>CM068372.1:303255993-303855993 GCA_034769895.1 Magicicada septendecula
GACACAATATTTTTCTTGTTAGATTCGAAGTTTTAAGTAATTTTCTCTTAAAAAGTGTGTATGAACATTTTAGCACGACGAGATTGTCTGTTTTATTATTATTCTTAACGTTTTGGTTTTTATTATTAATTTTTGGTTTATTGATTTATTCTACCCAATTCAATCTATTATTGAATCCGATATGAATAAATCGGTTTACTTACTCTTTGACATCGTTTATTAATTTTGTTTAAATAGTTTAGAATGTTTTTTGTTCCATTTCATGAGTTCGATTCTGAAGAAGTTGCGTTGACTCTTCTATTATTAGCTGCGGTGAGTTGCTCTGTACTTTCCTGTATAGACACTAACATAAACACAACATGTACATGATACTTAATATTATTATAACATTAATAGTTAATAACATTTTATTATGGCCTATGCATACTGCATTGGTCATTGTCACTTCTGATAGTGTCCTTTTTCTTCATCTTGTGGTTTTATTACCTTAACTATAGTTTAAGTGAGTTTACTATACTTTAGGAAGTTACCTTTTTATATGGGTTGTAATCCTATCAAATTATTCTCGTTATTGCTTGAATATCTCTTATCATTGTTTTGATAGCACTGTTATTATTGTGCAGTAGTTCATTCTGCATTTATACTGAAAATTGCTTTGGTTTAAAGTAACCAAGATTACTTGCATCTAGCTGTCAACATGGTTTATTTATTATTATTGTTATTATTAGTATTTGGGTGGCTATAATCCTTGAATTTACTTATTCGAATAGTATTCTGCCTCATTCAATGTTGTTGGTTTAGTTCCTACTCTTTTATGATAAGTTTACAAGATAATTTTGTTCATCATGCATCCATTCTATGGCAAGCATATAGTTATAATATACAACAATGGATTATTGTCGGTTTTGTGTTTCTGTATTACATTTGATTTATTTGACTTTATGTAGTACTGGTATATCTATTGGTTATTATTAGATTACATTTTGTTTATCTTTTACAGTCTTTACTATTGGTAATTAGTGGTTATTTCTAATATCAATTCCACTTTACAATTGGTCATTGGTGTTTTGGACATAGCCCGCTTTTCATGTCTACACATAATTTAGCTAAGAACTTATTATTATTCATTCTCTTTCTTACTTTTTATGTTCAATAATTCATTCTTATTGATTATTGTTTGTATTACATTGTCAAGGAAGGTATTCACTTAATAAGTTTTGGTCAGTGTCAATTTGTTTTGCAGCTTAGGGGTTTAAATCATGTTGTTTATTCCATTTATTCTTTCTTCTTTTATAATAATTCTTTTATTGCCATATGTTAGTTCATTATAATTCATGTTATCTCCCTTTTTTGTGTTTGATCTGGATATTTTCTTCTTCTCTTCACCGATTCCTTCCTCCCTCTTAACAAGTTTCTTCATGGCGTTGTTTTCACTGGTTTCCTTCTCACAGTTAATAGGTTTCTTCTTGATTTTGTCTTTAATGGGTTTCCTTCTCACTGTTTGATCTATTGGGTAATTATGTATGTCGTCTCGTCGTTAGTCTTGCTTTATCTTCTTTAGTTGCACATTTACTGGTAATTCCTTCTTCATTTTAATTCACTTGGTTTTGGCTTATGATACTTCCTTTTTTATCCATGATCGTATGCTTGACCTTGTAGGTATTCTTAATTGTAGTGGCTTTCAACTTATTTGTGGTACGCTGGTGTTGGTAGTGTTATATGTACCATTACAACATACAAAAATTTGACAGATATTTTTGTCACAAAAAACGTTTATGATATATTGTGTATAAATACACATATAAAGGTATTTTTGCCACAAAAAACGTTTATGATATATTGTGTATAAATACACATAAAGGTATACAATACATTTGATTTGTTTAACAGTCGTTATAAGACAGTATTACCATATAGGGGAGAGCAGAGAGACATAAGTTGATACTTTGTACTTCTTCAAGTGTCCCTTAGTCGCAGCACCTCTGCAACTGTATAACGTTTTTGTTATAGCTTGTAGTACATGCTCCTCCAGTCTGATTATAGCAGTGTACAGTAAAATGAGTCTTTGTTCCCTTTTGTATTTTAGAACGTGTAAAGCAACCTTTTTGTCACTAATTTGCTATGGGTGTTTACAGCTACGTACTTTGTTGGATCCATGGTAAGTGTACAATTGATTCATACTAATACAAAAGCAATGTGGCAACATGAGGGCAAGTTATGTTTCTCTATAACGTTTAAAAGAAAATTAATTCATAACCTAACAGATCTCAGAATTAATTATGTGTCAGTTACTTGTGATCCTATAATGAAGATTACGTGTTTATTAAATCCTAAAAAACTAAAATTTTTAAAATGATAATAGTAATAATGGCTCCTTTTTATGCTGCCTAGGAAATTTAGGAGGTAGAATAGGTTGCCTAAAGTGAGTGTTCGACACACGCACTAAAGGTAGAGTGGCCAGCAGCACTACACTTCAGCCACTAATTTTAAAATTAAAGGTGTACCTTCAATTTCACCAGAAGGAAAGTGGTATGTTGGTACAATGTAAGTAAAACATTTTGTTCTGTTTTCTTTTTTTCATATTTGGTTCAAACGTACAAGTGAAAAACTTTCTGGGGCGATGTAGCTCACAAACCCTACAAAGACTCGGCGTTTTCCACAACTTGTATTTAGGAAAGAACAAAAAGAAAAATCAGATTTCTGTGTTATGATCTGCACTATTCTGTTAGTTATTATGGTTTGTACCCTAAGAATATTCGTATGTTAGCCTCCGAATACGTGTTTGCAAATAATGTCGATTTTCTGGTGAACTGGGCCGGTAAAAGATTGTTTTACTGGCTTCATGCAGCGACATTCAAGGTTGTCTTTTAGAGAGGCTGAAGCAACAAGTTTTGCAATAGCATTTAGTTTTAATAAACATAACAAAACTTTCTTCAATATTGGAATTCTGTGATAAGTCGCCTTCATTTTTACTGTCACAATATTTGGAATGTGAAGGAAACCAGGCAGCATAACGACAGTGCACTGTCCTAACAAAGTTGTCAGTTTGAAGGGAAATAAACAAGTCAGCAGGGTTACCCCTTTGGAAAAGGGTGAAACCAGTGGTATTTTCATAGATGGCAGCTGGAAACCACCACTTATCGTTATATCCACAGAGTGTTATGTAGATATCACTTTGATTATTTATGGACCAGCAGGTTGTATTGGAGTAGCACATCCATCAAGATAAATTACAGCCTCTCTTTTTTTACTATTTATGAAACAGTTTATACCTCATACCCGTTACAATCTGACTTCAGCCATTAGACAAGTGTTTATATGGCCTGTTTCGGTGCAGCCGCTGAGAGCTGGATGACAATAAACCCAGGTAAAACCATGACATACCTGGGCTAGCAAAAGATGCTCTTTCAAAGGCAGCTACACCATCTAACTGACAGCAGGTTTTAGGTCAACTGGAATTTGGCCATTAAATGAAAATATATTCAGTATCGAAGAGTTTCTGTGTTCACCTGTAATTGACAGAGAGATAGGAGACAAAAGTAATTATGAAGGAAGATTAACATCAACAAAAGATTGTCAAGAGACCACAGTAGCCGGACCTCCCACGTCGGAAATAAACGAGACATCTGCTAATACCTTATCACAATTGACACCAGAATAAATTCGCCCTTATCCGAAAGCGACTGCAAAAATAAAATAGAAATGCGCCAAGAAGAAAAAGTCAAGTATTCTCACTGACTCCTATTAAAAAAGCAATTCGTATTGAAGAGGAGGCATGACAAAAGAAGGAGCGATCAAAACGGAAACTAATCATGAACGGTAAAACGAAGGCGATTTGTGGACTGTATAGAAACGGTCAATCAAACTCTCCAAGACTTAAGAAATTGTAACAAATTAGTGGGTAGCGTAACATTTGTTATTTCAGAGGATTCTCGCTAGAGATTGTGACGATTTTAGATGTATCAAAAAATCGCACAGATTAAAATTTTTAATTTTAATAAGTAAGAGTATCATACACCCTTACCTATACCCAGATTCCTGTATCAACTTGAAACCTTCCAGTACCAACACGCCAAGAAAAGTATTAAGTAGTGAATAATAATAATAATTACTTAAATAATTAAGTATGCGACTAGAGAAATAAAGAAATCCCTAAGTCATAATAAAATAAACATAAAGTATTTATCTTCTAATTAATGAATAAATAATAATAGAAAAAGTACGAACTATTTTCTTAGCGCATAAATACGCACTAGCTTACTGAGCCCTCTCCCCTAAACCGTACGCGCATTCGGCCGTAGAACGTCGCAATGAGTAGACGTGAGTTTTGGTATTGTACACATATACGTATGTGTATGTTCTTTAGAAGTATATCCAGCGTGAAATCTTGTTATTGTGAATAATGTAGTGTCTAGAGTTTGTGAGAAAATATATAAATAAAATAGAAAAAGGTAGCCAACACATCTCTTAAAAACAAAATCAAATGTAAGTGTAACATAGTTAACTACTAGACTGTAGTACTGCAACGTGAGAACTATAACTGTAATTAAAATAAAGAAAATGTGAACTACAAGAATCTGCACTAAGAAAAGTGAAATTACAACATGTGGAACTTCAAGTAAACAACCTATCTTCGAGAGCTTCAAGTAAACTAAAAATCAACCCGATGTAGATACACCAAGAACAACGTACTCAACCCGTAGAAGACAACTGGAGATGTCCCAAGAATACAACAACAACCTCAGGTGATATCAAACCACAACTTTTGTAAATTTCCCCTTAATAAGAAGTAACAAAGAACTTTAAAGAACTTTCGTAATGTAATGAACAAATTATCAGATTTGTATATTTTGTAATTTTGTAAGAAGTAATAGTAACCGTAATGTATATATTGATAAATTAATAATTTTGAGAAAATTGAGACCCGGATCCGTGGTATTAAAACTAACAGTTATATGAATAATTCTTGATATAACAAGAATAATATAATTAAGATCTTTGAAGCAGTAAAAGCACTATTTACAAAAATAACCTTCTTTAAAATCAGTAATAATGTTTGATTAATATTTCAATAGCAATAAAGAGATGTTTTAGCTAATACCTAGTGAGTGAATAAGTTTATGCATACCTTGTCAGTTTCCTATATCATACTTGTTTTGTAATTTGTTAGTAAGCGTTTTACTAACAACGGCAGCTGGTTTAGTTTACTGGTAAAGAATTAAACTAGTTTACGACGTTTGTGTTGTCGTACCAAGCTTTTACAGTACCAAAATTGCGCCACTCTGCTGAATTTAAAATTGTGTAATTTACTTGGAAAAAAAAATATTGTTAACAGAGTGTCACGTACAGAAAATTGCAACATAATTATGTAATTGTTGTTGTGTAAGTTTATAAGTCGTTAACGATAAAAAATAGGACAAACATAAATTTATTCACTCAGAAATAAACAAAAAATAAATAAGTAAAATTTTAATTATATAATAATAATATTAGTATCGCGAGTTTGCCGTGTTAAGCAAGTCATAGCTGGTAAGGATTCCATTCCAAACAAGTTGATAGAAGCCAGTCGGTTCATGTTAAATACGTGTTGTGGAATGTAAACTCTCCCCTTTGTAAACACCCCTCTCATTCATAACCCCTCCTCCCCATAAGAAAACAAAACCATATTAGACAAGCTCTTTCCTGTTTTGTATTGTCCTGAATTACCACCCTACGCAACTCGACGACACCCCAAAACAGCTGACTCTTTGTGCTATTGTTAAACCAATGAACTTTCCGTATATGCAATTTCTCTCTACTAAAATAGTATTATCGTTTTGTTTTGATTAATTATATATGTCAATACTGAGAATTTAATTGTTGTGAAATAAGTTATGTTGATTAATTAAGATAAGATTACATCCCAAAGCTTAATATGAAATAAGATATATGTGTATGTGTTTAAATGAATTAATGTTATCTATTTTTAAACATTGAGAAAACGAAGTAAAGTAAGTGACATAAGATTTGTCGTTCGTAATACGTCGTGTGTTTAAAGTGGTTATTATCAAAAATGACTCAATTTAACCCCGATTTCTTGTTGAAAGACGAATTAACCTATGAAGCATTATGGCATGGTCTCCCCTACTCTAATGTAACTGTCGCGGAACTTCGCAAGACGTTACGCGAAAATAAACCGGACAAACCTTCATTATTAAGTCGTTTGAGTGTTTTAGATTTCAATAGCGAAAAAGAAACGTGTTATCGTAAGTATACAGAACTAACTTCGTACGCACAAACCCTGCGTGATGAAAAATCCCCCGCAGTAATATTACGCACCACCCAAAGAATTGAGCATCTATACCGTCGTATCACCAATTTGTTGACCTGGCCCGGTGATAAAGATATCCCTCCTGATGTAAAAAAATTCGCCGAGGAAGCATTAAAACAATTACCTGAGATAATACGCGAATTACGTAGACGATCCGAATTGTTTAGATTAGACGAAATCGAAGAAGCAATGACGAAATTAAATATTTCACCTACCCAATCGCCGACTCAAGAACAACCAAACGGTACTGCAAAAATTCAGATTCTGCAGGAATCCAATATAGATCCATTCAAGGAACGGTTAAGTGGTAGTCAAGTAAATATTCAAGCAGTAAACGTTACGTCACTCCCTAATGAACTAGAACATATGACCCATACCTACGAATTACCTTCTCATTCGCGGACTAATCAACCTGTGGAAAATCCTAGAATGATGAGTCAAATAAATTTAACTCCCGAGCTCTATGGAAAAATAACCCACCCTGTAGAAAGTATTTTGTCCAATATACAAATCACTGATGGGCTGAATATTACAAAGCTCCTTAATTTTATCAAACATATCTTAGAATTAAAGGAACTGCAACAACTAAGAGATAACCAGATTTTGCAAGTTATTTTGCCTAAGTGTAGATCTCCATTAAAAGATAGAGTGTTAGAATCCCTAAGGTATAATCAATCGGTAGAAGAACTTCATACCACACTAATAAGACATTTCATTCCCACCGGTATCTACGAAGAATTGAAGCGAAACTTAGTACTTCGTGCACAAGGTACATACGAGAGACTAGCTCATTATATTTCTGAAGTAAGAGAATCTGCTTTATTGTTACAAGTTAAATGGAGCGAACAACAGTTAGTAGACACTATCATAGTAAGACTATCCCCCGAGGAGCGATCTCGACTAGCACTCGTGAAGCCACCTACAACTTTTACGGAACTAGAACTATGTTGTATACATTCGTCCGACGTCTGGTACTCTGACCAGAATAGAAGTGTTTCTATGTCCCAGAGTCAACAAAGAAATTCATTCCAAACTAGACCTATTGGAAATGATACCCGAAACTACCGCGATAAGCGATTCGTAAGTACACATAAAACCCAGAACTATCCCCATGTTTCATACTCTAAACCAAAACCCCGACAACCTACGAGCGAAGTAAGTGAGGAAAGAAGATGTTATAACTGTGGAAAGGCCGGACATATTAGCAAGTTATGTAAACAAAAGCGTTATCTACAGAAAACGGACCAATCAAAAAATGTGTGAAGCTGGAAGACCGAAAATCCTACGTCTTCCGAAGCATCAGAAGGAAAGGTAACAACAATACTAAGCGTCAAATAAAGATGAGTAAAAATAAACGCAGAGATCCTTATTTAACAAAATTTATCGAGAAGTGCAACTCTATTGGTGCATGTAAAACAAGTATATGCCAACTACCCTATGTACAGATAGACCTTGGAGCAACGAAAACCCTTGGTTTAATTGATTCAGGATCTACCCGTAGTATAATTAATAAACAGTTAGCCACCTTTTTAGCTAATCATAAACTGATTAAACGTAGCCAAATGGTGAACATAAAGTGTACCACCGCAAATAAACAAAACCTAAAGATATCTCACAGTATTACGGTGAAATTAAAAATTCAGAATTTTACTTGGTACATTCCCCTGCTAGTAGCTGAAGAGTTAGGACAGAACTTAATATTAGGCGCGGATTTTATAAGAAAAACTGCTTTAATCCTTGATATATATGCAAAACAATATTTTTTCAGATTTGATCGTACTCAAAAATATCAGTTCGACTCCGAATTAAGTAACGACACTGTTAGTGAAACCGCAAATATTCATTCAGAGCCTAATGAATCGAGTCTAAGTCATTTAAAAGGAAATGAGAGACTAAGAATCCAAAAGTTAATAAAAGATTTTTCTGCTGTACTCACCCCCAAGTTAGGATTAACTCATTTAATTGAATATAAAATAAATCTTAGTGACAACAAAGTAATACGACTCCACCCATACAAACTATCTCCACCCAAGATGGAAATCATGAGAAACCACATTAACAAACTCCTTGATCAGCACGTCATTGAACCATCAACGTCTCCATATTCATCGCCTGCATTCCTAGTACCAAAAGGAACTGACAAACATAGACTAGTCGTGGATTATAGACAACTAAATAAGAGTATAGAATTTGAATCGATACCACTGCCAGACATACACAGTGCGTTTCACTATTTTACAAAAGGGAAAATCTTCACCATAATGGATCATAACCAAGCATTCCATCAAATTCCACTAGCTGAGGAATCAAAACATTTAACTGCTTTTGCTGTCCCATTTAATCTATATCAATTTACGAGAGTACCATTCGGTATATCACAAGGAAGTTCAGTATGCAGTCGACTGTTAGAAAAAATTTTCCATGATGTTAAATTTAAATTTGTATATCATTATCTCGACGATATAGTAGTGTATAGTGAGTCAATGGATCAACATATTGATCACTTGCGTGAAGTATTATCCCGGTTAAAGAAAGCCGGACTGACCGTAAACCCTAGTAAAGTTAATTTCGCAGTGAAACAATTCTCATTTTTAGGTCACATAGTATCAGCCGAAGGTAAGGTTACCATCGATCCCGAACGTACACGCGCAATCCGAGAATTTTTACCTCCCAGAGAAGTCAAAGGTATAGCTAGATTTTTAGGTATGATTAATTATTTTCATAAGTACATACCCCACTTAGCAGATATAGCAGCCCCATTGAATGCCTTAAGAAAGAAAGGAACGAAATTCGAGTGGACTACTCAACATCAAGAAGCGTTTGAAACACTTAAAGAAAGTATTATATCCCCACCTGTATTGCAGTTAGCGGATTTCAGTAAACCATTTATCGTACAGACCGATAGTTCAAGTGTAGCATTAGGAGCCGTAATATACCAGGAAATAAATAATACTAGACTCCCGATCAGTTATGCATCCCGGACACTGACCGAGCAAGAAAGGAAGTTCTCAGCCTATGAACTTGAATGTTTAGCCGTAGTATTTGCTTTTGATAAATTCAAACCATTTTTGGACACAAAGAATTTCTACTAGAAACCGATAATCAAGCTTTATCATGGTTATTAAATCACCCAAAGCAATTAGGTCGTATCGGACGATGGGTGTTAAGATTAAATTGCTACAAGTTCAAAGTGCAACATATTGATACCGAAATAGGATAAGATTGTGTAACATCCTATACTATAGGTAACTATAAACTCAAAACCCCCTCGTACGAATACAAGCGAGGCCTGATCAACCTTAGCTAATGTTCTGCGAGAATGGTATTATACATGAGAAATCTGATGACAAGTATAATGAAGATGAAGAGAAAGAAAGAAAGAAAAATAATCTTTAGCGCTGTAAACTAAAAGTAATTCTATTGTTCTTACAATACGGTATTATTATTAGTAAAATACTCATGAGTATAACTCCGTAAGACGAGTGAGCAATTCAAGAAAAAACCGGTAGTAGATATAAGAATTAAAATAAGGTAGATTTACGTTTTGTGTATTTTATATAGTAGATGTAGTAGAATTTAGATGTGACATAAGTATAAGATAATCGATTGATGAATAGAAATAAGCTGAGAGAGAGAAATTTCAGTATGAAATATAATTGTTTATTAGAATTATATTATTACACCCCCCCGTTTTTCATAGTTAAGTGCAGGAGGATGTGACGATTTTAGATGTATCAAAAAATCGCACAGATTAAAATTTTTAATTTTAATAAGTAAGAGTATCATACACCCTTACCTATACCCAGATTCCTGTATCAACTTGAAACCTTCCAGTACCAACACGCCAAGAAAAGTATTAAGTAGTGAATAATAATAATAATTACTTAAATAATTAAGTATGCGACTAGAGAAATAAAGAAATCCCTAAGTCATAATAAAATAAACATAAAGTATTTATCTTCTAATTAATGAATAAATAATAATAGAAAAAGTACGAACTATTTTCTTAGCGCATAAATACGCACTAGCTTACTGAGCCCTCTCCCCTAAACCGTACGCGCATTCGGCCGTAGAACGTCGCAATGAGTAGACGTGAGTTTTGGTATTGTACACATATACGTATGTGTATGTTCTTTAGAAGTATATCCAGCGTGAAATCTTGTTATTGTGAATAATGTAGTGTCTAGAGTTTGTGAGAAAATATATAAATAAAATAGAAAAAGGTAGCCAACACATCTCTTAAAAACAAAATCAAATGTAAGTGTAACATAGTTAACTACTAGACTGTAGTACTGCAAAGTGAGAACTATAACTGTAATTAAAATAAAGAAAATGTGAACTACAAGAATCTGCACTAATAAAAGTGAAATTACAACATGTGGAACTTCAAGTAAACAACCTATCTTCGAGAGCTTCAAGTAAACTAAAAATCAACCCGATGTAGATACACCAAGAACAACGTACTCAACCCGTAGAAGACAACTGGAGATGTCCCAAGAATACAACAACAACCTCAGGTGATATCAAACCACAACTTTTGTAAATTTCCCCTTAATAAGAAGTAACAAAGAACTTTAAAGAACTTTCGTAATGTAATGAACAAATTATCAGATTTGTATATTTTGTAATTTTGTAAGAAGTAATAGTAACCGTAATGTATATATTGATAAATTAATAATTTTGAGAAAATTGAGACCCGGATCCGTGGTATTAAAACTAACAGTTATATGAATAATTCTTGATATAACAAGAATAATATAATTAAGATCTTTGAAGCAGTAAAAGCACTATTTACAAAAATAACCTTCTTTAAAATCAGTAATAATGTTTGATTAATATTTCAATAGCAATAAAGAGATGTTTTAGCTAATACCTAGTGAGTGAATAAGTTTATGCATACCTTGTCAGTTTCCTATATCATACTTGTTTTGTAATTTGTTAGTAAGCGTTTTACTAACAACGGCAGCTGGTTTAGTTTACTGGTAAAGAATTAAACTAGTTCCCGATTTTTGTGTTGTCTTGCCAAGGGGCGGCACAAGATTACCGGTAACTGCAAGAGGAACCCGCGCTGATATTGTCTCAGTGTGTTTAAAGTCCTCGGCGATGTGGAATGCTATTCAGACTAAATTTGCAAAGCAATATGAGAGCCCATTTAGGAGGAGGAGGAGATGGTGATTTTTCTACAAACTTACTGCACCTCGGTGACGGTAGTGTTCCTAATGACGATAGCTTCACAGAAATTGACGAAAAACTGGGACATAGTAAATAGTACAACACTGTATTAATTGCTAAATTCTGTGCAAAACGTCAAGTGTTTACTTGATAAAAATTACAAGTGGTTATTCCCAAAGAATCGAATCTGTGAAGGAAAATAATGATACAAGTTTGGAAAAATTTTCTGGGGATAATAAAAAGTCCGAAGAATCTATTAACACCGTATTTAATATTGAAAATATAGTGTACTATCTCCAAGAATTTTTGAATTCTTTAAATCAATCTTGCATTCCGCCACAACGGTTCATTCTAAAGGTTGGCACTCCAACAATGTTGTTGAAAAATTTACATCCTCCGAACGTTTGCATAATACAAAATGCAGGTGACACGGGAATTTCTGTGTCAAGTAGGTAATAGCGTTATTATCGACTCAAAAGCCCTCTTCACACACACATTCGAATCAGTAGGCTACTGGTTGTTAGCATTACCTGGTGTAATTACCAACTTATAAATTGTAACATTCTTTACTTTAGTACACACTTGAAGGAAATTAACAGTTTCGAAATTACATCCGTTCCATTTACATAATTTTCATTAAACCTACTTAATATGTAGTAGTGAACGATAAGCTTTTCCAGGTTTTACTAGTACTTGACCTACAACGGTCTGATCTCCTACACTCAGTGCCTCTGTCTTTAATGATCACTGCTTTTTTTTACATAATAATTTTCCCATTCCTGCATAGAATTTACCCGCTCGTACAGAAGGCAACAGACTTTAGTGAATCCAAGCTGCAATCGAAGTATAACTACGTTACTTTCACATCTCCGTAGGTATGCCACGAATATCCGTCATACTGAATTCTGCTCAATAAAAGTTTCATACTATCACATGACTCCGACATGTAAGCAGTAAGTTATAAACTGAAGGGATTGGTGAATTATTAAAAATGGAGTAAAATCAATAGGTTAAAAAAAGTTCGTAGAAGTCTTTTGAGTGGAGGGAACGTTAGAAAACTGTTTATGTTATGAATGCTTAAGCCTACAAATCGTGATAGTTGTTATTATTATTATTATATTATTACTATAAAACAACATTTGTATTATTTTAATACAGACAGGAGTGAATACAGCCTTCGAATGAATTGGTAGTACGAACGCGTCAGCCTGCCAACACACATTAGATCTGTATATTTGTGTCGTGACAACCGTAATAATTTTTGTAAACAAAGACTGTTGTGTCATTACGACATTAAGAATGTTGTTGGCGTGAATTTAATGCGACAGATTTTTTAACCTCTGCCCATGTTTCTCTCTTTCAGTCCTCTCACTCACTCACTCACTCTCTCTCTCGCGCGCGCACACGCACGCGCGCCAACTCGTACAGTTTCTTCTTTTTCTTGTCAACAATTTCAGTGTTACACACAATCCTTCACTGTTTGTTTGTGCGTGTTTGTTTAATCATTAATTGTGTTCGTATAAACTACACATTCAAACTTGAGTAATCTGTTTGTAGCAGTGTAACATTTCAACAAACACTTAAAGAGGCGCGCTTTGGGTGCAGTCGCAGAAGGACCTGCCGTGCTAACTTAATGAAAATAAAAGGAAATTAATAGTGAGGTAGTCATGTTTAATTAAAGGTAGTAGTGAGGTTTGTCCCTATTAGTGAGGTAGATGGGGAAAATTGACAGAGAAAGAGTGAGGGGGAGAAGAGAGACGGGGAGAGAGAATTACGAATTTTTAATTATTCTCATTCATACCGAATATCATTTGTAAGAATATAGTTATGCAGTTATTGGTATACAGTAGTACCGAAGCAACATGTTTCAAGTTGACTCCCATCCGTTGGAAATTTATTCACGATTCTGATTAATAAAAATTTCTACAAGTACCAATAATATAAATAACAACCTGCAGAAGCAGAAGAGTTTATATCTTACAGAGTTGAAGAGTTGTAATGTTACATTAATTATATTTTTGCTTTTCGTATATCACAGTGAGCAGTAATCTAATTTTTTTGAAATAATACGTGAAGGCTTATATATTAAGAATTAATTTTTTTTTATAGTTTCCGTAACTTGCTTGTAAAATAATTAGGTATCCAAAAGGTAAGTTACATATTTTAATAGCAACTTATAAGTTCCTCATCCTCGGTTTTTTCCTTTCTTCAAAATGTACCACTTCTTAATTGCGAATAAATTATTTAACGTAATAATCGTTTCACCAAAGGCTGTTTGGATCCTGTTAATAAAACTCTTGAGTCTGCTGCACATAATCCTCGCTTTTGGTTCATGTTTCGTTAACTTTCTACATTACAATAAGTTTAATTATTTTCAAGTTCCTTATAAGTAGCCAACTGTAGTAAACATCATGTACTTTGACCTCTCTCTCACTCTCTCTCTCTTTCTTTCTGTTACTCTTGTTCTTCTCAATAACTGTATCTCAGGAAGTCTGAACGTAACAGGTTCTTAAGTAAACTTCATATGACTTAACGTGCAAAATCTTAAACATCATTTGGGCTTCAGTTGTGTTATAATTTTGTAAGAAAGCTTTACAAAATACTTTTTACACTGCTTCTGTATACGAAACTAGGTGCAGGTATGTAATCAAATTTTTTAGTAGGCCTATTTATTCTAACACTGTTACAGTTTCTTGAAAACGCCGTATGTAAACAAACATTAAAACTTAGTAATAAGGTTTATCAAACTACTATTTTTCTTGGACGCATTAACCCAAATCAGTAATCTAGAGACCAATTTTATATTGAAAAATCGATGTCTAATAAACGGAATTTGATATGCAAAAATCCATCGGTTAAGAAAATAAAGTAAACTTGGTTAGTAACAAATAATTTTGGCAAAAATTTTTAATTTGATATAGGCTATAATTGATTCCAATTTTATTACAATTTGAGAAATGAAGCCAAATAGATTTTCATAAACGTTGGTCTAGTAACAAAAAAAGTTTCATTCTTAAGCGCACAATATTATAATTTCCCTTTCATCCCGGAAAAAAGACTGTATTAAGCTACTATCATACTTGTCTAGTCTACATTATTTAATGGGTATATTATAGGTTTCACAAAAATTGATTATCTTACACATGGTTTTAATATATCACTAAACTCTGTGAAAAGTCTGAGTGAAAAGAATTATATACACAACGGTTGATGTTAATACAGGTCTTAATTCGTTTCAAAATTTATAGATAAATAAAAAATTAAAATTATCACATATATTGTGTGGTGTATAAAATAAATTGTAATAATCCTTTCTAATATGATTACTTAAGCCATAATATCCGAAGTTGGACCGTTCCTTTATTCTTCTGTAGCCTCCTACATTCTTGCGTATCTGCTGTCATATTCGCGTCTCACAGTCATAGTAGACAGTAGGCTATAATATTATACCTTTTTTTGCGTTGTCTGAGACTTGTCTCAGAGGATAAGACTCAGGCTGATCTGGGGCAAGCACCCTTCCGCCGATTGGAGATTTAGAGGAGTCGCACGCCAGCGCAGCGCGGACCGGTGGCGAAGTAGGTGGAGGCATTCAGGATAGAGTGTAGTGTATGGATGTGTATTTGTGTGTTTACGTAGTGTGCAGAGCCAAATGGGTGATGGTAGAGCCATAATAAAAGTATAAGTCAAACGACAGCCAAGACGAGGTCGAGTAACGCAGGACGCCAAAGCTGGAGGGAGGTGTCAGAGAGGCGTCAAGGTAAGGCGGGGAGGCACAAAGGAGAGGGATAAAGACCGGATAGGTAGATAGGAAAATTTAAGATGTTAAGTTATCAATAAGGAAGCCAGGTGTAGTAAGTATGACGAAGAGACTTAATTATTTCTATTTCTCCGTTGGCGGGGGTTTCTGGGAGGAGGTCCATCGGGAATGGTGAGGAGACGGTTTATGACAAAGGAAGGTCTGCGGTAGTTACAGGTAGTATTAATATTATACAATACCTCCTTCACATTTAAGTTGAGGAATTCCAATCAGCCTTCCGTTGCGTTACTTCTCTCTTGAGCCCTTGATATAATTCGTTGCCTGCTCTTTATTGCAGCTGTAATATCTCCTTCGTTTTATAATTCGTAACGTTAAATATTCTTCCTCACCCTGGAATTTTCCATTCTCTTTTACTAATTTCTTTTCACTTCATAAGACTTTTCTATACAAAAGCAAGTATATAAAAAAATTATAAGGTCGGGGATTAGCAACCAAACGGCATTGTTTAAAAACATTTATCTACAAGTTTCTTTTCTATAGTTCATCGTACACACCCTTGCGAGATAAAAATAACTACACGGTAGTTTCTTTCGCAATTTTTCGCATTATTTTGAGACAATCGACTGGTGATTTAGAGATAAATACTTAATATTAATGGGGTCTCATACATTTTATATTATATCTGTTTTCTATCCTACTGATAGAATTAGAAAAACGGTAGCTATCTCTCTTTTCCTTTTAAAAGCACAATACATATTAATTTACCAAGTAGCAGTTTCCTTCTTCATTTAAAATTTCTATCAAATCTACTGTATATTGGACAAAACAGAAGGGGAAACATACGTGCTTACAAGGTAGTGTAAACATCCTGTAATGCTGTCAAATCAAAATACAAAGGAAGGGGAAGTGAATACTGTAATGAGTAGCCCCTACATTCATATTTATGCAGGTGTAGGTGATGATTAAGGCCCGGATTTTTATGTAATTACATATTTGAATGCTGAGTGCACATTTACACGGAAAAGCCAGATATCGGCGAATCATACCAATAGGTGTCTTATCCGCGAGTTTAATTTTACATATTTTTACATATTTTGTTCATATTACATATTTCACTCCATCTTACATATTTCTACATATTTTAGCTATTTTACTATACTTTACTTCAATTTGAAAATTGAAATGGCAAAAAATAGTTAGGCCTATAACAACATTACTCAGATGCGCAAATGTGCAATTAATCAGAATCAGGTCCAATTAAATTTATTACAAGAAAAGGCAAAATATTGCATCTGTTGCAATTGCACACATAGATTCTACTTTCAAGAAGTAAAATTTTTTACGAGCTCAAGCGACAAGTAAGGCATTTTGCACGGGATGTTAATGAGAATGGTATGCGCGGCCGCACTCCTTATTTACGTTTCGTTCGCACGTTCAGCAGGCTCGATGGGGAAAGAACGTGCTGTCCGCGGTAAATAAATACTCTTCGCAGATCTTGCAATTCTCGCAACGGATTCCATCTACCTAAACAAACAAATATCCATATAACTCTATGCTATTGTAGGGCACAATGTGATTTTTGACGCCAGTATTATCGACGCTCTCGGAGTGTAAGCCTACACGTAAATAACAATCTGGTGTGCAGTGTGGTGTGTTGATGTTATTGTCAAGTCAGTGTTTTGTCTTTCGCCTACACTTCTGCGCTTGCTTTTTCTTGCCTTGGCGGATTCTCGTTGTTGGACAAAAGACGTCTTAAATAATATAGTGTGCGGTATTGTTCAACGCAAGTTCTTAAGAGTTTTAAATACAAATATCCTTGTTTTATCATGGCACCGACCGCATCATCTTTGTCATCTAAGTTAAAATCGTGGGTACAGATTTACAGTGCTTTTACAACTGACGATAAAGCTGTATTTTGCCAAGTTTGTTATGGCCAAATGGTGTTAAAGAAGAGAAGGTACTGCTGTTGTATACAGATGCAGCAGCATACATGTTAAAAGCAGGTAATTCTCTAAATGTGTTTTACCCCAACCTACTACATGTTACATGCCTGGCTCATGGATTGCATCGAGTAGCTGAAACTGTCAGAGACCTTTTCCCCGAAGTAAATACATTAATATCAGCAACAAAAAAGGTGTTCTTGAAAGCTCCTTACCGTATCCAGTGCTACAAACAAAGGCTACCTGACACACCTCTGCCTCCAGAACCCGTAATTACAAAATGGGGAACCTGGATCGAAGCCGTAAATTTCTACAGTGACAACTTTGAAGCTGTGAAGTATGTGGTGGAAACATTATCTCCCGATTCTGCAGTGTCAGCGAGCGAATCCTTGTCTGCATTCAACAACTCTAAGGTGATATGTTCAGTTTCGTACATCAAAACGCATTTCAGTTGTATCAAGAAACTGGAGACTGCAGGTCTGACTCTCCAAGAGGCCATAGGAATAGTTGAAGAAGCAGTTAACAAGTTAAATGCTGTGCAGGGTGAAGTCAGTGACAAAGTTTCTACTAAATTAAATGCTGTGCTGAATAGAAACCCTGGTTACTCAACTTTACATACCATTTATCGCATATGTAACGGCGAAACTGTAGAATCGATTGAGAATATTCTTCCAAGTACGATTCCTCTATATAAACATGCGCCGGTGACGACATGTGATGTCGAGAGATCCTTTTCTATATATAAAAACATACTCTCAGACCGAAGACAGTCCATGTCAACAGACAATATAGAAAAGTATTTAATAATTAATTGTGCAACTAAACAGTGGAAAAAAAACTTACATGGACACTTTATTCTTATGCAGAGTTATAGTAGAGTTTTATATATATATATATATACAATATAGATTTTCAAGTCAAAAATCTACCTTTAATTTTATAGTAATTTCAACTCTCCTAGTAAAATACTTTGTTAAATAGTTAATAATTCTCAATTTTTTACTTTATACTCATGTCCTATACTACAGAAATCCATAGGTAAAATACTTTGTTGTTGTTAATTTTATAATATCAAGGTTTCTTTTTAATACTGTTTTCTAAAATATGTTTTCATAAATTTTCTAAAGTACAATAAACAATTGAAAAGTAATTCATTTCTTATGCATGCTGTCTTATTGTAAACTCTTCAACAAAGAGTTGAACTTTCAGATACTGTGTATTCTGAGGGTTAACTTATTTTCTGTAACAGAAGTGGTAATCTAACTGGTGATTAGTGTCAGCCCCGAACTTGATTAGTATTTTATGGATTACATTGACTTTGCTCAAAATATATTTGCATGTTTTGAAAGTGATTTTAAAAAGTTTAAAATGAAGCACCTATTATTTTCAAAACCTTTCAAAGAGGGCACTGTTATGTTCTCGTAAAATGTAAATTATATTGTTGATGTGAAAGTATTTTAATACTACATATTTCTTAAATATTACATATTTAGCTACATATTTTCCTTATTTTTCCTACATATTTATGTACATAAAGGGAGACTGTGCGCTGCGCCGTACGCTAGACAGAGAGGGTATAATAGCAACTATCTCGCTCTACTTTCGTCAGTGAAACACGCGGCGGATGAGTAAATTTTAGTCGATTCATTTTTGCAGTTCAACCTGCGATAACTTCAAAACCAATAAATATACAGCAATTCTGAAAACTGCATTGTGTTCAGTAATTAAATCTCTATAAGTAGCCAAAATCTCAATTAATATAATTAACAATTACAGAAGATACACAGAAGAAGAACGTGTTTTTTTAGACGTTTCTATTGGTTTAGCATTTGCATTTGTACACTGTACTCTTTAAAATACAAAAAGTAAAATTGGTTAAAAAGTTTTACTTACAGTACGCCTACATCCGTTTTTGAAAAAGTTTGTGATTCGGCTGCTTCTTCAATGCACACGTTTTTTGGAAGCCATGAAGCCAAAGTGAGTCGACCTAACGCCGCTGCCCCAGACTCAGTTGCCCCAAATAAAGTATTTCAATTGTAAAAACTTAAATATTCAAAAATAGTGAACCATATCGCAGAATGACGTAAGTGTAGTGAAGAATAAGTCGTGATCAGCCAAAACATCAAGAGTAGTATCTTTACATCCCTAACCATTTCGCTAACCAAAATTGCAAAAATTAGTTTGGAGATACGTCCGGATATGGGAGGTTCCGGATATCACAGGTCCGGATGTGACAGGTTGTACTGTATTTACCTTATAACAATTCCCCCTAAATAAAAGGGAAATCCCCAAATTCATATTTCGAAGCCACCTGTTGTAGATAAAACGGTATTTATCTTGGATACATACGTTTAATCTCATACAAACGTTTTTATGTGTGTTCCCATCAGCACCGACACACCTGTACAGGCTTCTCCATATTTTTCTACACCTGTCCAAATATGACTATACTGATTACAATAGTAATTTCTTCTACGGTTTGTTTATGACCATAAGATATGTCTTTATAGTTCCTTTTAAATACCATTATTTTCTGCTCATTCGTACAAAACTTTTAATTGTTGAATGTGCCAATTCTGATAATCTTTGCCAAACCCAAATTTTAATGTTATACGGCGTCACCTTATTATGTAGCAAACAAAATTAGAACAAATCACTGTTATTTTAGCAGTAGCTTTTTTAAGGAGACCAGAGTAGGCCTATACCTACCCGACACGCACACATTTGAAGGATCAGTATTTTGTCTTGGAGTTCACTCTCCCAGCTGAGATACCCATGTTTTTAGGGACCAGGAACTCGCATTTGAACTTCTATCATCAGCTACATAATGTAAATCCTAGATAAATGTACAAGCCTATGCTCTAAAAGCCTAAGCTATGATACCCACAATCATCTACGTTTTACTAAAATAATGGTTGCAAGTTAAATTTTTTGATTCATGTTGATGCTTTTGTCTCGAAGAAACCAGGTAAATTAATCTGCTTTTCGTATCCGGCCGACGATGGTGTGCTCCCACTTACGAACAGTGGCACTTGCAACTCGTTTCACTTGCGAACACTCAAGTAGATAAGACACGTAATTAATTTTTGATACGTGAGAGTACCTCCCACTTGCGAACACACAAACAACGATGTATGTACATCCACCCTGTATTGTGTTTATGTTTTTATAATTCGTTAAATGTATTTTTTGTTACCAACTACGTTTACCAAGTTACAATTTTTATAAAACTCACACACACACTTGCATAGCCGCTCCCCCTCTCTCTCTCTCTCTCTCTCTCTCTCTCTCTCTCTCTCTCTCTCTCTAAATTAAAAAGGAAGGTTATTTTTTATTTATTTTTATTAGTCAACTTGTAGAACGGACGACGTGATCTTGAGAAACATCCCAACTTCAGAATCTTTTTCATATCTTTTAGTTTATCCAATTCAGTATACTTTTTCGTCCTTTTCATAGCTTAAAAATTTCACTTCATCGTTACATCGTGTTCTGAATACATTTCTCTGCCTCAGATTATAAACATTTGATAATGTTTTTTATTCTTGGATGTGGTCTTCCAACGTGGCTGTTTAGTTTCTGATGCGTGCTTGTACGGTATTAGTCATTGTATGACGTCGGAAGTAGCAGTTCCGTAACTCCTGTGGCACTAATCATTGTCTAGCTATTGTTCTACGAAACAATTAAAGAATTAATCGAGTTTCTCTTCCTCTGGAACTTGACCATGGATATACTACCAGCCACATTCTACATCTTTTCGAAGGAAAGCAAGTGTAGCACACATTAGGATTTTTGTGCTCCCTAAGTCATTTGAATGTGTATACTCGTGCAAAGTGACTACTGCAGCTTTTGAATTTTCCATTCATGAAAAATTACTTTTAATCTTTCAAACTCTCTTTTCTATTGATTTAACCAAAAATCGGGAGCTTAGCTTGCACAACCTCTTCGCCCGGACGGAAACTACTCTCGTCAATTTTCAAACCGGGACAATTGACAAACTGGCCGGGACCCCGGGATCAGGTCGTCAAACCGGGACAATCCCGGTCAAACCGGGACGTATGGTAAGCCTATTTATACATGTATTTATCGGTTTTCAATATTGATGTGAGCATTGTACTGTAGAATTAGGAAGCGATTGTATTGAACGAATCACGATTATCAAATGATATACGGTATTCCTTTTAGTTCAACAATTCCGTCATCTCGTCTCCGGTACTTTGGAAAACCATTGTTATTTTCAATAGTTTAACGTAAAATGTTGCTCGGTTATTATGTGTACATATTCCATCAATCATGCAAGGAACATTAGGATTACGAGTTCTACAATATCCATGTATCATTCGAGATAACAATTTTATGAATCCTTTGAAAAGTGATACGGCACAAAACTTAGGATAAGCAAGAGGTAGTGTATTAACTTTTTAAATTGTATATTATTATTATTTTTATTATGTTTTTACTATAAAATATTCATATTATTTTAATATGATTTTCTGGAACACGTTTGGTGGAAACGTAAAACCGGCCAGCTGATAAATAAGAGGTTGCGAGTTCAGACGTAGATGTGTATATATGTGTCAGCCAAAACAGTGTTTTGTAAACGTACACGTCTGTCATTACAACATTAAGAATGTTATTTGACCTTGAGTAGGTACTCATGTTGACGGGAATGAGAAATCTTGTGGTGTTAGCGCTGACTAGACACAACACAGGGGGGGCCATTCCGGCTTCCCGCGCTAACCTAGCGATCAGCTGTTTTTGCCGCGTGACGTCCGACTGGTGGAAGAAATACGCGCGAGTCTTGATTTACCATGCAATCTTACCTGAGACAATGTCCTACTTAGCATCTCTCTGCTGTTTACACGAAATATTAACAATAATTGTAATGAGCTATTCATATAGAAAAAGGATTAAACAACAAGATTAAATGGTTTGCGGCGAAAAATAATGGTAAAATCTATTTCTACATTTAATAGAAAAGTAAGCAAGTCTGTCCACATATAACATTGACAAAATGGCACAAGATGTAAAATTAAGTCGGAATTTTTTATTATTCGTTAATTTTATATTAATAGAATTATTTCGATTGTTATTAATTTACTTACAAACCTCAGATGATACTGATATTTTTCAGTGAAACGTGCGTCAGGTGTTAAAAAGAATATACGAAATTATACTACTTGCAGAAGAAACAAATTGAAAACATCACAAATTTTATATATATATATATATATATAATATGCCTGCGTGGGTGGGTGCGCGTACGTGCACACGCGTGCGCGCATGAGTGCGTGTATAAACATTTCTATGTAGTATAATATATTTGAAACAAGCTTCCAATTATTATAATTATAATCAATATCATAATCATTTTCTTTATCTAAATTCTACATTATCTACATTGAAATTTATTGACATTTAAAAGATACATTAAATATACTGTATTGAAAGGGAAACTGTGCGCTGCGCCGTACGCTAGACAGAAAGGGTATAATAAGCAACTATCTCGCTCTAACTTCGTGGTCAAACACGCGGCCGCATGAGTAAGTTTTATTCAATCCATTTTTGCAGTTCAACCTGCGATAACTTCAAAACCAATAAATATACAGCAATTCTGAAAACTGCATTGTGTTCAGTAATTAAATCTCTATAACTAGCCAAAATCTCAATTAATATAATTAACAATTACAGAAGATACACAGAAGAAGAACGTGTTTTTTTAGACGTTTCTATTGGTTTAGCATTTGCATTTGTACACTGTACTCTTTAAAATACAAAAAGTAAAATTGGTTAAAAAGTTTTACTTACAGTACGCCTACATCAGTTTTTGAAAAAGTTTGTGATTCGGCTGCTTCATACAATGCACACGTTTTTTGGAAGCCATGAAGCCAAAGTGAGTCGACCTAACGCCGCTGCCCCAGATTCAGTTGCCCCAAATAAAGTATTTCAATTGTAAAAACTTAAATATTCAAAAATAGTGAACCATATCGCAGAATGACGTAAGTGTAGTGAAGAAAAAGGGGTGATCAGCCAAAACATCAAGAGTAGTATCTTTACATCCCTAACCATTCGCTAACCAAAATTGCAAAAATTAGTTTGGAGATACGTCCGGATATGGGAGGTTCCGGATATCACAGGTCAAGATGTGACAGGTTGTACTGTACTTTTTAACTACATATTATACTAATGTACAATGAAGATATACTTATTATATCTTTATTTAGTATATAGTTATTTACGTGTCAAGAAAAGAACGTGTGAATAAAGTGATCACAACATTTTATACCTTATATGTTTTCTGTCATTGAATGATTAACCCACTTTTTAATAACAGCGTTGAAAAATAGTTGATTACGTCTTTCAAAGATTATTTTTACTACGGTACTGAAATTAAAAATAACTAAGATCGTATACAGGAATTAAACGTAGGCGACTGGAATACACAGCCGAGACACAGCAGCTGCAGGAATTGCTTACGTTCAGTAGACTTGGCAACGTTGTGACCTTCGTGACTTTATATACATTTTTTGGCAACACTGTGCATATTTTTCATCACTAAAAGCTAAACCGATATCCGTGATAAAATAGTAATGCATTTTTTTAAACGTGTGAGTGGTTTGTAACGATAAAGTTAACAGGGTAATTATTATTCAACTTTTTTCAACAAACTATCTTGAAACGGATATATATTTTTACGGTTTTTTATGCTGATTACGAATATGTAAGAATAAAATGTCTAAGCTGACTCGTAACTTTTATATATGGGGTCTCAAAAAGATGAACTTCTCTGGTCAGAACTTGCATGTTTAGCTAATGATGGATAAACGTGATTTTATATATATATATATAATTTGTGATGTTTTCAATTTGTTTCTTCTGCAAGTAGTATAATTTCGTATATTCTTTTTAACACCTGACGCACGTTTCACTGAAAAATATCAGTATCATCAGAGGTTTCTAAGTAAATTAATAACAATCAAAATAATTCTATTAATATAAAATTAACGAATAATAAAAAAATTATATATATATATATATATATGTAATATCGCCTCCTTTCCGACTTAATTTTACATCTTGTGTCATTTTGTCAATGTTATATGTGGACAGACTTGCTTACTTTTCTATTAAATGTAGAAATAGATTTTACCATTATTTTTTGCCGCAAACCATTTTATCTTGTTGTTTAATCCTTTTTCTATATGAATAGCTCATTACAATTATTGTTAATATTTCGTGTAAACAGCAGAGAGATGCTAAGTAGGACATTGTCTCAGGTAAGATTGCATGGTAAATCAAGACTCGCGCGTATTTCTTCCACCAGTCGACGTCAGAGCGAAGCAACCAATGGGAGCGTAATTGGCCGGAGTGGCCTACCTTATTATTCTAGTTACATTGGTTGTGGGCGACGGAATCGAATTTCGAGAGATTGAAGTTGTGTGTGTGGGGTGAGATATGTTCGAATAATGCATGCGATTTGACTTGTGTCTGTTCGTTTAGGGTGTCGTTTCTATTTGTTTTCGTGTGTTTGTGTTTCCAATTGTATATTTCGACAATAACATGAACATTCTACACATACTCACAAAAGGCCGAAAACTAGACACTCTAGAACAATTGGAAATATACAAACACACGAAAACAAATAGAAACGACATCCTAAACGAACAGACACAATTCAAATTGCACCCATTATTCGAACATATCTCACCCCACACACACAACTTCGATCTCTCAAAATTCGATTCTGTCGCCCGCAACAAGACAGACAGCACCACCAGCGGCAACCTCTGAAGAGGCCTTTTAAAGGTGAAAACCGGTTCAGGTTGTAAGGTAAAACTTTATGTTTTTACTTATAAAAAACTTTGTGTTCCGAGTCGTTAATATAATAGTTATATTTAAATATGTTAGTTGTCTTGATTATTCATCTCTTCTTTCACAGCACTAACACTTATCTAAAAATGAACTTTTTCTTGTGAAACTTACTGCTTTTCGTTGGATGCGTTTCGGCGTACGTATCCGCCTTCTTCAGCTTTGAGTCAGACTGCCATCATTTCGTAACGGTTGTTGTGTGGAAAGTGTAGTGGGGGTGGTGTGTGGAGGAAGGGGATTGGCTCGGGGATTCAACTTGATGTTTGTTTTTTGTGAAACTTACTGCTTTTCGTTGGACGCGTTTCGGCGTACGTATCCGCCTTCTTCAGCTTTGAGTCAGACTTCTTCAGCTTTTTGACACAATTTTACAAAAAACAAACATCAAGTTGAATCCCCCCGCCAATCCCCTTCCTCCACACACCACCACTACACTTTCCACACAACAACCGTTACGAAATGATGGCAGTCTGACTCAAAGCTGAAGAAGGCGGATACGTACGCCGAAACGCGTCCAACGAAAAGCAGTAAGTTTCACAAGAAAAAGTTCATTTTTAGATAAGTGTTAAATATGTTGTGTATTTAAAATAACGAAACTGCACTATTTTGAACACAAAAACTGACTTTTATTATAAAAATCACAAAGAAAATAATACCGACATCGCAATTGTATTATGTCCCAAAAACAAGTCAATAATCACAACTAATACATAAATGTACATTTGTGTATATATGTAGTTTAACCATATAACTATATAACATATAGCCAGGATCTTATAACGTACAGAACAAAATATATAATTATAAAAAAATATAAATATAAACTTTTATATTTTTCTAATATTTATTTCAAAACTAATAATTCTGATGTGAGTAGTTTAGATAAAAAGTTTAATCTTATTACCTGAACTAGCTTTCGCTCATTGCAAGCTTCAACAAAGGCTGCTGCTAGGAGTGCTGTCCATTCTTTTTTTTATAATGGTGTCATCATTCAAAAGATTATTGTTGTGTGGTGCGTGTTGTGTGATGTGTTCAAATAGTTTGTATGACTTAAATTGTGTCTGTTAATTTAGAATGTTGTTTCCATGTGTTTTTATATATTTCCAGTTGCTCAAGTGTGTCTAATTTTTGACCTTTTGTGTATACCTGTAGAATTTCTATGTTCTTTTCATGCTTGTGCATGTTTGGTCTGCACAATGAGATGGCTTGCAAAGGTGCATTCGATGGTGGAATTTAATCCTTTTATGTGTTCCAGTGTTCCTTTGTCTAAGCCATGTCCTGTGTGACTTCTGTAGACTTGTTACATTCTGAGCAGTTTAATTTGTAAATGACAGGTAAATCAAATTTGACTAGCTGTTTGTGTGTGTTTTTTGACAATGTGTAAATTTGATGCAAGTACAGGTAAACTATTCATACACGGGTTTTTACATTTTATCAACCAGGTAGGCCTGTAAAAATACCTATGCTTCTCACATCCATACACGCTGCAAATGTTACTGTATTCACATACATACATATATCATATATTACTTAATATTATACTCTCTGTGTAAGCATGAATGACACAGATTGACAAATGCAATGAATTTGATTATAATCTAATATAATCTATTTAATTAATGAATTACTAAATGATGTGTAAACCAACTGATACTAAACAATATTACAAACGATGAATTTACAATTGTTGTTGTTATGACGCCAAAAACATAAGTGTAATTTGCCCACATCATACAGTCTATTTATAAACACAAATTTGGATGACGTTTGTACAGTTTTCATTTGACCAGTGAAGGTAATTCAGGAAACTTGTAAATCAGTGAGGGATGTGATTTGAAAATATAAAGGAGAGTAACACCAGTTTAATATTTGACAACATGCTAAGCTGAGAAAGATGATTAAAACATGAAGAAGATCCCGCAGAGGACATACTGACTTTATGTTTTCTATGAAGTCATTCCTTAATGCAGTGTTTTCTTAACCTATGGGGCAGGACCCACTGCTAGGCCCCGAGGGGGTGTTTGGTGGATCACAAAGTCCAACTTGAAAATTAATTTACTATATTGAATACAACTATTTCACTAACAACTCGGAACACAAAGTTTTTTATGAGTAAAAAGATAGTTTTACCTTACAACCTGAACCGGTTTTCACTTTTAAAAAGCATCTTCAGAGGTTGCTGCTGGTAGTGCTGTCCGTCTTGTTGTGGGCGACGGAATCGATTTTCAAAAGATCGATGTTGTGTGTGTGGGGTGAGATATGTTCGAATAATGCGTGTGATTTGAATTGTGTCTGTTCGTTTAGGATGTCGTTTTTATTTGTTTTCGTGTGTTTGTATATTTCCAATTGTTCTAGAGTGTATAGTTTTCTGCCTTTTGTGTGTACGTGTAGAATGTTCATGATATTGTCGATGTTTTTGTATGTGTGGTTTGCTTCAATGAGGTGGTTTGCAAAGGTGGATTCTGTAGTGGAGTGGAGTGCCTTTGTGTGTTCAATGTATCTTTGTTTGAAGCTACGTCCTGTCTGGCCTATGTAGAATTTGTTGGAATTTGAGCAATTTAGTTTGTAAACACCAGGTAGATCGAATTTGTTTTGTGCTTTGTGTGTGTGTTTTGATAGTGTGTGTTCTGTTTTGTTAATAGTTTTGTAAGCGATTCTGTATCCTGCTTTTTTGAATTTGTGGGCTATTTTTTCAGTTTGTTTGTTGATGTATGTTAGTGTTATGAATTTGTTGTTTTCTGTCTTTGTCTGTTGTTTGTTTTGTGTTTTGTGTAGGAGTTTATTGACTATTGTTCTGTCATAACCGTTAGATTCTGCTAGATATTTTATTGTGTTTAGTTTGTCTTTGTAGTCTTTTTCATCTAGGGGGATGTTGTTAAGTCTATGTATCATGGTTCTGAAGGCAGCTAGTTTGTGTTGTATTGGGTGATTGGAGGAGTTGTGTATTAGTGTGTCAGTTGTAGTCGGTTTTCTGTATATACTGAATCTGTGCTTGTGTTCAAGTTTTGTGATGGAGATGTCTAAGAAGTTTATGGTATTGTTGTGTTCGTATTCGGCAGTAAAGGTTATGTTTTTATGTATTTTGTTTATGTGCATTAGTAACTGTTCTCATTGTCTTTTGTTTCCCCCGTATAGTATTAGAATATCATCAACGTATCTGTGCCAATATAGTATTTTATGTGAGTGTCTGTCATTGTTTGTGAGGATTTTTGTTTTTTCTAAGTGTTGGAGGAAGACTTCTGCTAGAATGCTGGATGTGGGGGAGCCCATGGGTAAACCATCATTCTGTGTGTAAAATTTATTGTTATATGTAAAGTAGTTTTGTTTTGTGATAATGTTCAGAGTTTCTGTTATTTTGTTGATAAGTTCGTTTGGTGTGTTGTTCTGTTTGAGTTTGTTTTGTAGGATGGTGATTGTTTCAGAGATGGGGATGTTTGTGTACAGGTTTTTAATGTCAAAGGAGGCTAATGTGGCATTATGGGGGATGTGTATGTCTTTTATTTTTTGTTACTAGGTCTGTGTTGTTTTTTTACTGCAATGTTGTTGTCTAGTTGTGTGTGTTGTCTGATAATTTTGTCTAGATGTTTTGCAAGTTTGCCAAATTTAGCACTCTACTTGCAAAATTAACAACCAAGTGGTTCCTTTCTACATCTTCCTGGTACAGTTCTGCTCCCAGACTTATGTTGCTCGCGTCACAGTTTAAATAAAAGGGTTTGTTAAAATTAGGGTAATGTAATATAACTGTCTCTAAAAATTTGTCCTTAATTAATTATAATACCGTGTCTTGTTCAGGTCCCCATCTCCATTTTCCTTGTAAGTTAATTGTTGTTGAAACTTTGCTGTTAATTTGGAGTAATTTTGTTGGAATTTTCGGTAATAATTGCATAGTCCTAGGGAAGATTGCAATTGTCTTCGGTTTTTTGGAGTAGGAAAATTCTGAATAGTATTTATTTTGTCGGGTGATGGAGTGATGCCTGTCTTGGACAAATCGAAACCTAAAAATTGGACTTCATCAGCAATAAGTCTTGACTTGTCGAGTTTCAGTTTAATATTATTTTCTGACAATTTCCTTAACACATCTTCTATTCTGTCACAGTGTTCGTCCCAGTCTGATGAAGTAATTAACAAATTGTCTATGTATACCATGGTGAACTGTAGTGCTTCCTGTCCCAATATCTGATCCATACATTTAACAAAAATAGCCACTGAGTTAATGAGACCAAATAGGAGTCTCTTGAATTGGTAATTTCTTCCATCGAATATGAAAGCCATGTACTTCCGACTCTCTGGATGCAATTCTACTTGCCAGTACCCGCATACTGTGTCCCAAGTACTGATGAATTTGGTACCATGAAATTTCTTTAATATTTCCTCTATTTCCCCTGGAGACGTTCTATCGTTTACAATCATCTTGTTGATTTCACGGGCATCAAGACAAAGCCTAACTTTTCCATTTTTCTTTGGAATTGCAACTATAGTGTTTGTGTATGGAGAGTGACTATATTCAATAATATCATCTGCCATCATTTTATTTATTTCATTTCTGACCGCTTCTTTTAAGGAATGAGCGATGGGGTAGGACTTCCTTTTGAATTCTACTGGTTCTTTGAACTTTAATTTACATTGATAGTTTCTCACTTTACCGGGCATGTCAGAGAAAACGTGTTTATATTTATTATATATCGATATTAGTTTATTCGCTTGTTCTGCATTTAGATTTAACCCTGTTTTTTCTTTCTAGAATCTCTGGATCTCTTTTATTTTATTCTGCCACATTTCTTCATTATTGTCTTGATAATCTATGTTATTTTGTAATGATCTAAACCCATCAATTTTATCCTCCCTAACATAATAGCTGGTACGGTTCAGAGGGGCACTTTGGCTGCCATTTAACTCAGCCGTCCATACTAAATCATCTGAGATCAGAGACACCTTCTCTCTGCTCAGGTCAATTATAGCCGAATACTGCCTTAGCATATCGCACCCAACTAACAAATTAAATGGTAGGTCCCTTGCTACCAAAAATATCATGGGAATTGTAGATCCATTACTCTTCACTTCTAGTAATACCTGCTTCGTTACAGACTTGTTTTGGCATCCAGTAGCCCCAATTAGTGTTATGTTATTAACGGGTAATGTTGGTATAATCTTCTTGCATTCTCCTTGTATCCTATTTAACTCCGTGCTGTCAATCGATGACACGTTTGCCCCGGTATCTATCATTAATTCGTTTGGTATCCCATTTACCTCAGCTCTAATATATGTGATTTCATTATTATTATTACTTTCCCCATGGGCAGATTCTTCAGTTAATAAGTCCTCTCGTATGTTTTTTAAATAATTATTGTTTATTACTGTGATCGTCTGGTTAGGTATTTGTTGTTGCAGTCTAAGTTGGTACCCAGAAGATCGGATCAGTGATGGGCCATTATGATTTCTCACTGCCGCCTCTCGTTTAAAGTCTGGTCATGGTCATTGTCCCTAATGTAATTGTTATGATGAACCTCATTGCTAGTTATATTATGTCTTTTCTCGCTGGTGTTCCCCATTGGATTATAATTATTGGTTCTCCTATTATCTTCACTGCTTCTGCTCCTTCTTGAATAATTTCAGTTGTAATTATTGTGGTTGTGGCCATTGTCTCTATTACAATTTGGATATGGGTGGTTGAGTTCTAGGCTCCTGCGTCCTTGATAATGTGGTCTTCTATAACCACGGTTACCTTCTCGATTATTTGATCGTACATAGTTCATTCGTGATCGATTATCACGGTTACCATTATTGCTTTGATTATTATTATTATTGGCTGTATTATTTCTGTCTCTCAGCTGGTAGTCATTTCTCTGTCTACTTCTGCGGTAGTAATTTTCATGCTCATAATTTTCTAACAGTGCTGCCATGGACGGTGTTGTTTTAATCTGTCCGCAGAGTCTTGCCCTGGCAATCCCTTCCTCATAGTGGTAAGATGGTAAGAAAGTTTTGTTACCAGGCACTCCTCTGGTATCTTGGGTTACAAATTTCTAGCTAGGCACACCTTTCCCAAGAAGTATGCCGTTGGTGATTGGCCTCTCTGTGGATCATATTTACCATTACACAGATTATCTTGCACTATGTTTTGAGTGGACTCAGACCAATACTTGGCTTTAAACAATGCCCTAAATTCTGGATAGTCGTTTATGTCATGTCGGGTGGCTGTCCACCAGTTATCTGCCATGTCTTTAAAATATTCGTCTAATATGCTTCTTATTGCCATCCATCTGGTTTCTATATTTTTTGTAATATTCTCTTCAATCCTATCTAAGAATTCCATAGGATTCCTTCTATAGTTTTTGAAATTAATCATTTCTCTGTTGTCAGTAAGTTGGAAGTTAGGTACATGAAATTGTCTATTCCTAATAATCTCCAATTCTTCCCGTATATTCACCAGTTCTCATTGATTTATTTCTTCTATTTTCTCCATATTGTTGGTCACTTGGATCTTTATACTACTAACGTTGACTTCTATGTGCCCTATTTTCTCTTCTACTTTTTCATGCACCTTTTCTAATTTTTCTTGTGTCTCTTCCTGCATTGATTCCATTCTTATTATTTTATTATTTGCTATATGGTCAATCTGTATGCATACATCTTCCTTAAATTGCTGTAGTTCCAGACTTGTTTGCTTCAGCTGTTCATTGGTTTCGGAAATTTGCTGTTTGATTGTTTCATTATACTGTTCAATTTTTTTGGTTAATCTCAACCATTTCCCCTATGATCTGCCGTTTCAGATTCTCATTACTTTCTTCCATTTTCTTACTATTCTCTTACATCTTCTGATTTAATTGTTCCATTTTCTGTTTACTAACATTTTTTAATTCTTCCTTCAACTGTTGGTTATTATCTTCCATTTTCTTACTAACTTATTCTCTTTTAATTCCTTCTTTAACTGTTGGTTATTATCCTCCATCTTCTTACTGTTATTCTTTAATTCTTCCATCATAAACCTTATCATTTCTTGTATGCTTACGTTCTCCGTATATGTTGGTTTGTCAGGTTGATTTTCTTACATATTGCTGGCTTCTACCTCCACTTCTATTGCAGGTTGAGCCTCCTTCTCTTCCATATTCATATCAGTATTAGCTGTCTTATTTCTCCTACATGAGGTTCCTCTCTTGGCCATCTTGTTTACTTTTGTATGACCGCCGGCTTGAAATGGCAACTATAATTCTGTTCTATCTTTATTTATTTGCTTTTTCTAGCCCTCAAGTTGGTCGTCATTTTTATAATGTATATCTTATATGTTTGAATGATTTATGACTACTCCTCTGGTTGTTGGATGTCAATTTATTAATGTAACTTATTTATGTTTCTGTTAGCCCCAAGTTGTTAGTGCCACATTATAATATTTTGTCTGGTGTTTATTTAAACTAATGAAATAAACAATTATTTGCTTAGTTAATATTGTTTGTTAAACTTTCACTTGCGAACTTACTTTGTTTTTTCCCGTACGCGTTTCGGCGTGATGTGCGCCTTCGTCAGCGGTGTGAGACAGAATGTCCGGAACTTGTAACGGTTTATTGGTTGGCAGGTTGGGTGGGGGGGGGTGGAAGCGAATAGGCACGGGGATCCAAATTATTGTATGTTTTATGTATAATTGTGTCAAAGAAAGCGTGTGATTTAAAGTGTAATTGGTCGTTAAGTATGTTGTTTGGTTGTGTTGTGTAGTGTTTGTATATTTCATATTGTTCTGCTGTGTTAAGTTTCCGACTTTTTGGCAAGTAGTGTAATATCTCAAGATTATTATCTATGTTGGTGTAGCTGTGGTTTTTTGTGTGTATGTGTTTGGCAAACGCGGAATGTCGTTTTGCCTGACAGGTCGAAAATTTCCACACATACATAAACACAATACACCACAAACTAAAATTTACACTGGAAATAGAACAAAACAATAGTATAAATTTTCTGGAGTTAACAATTAACAAAACAAACAACACGCACACATATAAAATATACAGGAAACCAACCACAACTGACACGGTCATACACAACACATCAAACCATCCAACGCAACACAAACATGCGGGATTCAACCATATGCTCCATAGACTAACAAAAATACCATTAAATAAACAAGATTATAACGATGAACTCAACACAATCAAATATATAGCAATAAAAAACTATTACAACCCTACTTTAATAAACAAACTACACAGACACATCATAAACAAAAACAACAAAACAATAAATACCAACAACACACAACAAAATAAATACATCAAACTCACATACCATAACTCCAACACACACAAAATCGCCAAGACATTCAGGAAACACAAGTACAAAATAGCCTACAGAACAAACAATACCATCAAAAAACACATCAATGATACAAACACGGACATAGACAAATACAACAAAATGGGGGTATACAAATTAAACTGTAGTGATTGTAATAGTTTCTATATAGGCCAGACGGGAAGATCTTTTTCTTCACGTTACTCTGAACACCTAAAAGCTCTATCCAGAAACAACATACATTCCGTGTTTGCCACACACATACACACAAAAAACCACAGCTACACCAACATAGATAATAATCTTGAGATATTACACTACTTGCCTAAAAGTTGGAAACTTAACACAACAGAACAATATGAAATATACAAACACTACACAACACAACCAAACAACATACTTAACGACCAATTAGGCCTACACTTTAAATCACATGCACTTTTTGACACAATTATACATAAAAACATACAATAATTCAGATCCCAGTGCCTATTCCCCCCCCCCACTCAACCTACCAACCAAAAAACCGTTACAAGTTCCGGACATTCTGTCTCACACTGCTGACAAAGGCGCACATCACGCCAAAACGTGTACGGGAAAAAACAAAGTAAGTTCACAAGTGAAAGTTTAACAAACAATATTAATTAAGTGCTGTGAATGAAGAAGATGAACTATCAAAACAATTATTTGCTCTTGTCTCAAATTCCATAAAATTTATTGATACTTTCTCTTTGACATATATTTAATTGTATTAACATTCAATGTCCCTTTCTTAGGCCATAGCTCTCTTAGGTTTGATCACAGGAAAACTCTTTTTCTCAGCGTTAATATAAAAATTAAAGTCCATGTACCATCCAAGTCATATATATAAAATAAAACATAATACTTATAAATAAGGTTTAGTAATTTGGTGTTGTGTATGTATGTTGAGTCATGGGTCCTTTGGATCATACAAAAGAAATGACTTAAACAGGAACTATTACTAATAATAATTATAGTGAACAAATAAAATTCATAATTATAATGTTTATATTAAATCCTTAAATTTTTAGTGACCGTCAATCAGTGAATGTTTTAGTGGATAGTTAGTGAGGATCGGTCAATAATACAACTTTTAGTAATTTTGCGTCGACGTTTCGACAATATTTATTGTCATCTTCAGGACCTGTGTATGAAATACAATAGAAATATCAAACACAACGAAACAATTAAATATTTGGGTGAATGTGTTGGTGATGTGAGTGTGTGCGTGTGTATGTATGTATCATTTTTTATGTGAAGACTTATGATAGTTTGTTTACTATAGTCTCATACTATAATTTGCTCGCTTTCTTAAAGATAATTTGAAGATGTAAACAAACTATCATAAGTCTTCACATAAAAAATGATACATACATACACACGCACACACTCACATCACCAACACATTCACCCAAATATTTAATTGTTTCGTTGTGTTTGATATTTCTATTGTATTTCATACACAGGTCCTGAAGATGACAATAAATATTGTTGAAACGTCGACGCAAAATTACTAAAAGTTGTATTATTGACCGATCCTCACTAACTATCCACTAAAACATTAAATGTTTATATTGTTTTTGTTATAGTGTTTCACTGTTCTTGCTCTTTAAATGGATTAATGTTTGTTCAAATGTTTGTCTTAACATGATGGAACAATCTCACCAAATTTGTATTTCATTTACAGATTATTGCTTGATATTTATCTTCTGGCCTTCAAGTTTTCAGTGTATTCCATTAAAACATTAGTCTCCTCGTTATTTCTACAGTTTTTCTTCATTAATTCCTTTTATATCATCAATTATTTTGTAAAAATGTCCAGCATTAAATTAACGTGTTCTGGCTTCTTTTAGAATATTCTTCAACAATCCAATTTCTTTTTAAAAAATACCGATTCATTCAGCACAGCTCTTGGATAAATTATATTTATGGGTCACAGGTTAGGTTTCATATTTGATAATTAACCTGATTCAGTTGAATCTTATTTTTTCTTTGTCACTAATGTATATTATTAGTTTGTAACGTAATATTTCACTATTATTAATCATTATACACTTTTTTATATTACCTATACTTGGTTTATATAACTTATATGTTTTATTCACAGTGCATATTATCACTAGGTCCATTTCCTATTCACTTTCATTCTACACTGTTTTATAATGTTTATCACTGTTCTTTTCACTATTTTATATTATTAAACCACTTAACTTTTATAATTATAGCTTAATACTATTCTATTAGTAATTTTGATGTCACTTACATTTTGTAGTTCTGACACAAAATAACTGCTTGAGGTTCGCAGACCTCCCTCTAGTTTAATAGTCTAATGCTAATTAATATACAGTGGTATAGCTGCTGGGAAGTATGCAGCTGCAGGAGTAGCTTAATAATAAAGAAGTGGTTGAAAAACAGGATTCATAGTTACCAGTTTGTAAATAAGCACATAATAATAGTATGGTACAAAACCATAAGGGGGTACACAACATTGGTAGCTGTATATAGCCCAGAGGATGGTGACTCAGAAGAATTTTACACGACCTTACAGAAAGTTGTCAATAATATAAACATGAATGATTATGTGATAATAGCATAAACTTCCTAGACCACTCCGTCACAAAATTTGAACACAGACACAAATTCAGTATATACAGAAAACCCACTACAACTGACAAACTAATACAAAACTCCTCCAATCACCCAATACAACACAAACTAGCTGCCTTCAGAGCTATGATACACAGACTAAACAACATCACACAAACTCCTACACAAAACAAACAACAGACAAAGAGAGAAAACAACAAATTCATAACACTAACATACATCAACAACCACACTGAAAAAACAGCCCACAAATTTGAAAAAGCAGGATACAGAATCGCATACAAAACTACAAACAAAACAGAACACACACTATCAAAACAACACACAAAGAACAAAACAAATTTGATCTACCTGGTGTTTACAAACTAAATTGCTCAGATTTAAACAAATTCTACATAGGCCAGACAGGACGTTGCTTCAAAAAAAGGTACATTGAACACACAAAGGCACTACACTCCACTAGCGAATCCACCTTTGCGAACCACCTCATTGACGCAAACCACACATACACAAACATCGAAAACAACATGGATATTCTACACGTACACACAAAAGGCCGAAAACTAGACACTCTAGAACAATTGGAAATATACAAACACACAAAACCACATAAAAACGTCATCCTAAATGAACAGACACAATTAGAATCACACATATTATTCGAACATATCATACTCCACACACACAACATCGATCCTTCAAAAGTCGACACTGTCGCCAAGAACAAGACGGACAGCACTCCCAGTGACAGCCTCTGACGAAGCTTATAAGCGAAAACTGGTTCTAGCTATATAAGGTAAATTAGTTGTCTTGATTATTCATCTCTTCTTTCACAGCACTAACACTTAAAATAAGTGTAAGTGCTTACCTTACATAAGTGTAAGGTAAAATGTTTACGATTTTACCACTAACAAACTTTGTGTTCCAAGTTGGTAGTGATATACTTATATTCAATAGCAGGGGATTTCAATGCGCGTGTTGGAAACTCCCCTATAAGAAATATGTCATGGCAAAAGAACAGAAAAAGGAAATGGATGATGTCTTTAATTTTAATTTATGTCCTCATTAATTTGCCATATTCAACAATTTTAGGATAACCAACACATTCTTTCTGCATAAAGAGATAAATAAATATATTTGGCAAGCAAGAGGATCTCGTTCAATAATTGATTATCTTTTAGTTAGTGGGAAATTAGGAAAGTTAGTGGAGGATACTACGGATTTTAGAGGATGTGACATTGAGTCTGACCATTTCCTGCTCATATAAAAAATTAGCATTTCAGGTAAGTGGAGAAAGTCTCACCAGTGCCAGTGTTCAAAGAGAACTTTTAAAGTACACGTGCTCAAAGATGAAAGTATAAGATACCTGTACCAGACCTGGTTGAATCAGTTTGCACAACAAGAAAACCATCAGTAACAATATAAATCAAGAATGGGGTAGCATCAGAGATGTCGTATTACAAGCAGCATTCGAAGCATTGGGGACGAGACGTAAAAGATATGGTAACCAAGGCCTGTGTATGGGATGACGATATTAGACAAATAATAGATGATAAAAAGCAGGCATACTTGAAACATCTAGCCTTAAACACTGATCACACAAGGTATGAATATAAGTGCTGCTGTGCTACTGCCAGAAGCCACGAAAATCAAAGCGAAGTACATGGGATAAATATGTAAGTGATATAGAACATGATGTACATGGCTTACAAAATATATAATAATGGCTCCCATGTGTACCACCGAAGTAGCTTAGGAGAAGGCAGGATAGGCTGCCTTATGTGAGCCGTACGGCATACAAGGAAGGCAGTGTGGCCAGCACTATGCTTCAGCCGCCGCCCATTATTAACCCCAGGATGTTATCCCAGGTACTCATTTTCAACAGGCTGAGTCGACCTGGGGGCTGAAAAACGCACCTTGATTTTATGGTGCGGGCCCGGGAATCAAACCCAGGACCTCTAGATTAGTAGCCAGGTGCCATACCCACTGGTCTACTGAGCCACCTGCTTACAAAATATTAAGACATTTAAATCGAATGGAAAGGGATAACCTGAAGATCAGTAATGTCTCAGAACAACAATGGGTTGAATACTATGAGCAGCTGTGGACCCAGGATCAACTGGAAGAAACAACCTTTGCTAATATCAGTGATTGCGTGGACCCGATAACAATAGATGAGTTGTTAGCTGCTCTACACTGCTGTAAAAATAGGAAAGCATCAGGCTCTGATGGGCTGAACGTGGAGCTTATAAAGTATGCACCAGCCTTGCTGTATGGTCGTTTGCTGCAGTTCATCAATCTATGGTGGACCACTAGTCATGTTGCTGATGACTGGCAGATTGCAAAGGAAATTCCCATATTCAAGAAAGGTGATCGTAATGACTGCAGGAACTACAGAGGAGCCAGCCTTCTTAATACGGTACTTCATATAAATTATATGCATCTATATTAAGAACATGGTTAAATACAATGTTAAATACAAGGGCAGATTATGTTTAGATGCATATTTACAATAGCCCAGCTTATTGAAAAGCATAGAGAGTATCAGCTGCTCACATACATAGTTTTCGTCGACTTCGAGAAGGTGTTTGACAGGGTGAATCGGAGCAAACTATGGGCAATACTGGCAAGGAAAGGGATCCCACAACATCTAATTAGAGCTATACAGAGTCTTTATGTGGAGAATAAAATCATAATTGAAGCAAGGAAATCGAGAACAGCTCCTAGATTTGGCCTGATCAGTTGACATGGAGTAGAAAAGTGTGTCCATTATCAACTTCTCTTTTTAATTTATATATTTATGATGTCATACAAAACTGGCAGGTGTGTCTTCCAGAGCATTTTATGATTGGCCACTCTGTTGTTTGCGGATGATCAGGCCATTCTGTCAGGCTTGGAAAACAGGTTGCAGATGGGTATACATTTGTTAAATCGAATCTGCAAAGTCGCTCGATTACAAATATCCACAATTAAGACTAAGGAAATGGCTGTTTGTGGAACTGGTCCCATACAGGCAAAAAAATAAAAATAGCTTGTTGTGTAGTCTGCAAACGGTTTTGGTAACAACACCCGTGACATTAGAATCTGAAAGATGCTTTACTACACTGAAAAGAATAAAAACATTCCTTAGGTCAACAATGAGTGTTTTGACAATGATATCCATTGAAAAGAAAATATGTCAAAATAATAATTTTAATACAAAAGTTACTGATGATTCAAGGAGAGAAGGATGTACTGTACATAAACAAATAAATTTATTAGTGTTGTACATGTATTGTTTTAACTTTATTTACATGCTTGTGATTTAATCAACTGTTGTTTTTGACAGTATTGTTTGTGGTTGAGCTCCTGTGCTTTTCTACATATTTACTGTGGTTTATGGTAAGTAGTATTTATTATTCAAAATTTTAATATTCTAATGCCCTTACTGACTATTTCGCTACAGTTGCCACTGATAACTGCTAGTGGCACGTAAATTATGCCCCATGTTGTATATTATAAAAGACACACCAAATAAATAATTGTCACTTCATTGGATTGAACTAAAATAAATTATATTAACCTCCACAGTTGGCAGTAATATTTTTTTTTTTTTTTAGATTCTCACAAATGGGTTTCTTTTTTGCAGATCTGCAGTGTAATTATGACAAGTAAGTCTTCAAAGGCAGTCAGGCTCATCCAGGTATAATTCTGTATTGGTCAATAATTTGCTGTGATTTTGGGTTTCCCAATAACTCACTAGCTGCTTGGTATTTAAATAATTAATTGTGTGCACCCCCATCATCAAGGTTGATGCTTCTGTTTTTGTTTTATAAAAACGATAAGCTGTAATTACCATAGCAGCACTACACACAAATTGTACGTGATCGTACATCGCCAGTTACGAAGACAATATTAAACTGAGGTGCTCATCAGTTTCAGACAGTTTGTAGTATGTACAGTGCAGATCAAGGGAAACAAAGTTATTCTGCACATTATCTGTAACGCACATTCAGTGTTACATTATAGCCATGGCGTGTTAGAGTATACACAATCAAACACAGTACACATGAACATTTTGGAAAAACAAAACAAGGACGGATGTTAAAATACTATCAACTTTTGTAATGTGAGCATGTACTGATAACCTACACCTTACTATGTTTTTCCTTGAATCCTAATATAGGCCTACGCAAAGCACTATATTCACCAAAACACACAGTGTTTATTGATATCTAGATATTACTTAGAAGAAAAAGATTATGTATAGAAATCAGCAATTGGTAACAATAGGCCAGACTTGGGATTAATGACTTTGTAACGTGTCAAAATTGGGTCATTTCATTTATTGCGGGTATGGGGCATTTGTATTTTATTTATTTCATTTTGCGGGATGTTATAAAAATATTGTGCAACGTTATTTCCATTGGAACAGAACATGTGGTAAGAAACAGTGTTGAAACAAAGCAACGAGACGCAGTTTCTGTTGTGTAACCAGGCAAGGAATTTGCACCACCCTAAATTTCTCAGAACTTTGCATAAATGTGACCACGCACCCACGAGCAGTACAAGTCCACGCTCGGGGTACGCCGTCGTGCCAAAAACCAAGATGCCGGGAGAACAAATCTATTCACCGTCTCCTTGGCCGAACTGCAGGAAATGTAGTTAAGCCCCGCCTACTGCTAGTGACATCAGTCTAGCAGCGCCAAATATCGTCTACACACTTGGCTGATGTAACTAATATGTTTCATGCATATAGCTCATACGCCACAGCAATTCAGCTTGAACGGCGACGAAAATCTGTTGGCCGTGGATACGAACTTCCTACCGCCCAAAAACACAGTCTACATTAGTCAGAGACGCTAAGCAGTCCACGAGATCGTACAACAGCGTGCAGACGTAATTAGTGAGCCGCGGGCCCCGGTCAGTTGAAACTTTCTAAATATGAATAACTCAGTGTAATACCGACTTACTACCGACCGGGACCCAAGGAAATAAGGAGGTTATACGGGAGAAGTGCAGTGAACAGCGGGCAAATTATTCAAAGTGACGTGAACTGACGAACGAAGCAACGTGTACCCGGGCGGTGTCTCGAGCTATATACAGTTTTAAAGTAAAATGGGGTGTTTCAAATAAATGGTTCTAAATCGTGTGAATGCGTGTGTGAGCAGCTGGGCTGACCTGTATAGGGTAAGAAATATCTAAATGTAAGGCATATATGTATCTATTTCAGAATTTGTTTTTCTCATGTTCTTGTCATAATGATTTTGGTTCGTCTTAACCGTAATTAAAACTGTTTGATTCACTGTAATTATGTGTTAGTCTAAGTTATTTCGTCATTACCACGTTCTCATTTCTGTGTTGCAAAATTTGTCTAACGGGCCGGGATCTTTCTGAATTATTAATTGGGTGTGGTCAGATTGCAAAATTGTCCCTTTTATTTAAGGTGGAGTGTAAAGGTTTTCGATATTTTACCTATAAAAAATAATCGTGGCGACCTTGGTCTTCTGAGTGAAATTTAAATAGGTAAGTAGTTGTGATGATGCACAGGTAAGTCCTGGTAGTGTATTTTATTTATTAATATATTTCGGTGTATTTTTTATAGTTACAAATGGCTCTCGCCTGCCAGGATTTTCGTTTTAATTTTATTTATACGAGATAGACCTATTTTAATGCACAGAAAATAGGATGTGGTAATGATGAATTTATGAAAATGCTTTATCGTATATAATTACGCACGTAGGTTAGGTTTGTGTTATGAGTTACAGTTGTGTAAGTACCAGATAAAAAATGGCAGATAATAACGAAATAATAAGAATGATGCAAACGCTTTTTAATATACAAAATAGTAAGTTCGATGAGAAATTTAGTAACCTTGATGAAAAATTTAGCGAACAGAAAAACGAAATTAGAAATATCCAAAATAATCTTAACGTGCAATTTGATGAAGTGAAGAAAGAAATTAAAGAACAAGGCTGTATTTACGATAAGAAATTGAGTGAAATAGAGACACGGTTAGGCAAAATAGAATTAGAAAATGAGAAAGTAATAAATTAAAATCGAACAAAGATGACAGGGTAAGTAGTAGTGGAAATGATGATTTAAATAATGAGTTTACGAGTAATAAAAATGACAATACAAATAAAAATATGGTGTTAGAAAATGATTGTGTAGATGTTGATAGTGATGACGAAATTGTAGAAAGAGTAGAAGTTGATAAGATGTTTGTGTGTGATGAATTAGAGAGAGAAAGTAGAAAGAATTTACAGGTAGAGGGAATGCAGGGGGTAGATTTTTCCCGTAATGTTGTAGTGGGGGGTGAAGAAATAACTTCACGTGAGTATTTGGAAAAGTATAGGTTTGCAGATAAAGTTCCCTTGGTTTTTTGTGCACTTCATAGGTGGTGCCGTAATGATAAGTTAATGTCCCCTGCATATTTTGAGAGAGAGTGTGTAGCTTGGTATGATGGTGAGAAATGTTTTGAGAGAGAGAGAAAGAGAGAAATAGAGATATTTAAAGTAAAGAGAAGTTATGAAGAATTCGTAGAAAAATTAGACATAGAGAGAAATAATAATAATAATGAGTACTCACCGTACAGTGAAACTGAGACAGCAGTAGATGAGGTTAACAATGATAATATAACTCACCTGATTTTAACAGATAATTATAACGGAGACTGGACAAGATTGACTAATATTGAACAGGTATATGTACCAACAGAAGTGATAATGAATGACATAGAAGTAAGGGATTATTATAATAATAATAATAAATTTGATATAAATAAGATTGATCTATGTTACAAATATGTTAGACTATTATTTGACGATATGGGGTAATTGTTTATTGTTTATTGTTCATGAACATTTAATGATATGAATAATATGGTTTTGAAGTGCATTGTCTTATGGAACGATTTGTGGGTAATGATAACAAATAATAAGTTGGACTGTATATTCTTTTATGTGTTGATGTCATTATGTTAAGTGTATTTGTGTACTACATTGTAGTGTACTATATGTTATGTAAACAATGTGTATATGTAGGAGAAATTGATAACATTAATTATCAATTAAATTGAATTTGCAATTAACCAGTATAAATTAATAATAATTATAAAATTTGACAGACTAATTAAGTGATGAAAATAATTGTGAACTGTTAAATAATTGAATTAAATAATTGAAAAATAATTACTTAATTAAGGTCGTATAAAAGAAAGTTTGAGAATGAAGTTAAATGATTTTATGAAATTAAGATTCTATGATGATTGGTAGATGATTGAACAGATAATACGTTCAAAGGGAGGTATATTATTATAAGGGGAGAAGTGATGAATTTTCTAGTGTTATATCAAGGTGAAATGTTGTAAAAAAAAAATAGATTTTGGGTGATAATGAAATAAGACAGGTGAGTTAAGTAGAATTAAAGTTAATGGGAGTTAAAGGGAATAAGAATTTTCAAATACTAGTGAAAAACAAAGAGGGTATTTGATATTTTAGGGACACAGTAGTAGTGAGTATATGTAGAGAGGAGTAATGTGAATGAGATATAAACATATTTGTTGATGATATTTTGTAGTAAGGGTGAGGTGGTAAGGTGTGAGCAACGTGCAGCGTGGCGAGAGACCAGCGTGCGGCGTTGTGGTGGGAATAGAGTAGTTTAAGGGAGTGTTTGGCGATATTTTGGAGGGGCATTGGATTGTATGTATATAGCCAGGTAGGGAACACACATCCTAGTACAAAGATGAGCGGTGCCAGAGGTAAGTGAAATTAGTGAAAGGTATTTATAATTGAGAGATTGGTGTCATAAATGGTTAATAGTGGTTGTTAGTAGCAAGAAAGGGAGTAAGATGATAAATGTCTGTTCGAGTGAAAGCATAGAGAATACAGGTGTCACCCAGACTAATCAATGATTAAAATGTGAAGAGTTAGATAGAAAATTCATAATAGAAAGGCACTCAGAGATATAATGTAACAGGAAGGTTAATAATAAATTTGAATTGCATAGAATCAAATGATAATTAATTGATGGTTAATTAATAACAGTTCAATTGAAATTAAAATGGAATGTTTATAATTTTATCTAGATGTAGGGTATGTAGATTTTACCAAGGTTAAATGTGATTGGGTTATTTCAATGTAATAATCGCAATGTTAGTTATAAAGGTATAAGTGCCAAGTGGCAGATCCAGCTAAAATAAGTATTTAAAATCACCCACAGTAATGGAGAATAAGATTGTCAAGCAAATAAATAGATTTATAATAAAGATATAAAATTTTTATTTTTGAAACCAGTGACAGAATTTTGATAGAATTTGGAAATAATGTAAAATGAAGAATTGTTTATTTGAATAATTTAAATGTCAATTTGCTTATTATTTATAATAATGTTTTGTTTATTTTAAATATTTTATTTTATTATGTTTTGTGTTTCAAGTTAGGATGTTACAGATGTTAAATGTATTTTCAGATAGAAATTGTACATAATGTATGTGGGTCAAGGTTGTGGACTTGACCTAGTTTCGATCAGCTGACAGTGAGGTCATATAAGTTAGTAGTAAGTCAATTCAACTTTTGTTTTTGATCATTTTAAACAATTTCTATATGTAAAGGAAACTTTTTAATTAAATTAAAATTTTTTTCTTTGAATTTTAAAATTCTTTGGAAAATACTTTTTTTGAAAAAAAAAAAAAATCTTGATTTTGCGCCTGCCAGGTAATGAATATTTTAAGCTTTGGTTATTTTATTGTTTGTGTGCTAACCATGTTTATGATTATTGATTTATTTTGTATTGACTTGTATTGTTAGACACTAAGTATTCACATGTTAGGGTAAGGATATGTTTAATTAGAAGAAATGTTTAAATTAACTCATTTTAAATAAAACAGAAAATAAGGAAGAGAATACTTTAAAATTTATACGAAATTTATGAATCGATTTTACCCGAAAACAACCAATGGGTTGTAATTCAAATAACTTTTGAGAAATTTGTCAATTTTATGATAGGTAATGTCAGTATGTAATGTGAGTGTGTGTGAGCCCAGTATCTGCTAAAGGCAGCCCAGCTTGTGTATAAGGGGAAACATATCGGTGGAGGATCTGGCATAATCTGAGCCAGGGATTGAGGATTTTTTGGGGGTAGCATGTTAGACGGCGAGGTGTGCTGTGGTACTTGTCTGTTCGATTTTTTGGTGTTGGGATCTCTTACGGAGAAGTCCAGTGATCTCGTTCAGATGCGTCCATAGTCGCCAAGCCGGGGGGTCGGGTACCCATGCAGATTAAGAACAAGGGGTTGTTGGCACCAGTTCCTCACCGGTCCTCTTAGGGGTTTATCAATGAGATTTCTTCTGTTTTGGACAGCAGAATTCTCATTGAGGGGGTATTGTAACGTGTCAAAATTGGGTCATTTCATTTATTGTGGGTATGGGGCATTTGTATTTTATTTATTTCATTTTGCGGGATGTTATAAAAATATTGTGCAACGTTATTTCCATTGGAACAGAACACGTGGTAAGAAACAGTGTTGAAACAAAGCAACGAGACGCAGTTTCTGTTGTGTAACCAGGCAAGGAATTTGCACCACTCTAAATTTCTCAGAACTTTGCATAAATGTGACCACGCACCCACGAGCAGTACAAGTCCGCGCTCGGGGTACGCCGTCGTGCCAAAAACCAAGATGCCGGGAGAACAAATCTATTCACCGTCTCCTTGGCCGAACTGCAGGAAATGTAGTTAAGCCCCGCCTACTGCTAGTGACATCAGTCTAGCAGCGCCAAATATCGTCTACACACTTGGCTGATGTAACTAATATGTTTCATGCATATAGCTCATACGCCACAGCAATTCAGCTTGAACGGCGACGAAAATCTGTTGGCCGTGGATACGAACTTCCTACCGCCCAAAAACACAGTCTACATTAGTCAGAGACGCTAAGCAGTCCACGAGATCGTACAACAGCGTGCAGACGTAATTAGTGAGCCGCGGGCCCCGGTCAGTTGAAACTTTCTAAATATGAATAACTCAGTGTAATACCGACTTACTACCGACCGGGACCCAAGGAAATAAGGAGGTTATACGGGAGAAGAGCAGTGAACGGCGGGCAAATTATTCAAAGTGACGTGAACTGACGAACGAAGCAACGTGTACCCAGGCGGTGTCTCGAGCTATATACAGTTTTAAAGTAAAATGAGGTGTTTCAAATAAATGGTTCTAAATCGTGTGAATGCGTGTGTGAGCAGCTGGGCTGACCTGTATAGGGTAAGAAATATCTAAATGTAAGGCATATATGTATCTATTTCAGAATTTGTTTTTCTCGTGTTCTTGTCATAATGATTTTGGTCCGTCTTAACCGTAATTAAAACTGTTTGATTCACTGTAATTATGTGTTAGTCTAAGTTATTTCGTCATTACCACGTTCTCATTTCTGTGTTGTGAAATTCGTCTAAAGGGCCGGGATCTTTCTGAATTATTAATTGGGTGTGGTCAGATTGCAAAATTGTCCCTTTTATTTAAGGTGGAGTGTAAAGGTTTTCGATATTTTACCTATAAAAAATAATCGTGGCGACCTTGGTCTTCTGAGTGAAATTTAAATAGGTAAGTAGTTGTGATGGTGCACAGGTAAGTCCTGGTAGTGTATTTTATTTATTAATATATTTCGGTGTATTTTTTATAGTTACAACTTAATTAATTGTTACAAAACTGGTTCACTTCTCAACTTAATCATTATATTTTCAAATAGTTAACTTTAATCATTAATCGTTAATTTTGTTTGCTAACAATTTAAAAAATATCGGTATGGAGAACCATACATGACTTCCATATTCTAAGATTTACATTTAAAATCATTTTCAGCCAAACAGCCAGGCTGTGTCTTACCTGCTTTTTTATTGCTGTATTAAATGAAAAATATTATATTACATTAAAATAAAAAAATTATAATTTTATTGCCTGGCAACAAAATTATTTTATTTTTAACAATTACCATTGTTTCAAAAAGTTTAAATAAATTTTAAAGTACTTTACTCTTGTTAAAACGTAAAAGGTTGCAGGTAAACTACCCCTTCCCCTTAACCGATCTTCACCAAAATCGAAAGTCATTGAGACCTCTACAATTCAGGGAGGTATGCAAAACATTATTTGATTCTGTTTGAATTTGCGGCTGTTATCGTTTGCCATAGAAAATACGCTTGATAACAAAACGTTGCAGGTAAACTACCCCTTCCCCTTAACCGATCTTCACCAAAAACAATAGGTCTTGAGTACTCTACAAATCAGGGCTGTATGCAAAAAATTATTTTATTCTGTTTGAATTTGCGGCTGTTATCGTTTGCCATAGAAAATACGCTTGATAAAAAAACGTTGCAGGTAAACTACCCCTTCCCCTTAACCGATATTCACCAAAAACAATAGGTCTTGAGTACTCTACAAATCAGGGCTGTATGCAAAACATTATTTGATTCTGTTTGAATTTGCGGCTGTTATCGTTTGCCATAGAAAATACCCTTGTTAAAAAAACGTTGCAGGTAAACTACCCCTTTCCCTCAACCGATCTTCACCAAAAACAATAGGTCTTGAGAAATCTACAATTCAGGGCTGTATGCGAAACATTATTTGATTCTGTTTGAATTTGCGGCTGTTATCGTTTGCCAAAAAAAAAAAATTTCCCTTGATAAAAAAAACCGTTGCAGGTAAACTACCCCTTCCCCTCAACCGATCTTCACCAAAAACAATAGGTCGCGAGTACTCTACAAATCAGGGCTGTATGCAAAAAATTATTTGATTCTGTTTGAATTTGCGGCAGTTGTCGTTTGCCATAGAAAATACGCATGATAAAAAACGTTGCTGGTAAACTACCCCTTCCCCTCAACCGATCTTCACCAAAAACAATAGGTCTTGAGTACTCTACAAATCAGGGCTGTATGCAGAAAATTATTTGATTCTGTTTGAATTTGCGGCTGTTATCGTTTGCCATAGAAAATACCCTTGTTAAAAAAACGTTGTAGGTAAACTACCCCTTTCCCTTAACCGATCTTCACCAAAAACAAAAGGTCTTGAGAACTCTACAATTTAGGGCTGTATGCAAATAATCTTTTCATTCTGTTTGAATTTGCGGCTGTTATCGTTTGCCATAGGAAATACCCTTGTTAAAACATAAAACGTTACAGGTAAACTACCCCTTTCCCTTAACCGATCTTCACCAAAAACAATAGGTCTTGAGAACTCTACAATTCAGGGCTGTATGCGAAACATTATTTGATTCTGTTTGAATTTGCGGCTGTTATCGTTTGCCAAACAAACAAAATTACCCTTGCTAAAAAAAAACCGTTGCAGGTAAACTACCCCTTTCCCTCAACCGATCTTCACCAAAAACAATAGGTCGCGAGAACTCTGCAAAACCGAGCTGTATGCAAAAAATTATTTGATTCTGTTTGAATTTGCGGCAGTTATCGTTTGCCATAGAAAAAAAATCTACAGATAGACACATAGACACACAGACAGACAGACAGACACACAGACACTTTTCGGAAAACGACTTTTTTTCATGTTTTGAGTGTAGTAGAATCAGAATCTGCAATAATCTCGAACACGATTTTTTTTGCCATCACCATACTTCCATTCCTTAAGGAATATGGAAGTAATAAATGAGTTAATTTTTGGCTCCTGAAGAGGGAAAGTAGCCAAAATTGTTTTTGAAGTCAATCTTGGATAAAGTTTGGTCCAGGTATTCCTTATCCAGGACAGATTTTCCCCAAGTTACCACCAGGTTTCATTTATCTTGTAAATGTCTAGGTGATTTCTGTCTAATTATGTGCATGTGTCGTTTCATTATGCGCATGACTCTACTCCAGACAAGTAGACGACAATGCTATTCAGGCCCGCGCCTAGCACTGTTGGCGCCCTTGTGCAATTTTGTATATGTCGCCTACAATTTTTATAACGCTAATATATAGGTAAAGGTACATGTTAAGTATTATCAACTATCCAAAAATAATTTTAAAAAGTATTTTCATGAATTTATTTTCATTTTTATATTTTACAACAGGCACTTACTAAACTGGTACCGAACAAGCCGAACAAGTATTTTCTCATTGAGGTATGTAATTATACATTTATACACAGAAATAAAAATATATTTGAAACATTAGATATATTTGTTTACATACAATGCATCATATAGAACAAAACTGATCAACAAATAAAAACAATCTATTATATTAACAATGCAATATGTCATCTTTTAAAGATAAAGGTTAATGTCCAGTTATAACTCGTATTATTATTTTAACTAAGTGAATTGAGCTTTTCGTGATTTGGTTTTTGCAAATTGTTTAATTAAATCTTGGGTGACTAATTCTTTTAATAGATCCGATTCTATTGAGATGATAGCAAGATTACTTAGTCGGTTTTGCCCCATGGTCGATCTTAAATAATTTTTTATTATTTTGAGTTTTGAAAAAGAACGTTCTGCGGTAGCAACAGAAACCGGCATTGTTAATAAAATACGAAGTATTGTGCTCGTATTAGGGAAAGAATCCACTAAGTTGTTAATTGTTATATAATTTAAAATTTCTTCTGGACACGTAATAACTTTTTCATCAAAATTTTGTAAATATTGCAATTCTTTAACAAGTTCTACAGCAATTATATCTCGTTCATTGCGAGTTTCGTCGTTTAATACATTTTCAACTTTTTGACATAATTCTAGTTGTTCTTTTTCAGAATAATTTTTAAATTTATCAATATTCCATAAAAACGCGAAATTATTAGAATAAGAAGAAAGAATTCGGAATCGTTCATCCACTGATGTGATGATTACGTCTAGAGCATTAAAAAAACAATCAACTTTGAACTTTAAAGTTTCGTCGTACATCGGTTCATTGTCACATTCATAGTCAAACTGTTTTTTTACTTTGCGCGGTTTTAAGCCTCTTTGTTTTATAAATTTAGGTTCTATGTCTAAGCTGGATGCTATTTCTTTAGCATCAATCAATAGATCATTAAAACCTTCATCGGAGCGATAAGCTTTCAAAATTTCTTCAGATTATTTAAATGAGTACAACACTGAGCAACATCAAAGTTCCGTTTTTGAATAATTTTACTAACAATGTCAATTTTACTTAAAACGTTATACCACAAAATAAGCACGCAAATGAACTCAAAATTTTGCAATTTTTTGGCCAACGATGCAGCCAAATTCTTTACTTTATTTTCAAAACTTCCTTCGCTTATTTCAAACAGAGCATCGTATACCTCTCCAAGTTCATACTTTAAAGGAGTTATTGCATCTATTCTACTAGACCGTCGAGTATCCGATGAAGGTTTTAAAGTTAAATTTGTAACATTAGATTTCAGAATTGACCATCGTTTAGTAGAAACTGAAAAAAATACAAACAGTTCTTCAACTAAAGAAAAAAAATTGATGCTCAAAGTATTTGATTTTATTGCATCATTAACGACTAAATTTAGGCCATGATTGCAGCAAGGAACAAAGAAAGCTCGCGGATTCAAATCCAAAATTTTTTTTGTAGGCCATCATGCCTACCACGCATATTTGCCCCATTGTCGTAACCCTGACCCCGCAAATCGTTGATATTTAAGCCTTCTTTCTCTAACGCCGATAAAAGATATTTAGTCAAACCCTTGCCCGACGGATCATCTATAGGACAAAATAAAAAAAAATGTTCTTCTATACTAATTCCTGTGCTTTTTAAGTTAACAAATCTTATACAAACTGAAATTTGTTCTTGATGACTAGAGTCAGGAGTACAGTCTAATAATATTGAAAAATATTTTGCCTTCTTAGTTAGTTCTAAAATTTTGGATTTGATGTTTTCGCCCATCAAATTGATTACTTCATTTTGTATTTTATCCCCGAGATAATTTTTGTAATCTTTTCTTTGAGACCGTTTTGTATGTTCTGACATAATTGGGTCGAATTTAGAAATCATTTCTATGCATTTTAAAAAGTTACCATTACTTTTCTCAAACAACTTGTTACTACTTCCACGAAAAGCTAAATTCTGCTCACCTAAAAACTGAATCACGTAGAAAATTCTTTCTATAACAGATTGCCAGTATTTAGTTTCTCTGTTTATTACATTTTGAGTTTCAAATCAATTATTTGATTTTTATTAAAACGGTTGGAAAGATCTAGCAATTTTAGAACATTTTCGATATGTAACTTGCTCTTTTCATGAATATTTAAATGTTCACATAAATGCTGCCAGTCGTTGTAACCAGAGTCATCACTAAGGCGAACAGATTTCAAATCGCTATCATTAAAAACTTTGCAACAGAAGCAGTAAAGCGAATTTTTTGTTTCGGAATACAACAGGCAAAAATGCTCAATTTTTTCTTTGTTCGGTAGAATTCTAAAGAAATAATTATTGGAAAACTTACGCCCCGAACTATCTCTCGGATAAAGATCCTTTTTGTTTTGATAATCAGTAGGGCCACGTTCTACTAATTCTTGAATATTATTCCGATGTAATTTTTTTGGCCACATTGCAGCATCTTTGGAAAGTTCACTTATATTTTCTGTTGTGGTAATTTTTGAAGGTGTTGATTCCTCATTATCAGCGGGACTTGAAGAAGTTGATGGTATGCCTCCCAGAAGATGTACAGGTTCAGAATGTTGTGGTTCAGCTGTATCATTTTTGTCATTAATGTTTGGCAAAGTAGATTCGGGTTTTGAAAAAAACTGCGTAATTTTGACGTGTTTTTCTAGTTCTTCTTCTCTTCTTATTTTCTTCAACAAATTTTGGTGTCCTGACAATTTCTTCTTTTTTTCTGACATCCTATAGACTGTAAAAAAATTAATACATAAGTAAACATAATGATAAATTGAGGGGTGTTTTTGCAAAATTTTATTTGCAAATCTACAATTTTTCCAAAAATGAATTTTTCATATAGTCTTGTAATAAATTTAGTGATACATCAAAAAACGTTAAGAAAACTTAACAAAAATTAATACTTAAAGTTAGTTAATATTTAAAATTATAAAGGTTACAACTATTGACAAAATATTTGTTTTGACATACGTTTATGTGTTTTAAACATAATTTGGAGCTAATATACGCAAAGTCTACTTAACATGATCGTGGAATTATTTGTTTCTATTAAGTACGTATATAAAAAATGTACGCAAAACGCCTCTCAATTGTTTATGGAAATGTTTCAACGTCTCAAACTCGGAAAGTATTGTATCAACTTATTATACTCATTTCAAAATTTATAAAAATTAAAACTTATGAAAATTGTTAAAAATATTGTTATTAGTGCTTATCGATTAATGAACTTGCGTCAATCAACAATGATGTTTACATAATCAAACAAAAAATGTCAATAATAAAATGACTTTTGAGATGAAAGTTTTTGGCTTTTAATACTTAAATCTAAAATAAAAAATAAATTGTAGCTGAACTCACCTTAATGAATAAAAGATTTTCAGAACACAAAACACACCACTATAAAGTCTGTAAAACTACAAAAAAATAAGGTTTCAAAAAAAATATCTTTCCACTCATGCACCTTTTCACGTTTGATGTTAAGTTTATTATTGGGCATTGGGCAACCAATAAAGTCGCGACCGATGTAGCGCTCAGGGTACGTTCATACTGGACGCGATTTGCTTAAAAGTTAGAGAGTAGAGACTGGCTTAGCAGGCTACGGTCGCAAACGTAAACAGAATTCAATTCATTCTGAGAATTGTATTCATTACGGCATTCTCCAGACATAAACACGTAGTTCTTTATCTTGAATTTCTCCTTATTGCCCCAGTAATATCGCCTCGGTTCGCGCGCTGCGCATTGATAGGTGGGTGCGCGACACAAACAATAGCTTCGCATTTGTAGGTGCGTTTAGCTGAGGTTTAGCAAATAAGTGTATATCCTAAATAATAAATAACAAATAACTAACTAAATAAAGAACAATGTAATAGCTTGCTATTCTTTTTTGTTTTTTATCATTCCAAATTTTGTTTTGACGAATGATTTTTTGTTTGTTAGGTAGGTATATTACTTTTTTTTACTTTTGGGTTTTGAGGCCTTTCGGCGCACCTCGGCGCCGTCGTGCACCGCACGACTTTGCACTTATGTACGGCGCGGGCCTGATGCTATTCTTATAACTTCTTTTTTGACAACTGAAGTAGTGGGTAATACAGTGTTGTTAACATACAATACTCGAATGTATTGAGACCTAAACTGGAATTCTTTGCATGCATTGAACATACTGCACATATTTATTTGGTGAAACAACCAAACAACATTTTTGTCCTGCTGTGTAAGCATTTCATAAATGTTTGTAATCATAAGCTACAAACTGTTCAAAGAACGCCAAACTCCACTCCTCCTATGTCCCAAATGTCACAATGGAGATTAGTTTGAACAGATTTTCATTTCCACCAATTGATAATACACTGTCTGTTCTTTTGTGCTAATTGTCATTTTTATGTTAGTGTAGTCAGGGGGTAGTTGTTATAAATGTCTTTCTCTAGTTTTCTAAGTATTTTAGAAATTTAAAGCTTTATTTTGGTACAGAACATTAGTACGTTAGGTAAAAAGTTTTACCTTATTGCCTTCAGCTAGCTTTTGCTCATTGCAAGCTTCAGCAAAGGCTGCTGCTAGTAGCTGTCCGTTCTGTTTCTGGAGATGGCTCCATTGTTTGAAACAATGTTATGTTTTGTGTGTGTGTTTTGTATAACGTGTTCAAACAATATATACAATTTAAATTGTGTCTGTTCATTTAGGGTGTTGTTTCCGTATGTTTTCGTTAGTTTGTTTATTTCCAGTTGTTTGAGTGTGTCTAGTTTTCAGCCTTCTATGCTTACATGTATGATTTCCATGCTGTGTTGATGTTTGTGCATCCATGATCTGCTTCAATGAGATGGTCTTCAAAAGTGGATTCAGTGGTTGAGTATAATGCTATTATATGTTCAATATTTGTTTGAAGCTGGATCCTGACTTGCCTATTTAGAATTCGTAACACTGTGAGCAGTTTACTTTTTAAATGCCAGCCAGGTAAATCAAATTTGTTTAGCTGTTTGTGTTTTTGACAGTATCTGCTCAGTTTTGTTTGTAGTTCTGTATGCAATGCTGTAGCCTACTTTTTTTTGTGGAATATTTTTTCCAGTGTGGTTATTGATATATATGTGAGTGTTATGAATTTCTTGTTTTATGTCTTTGTGTTGTTTTGGGTTTTGTGTAAGAGTAATTATTTGTACTATTTTTTGTATCACTTGTTATTTTTCTATTAATATGGCATTGTCACCTCAGCTGCAAATGCTCAAGAACAAACATTTTAAAAGATTGCTGACTTCAGCATCTAATCTGAGGACTTCAAATGCATCTTTTGTTAAAATTTATTAATTTCTTGCAATAATTACTGTAAAGTTAAGATTAATTAACATTGTTCATAAAACACACGTGCACTTATATTAACCTTATTTTAATTATTAGGTTAATATAATTTGTTTTCAACAACAAAAAAACAATGAAAAACAACAAAGTTTTTAATTTTTAACTTTTAATCAGTTAACAGTTTTTATTAACTTTCCCAAGTCTACCACAGGCTTTGTAACGGGGCAAAATGGGATGAGCGATTTTAATTTGATTGTAAATGTGACGCACAATAGTATCCACACAGGGCCTCCGTCTGTAACAATAAATATTCCTGTAGGGAAAGCCCCTCTGCATGTTGGTCCAGAAAATCTATCAACATGTACTGTTTTCTGTTGCTCTGGAATGCGAGAGCGTGCGGAAGTGCATGTCCTTACAGATGAATAAGCACGGACTCGCCTCACTGGTCACTTGGAGTGGATATACTATAACCAGTGTTAAATATTATTTGTTGTGTCACGTGGTCCCTCTGGGAGCCAATCACAGACCAAGTTGCCGTGCATGAAGAACGCCTGGCCATCTTGGAAACACAGTTTTTGGCATCACTGGACTAACAGCATCAGACCGTGTGGTCGTATGTAAAACACCGCTCGAGCAAATTAGGGTCGGCCGACCAGTAAATCATGTGATTTTAACGTAATACAACAGTAAAACATGTAATAGTGATCCATCAGACGTAATTCACAAACATTAACTGTTCAACTTATTTTCGGAGTGTGTTAAAGAGATCGGAAGTTAGCAGTGATGGTGTAACCACGTGGAGACGGCGATAAAAGGATGAGAACATAATATAAGCAGTTGAACAAACAAAAACATTTCAAATTTAACTGAATTCAACACCAAAACTGATTATAATCACAAATTATGATTATAATTCATAATTATGAAAGTTTAAATAGAAAGCGCTTTATAATATAAAATGTATAATTAATGAATGAGAGTATGAGCAAACTGGGTCGCCTTCTAAAGTAGAGATAAACTAGTTAAATAAGTAAATATAAGGTTACAGAAATTATTTTTAACTATATTTCAGAATCTGTTTTAAATAATGGCCAGTAACGGCCCATAATCAATTCGAGAGTAAGAATACAAAATGTAGAGAAAAGGTGATAAATTGTTGATGTGGTGGCTTAACAAAAATGACAGAGTAAAACGAAATAAAATAATGTTTTATGTGAACTTATAAATACGTATTTGTTATTTGCATTGACCTGTTTTTCTCTGCCGAGTACACTAGACGACACCTTGTTTAACTTGAACACGGACGTCAAGATTTAAATAGATGTACATTTGACGTCCAAATAAAGGTAGGTGACACAATTTTAAATATTTTAATCATTTAATTCACTGAGTAACACTTCAGCTTGTGATAGACACAACACGCCAAGTCACTATTTACAAAATAATTTTAGAACAATGCAATAATACAGATTTCAAGTGAAACTCAAGTCTTTTTATTACCTACTGCATGTTATGTCTACAGGCTTGCTATCATCTCATGAGAAATGATTCTATAACAGTAACAAACCATTAATCTTCTGTGTAATGCATTCAGTGAGTTTCAGGTATAGCAAACAAACCCATTTTGACCACTTTACCAATTTAAAAGGGACATGTGACCTTAACTCATCTCGAGTACTGGAGGCACATAAAGATTTTATGGGTATAAATGCTTCAAGTGGTGAAAAGCAACTTCTTTTACAATGTGCTGAATTTAAAGAAGTAACCTGGTGAAGGAAGTATCACTATATAGATATAGTGGTCAAAACATTTACAAATGTGAAGCTAAGATAAGGAACTCATAATTTACAATCTGTAAAAACCACTTGATTAATAAAGTAAAAATAAAGCACTATTCAGGGGAAGGAGCGGTCATGGTGTAGTGGCTAGCGTGTGGCACTGCTACGCTGTCGCCGTGGGTTCGAGTCCCGGCGGGGCCATCTGATTTAGATACGATCATTCTCCCTTGCAAGGCGATGGCAAACCAGTGAGATTGTAACGGGACAATTAAGCCCACCTAAGAATATTTTTGGGGAAACATAAATATAAATAAATTATAATGGTAAATTTTATTTGGAATACAAACGACGTATGCAAGTGAACGAGTTAGTGTCAAGGTCACCAGCGAAACGACAGAGAAGCAGTTATGTTTAGCAGTACGAACTTTGACCTATGTACTCAGAGATCAAAACATATGACGTCAGTACCGAACCCTAGCAATACGTCACTTGGAATGTAAGGCATGGAAGCAGCATCGACAGCATTCTGCGCTGAGAACAAAGGGAGTCGGTAATTAACATCTAACAGCGAAGGACGTGGGCCATTCGCTCGCCCACCGGCGAAGTACAGTTTTCCGTCTCGCCCGCACATAAAAAATGTGAATTTTACATTTTAAATCTAAAACAGTATTTTGATTAACAAGTTAAATACAGTGACAAATTTAAGCGGAATGACAGTTCGGCGAAAACGAGGAGATTACAATTGGTGCTTCCAAACTCAGGGACATTTACATAGATAAATTCATGTAAATATACGCCTACTTGGGAGAATGGAGCGGGTTGCTTAAGGTAAATACGTAAATTTTAATTACGTCGGAATAGACGAAAATTATAAGGTTACGCATAAGGTTATGATTAAGGGATAATAGAAATATTTTGTTATGTGTTAATCATATATAGTGTGCATTGTAATCATTTTGACGGATTTATACAATCCAAACAATTTGAAAAAATGGATAAACAAGAGGGTGAGATTGAAGAGAGTGAGTCAGCTGACATGGGGGAACCGGGAGTTCATTCGACTCCAGTGAACCGGTTCAGTGAACCCAGCCTAACTGAGTCAGCTATAGATGACTCAAGTACTCAGTCAACCCCAAACTCAACAAAATGTAACAGTCAATTCGATAATGATGTAATGAGTTTTTTACAAAAACAATTTAATGTAATAAATAGTCGTTTTGATATGCAAAATAATAAGTTTGATGTAAAGTTTGATGAACAAAAGAGTAATTTTAATGTTAAATTTGAGGAAGTAAAAAATAATTTCAATGAACAAAATAAGAGATTTGATGCTAATGATGATTTTTTGTGTAAAATGTCTAGTGATGTCAATGAAAAGTTGAAAGAACAAAATAATGAAATAAAGAGTAATTTCAATGAGATTAGAAACGAAATAAAACAACAAAATGTCAATATTAATAAAAGTTTAAAATAAGTTGATGAACATTTTAGTGCTGTTGTAAAACAATTACAAGACAAAGTAAACGAAAGTAGAAAGAGAAAGGAGGGGGTAGAAAATGGTACATATAATAAGGTAAGTGGTAATGGTGTTAAAGATAATTATGAGAGTATAGTGGGGGTAGAAGGTGGTGAAGAGACCAATAAATTAAACGAAAATAAAGACAATCAGGTAAGTAGGGGTGAGAATTATGATGATATAATTAAAAATGTGGTGTTAGATAGTAAGGTTGTGAATAAGGACAGTGATGATGAAGTTTTAGTGGAAATAGAATTTAATAATGGAATGTTAGTGAGTGTTGATGAGTTAGAGAAAGAGTGGAAGGAGAGCTTACAGGTAGAGGGGTTGCAGAGGGTAAATTTTCCCCAGGTTTATTGTGAACCAAGGTGTTTACAAATGTTTTTGAAGGGCGAGAGTCCCTTAGTAGAAAACGATGGGTTTTCAAATTGTCCCCTGAGTTTTTGTGGTGTTCCTGGAAAAGCCAGGAGGTGTTTTTATGTAGTAGTACCCTCTGCATGGAATGATAGAGAAAATGTGAAATGGTGTTATGACGAGAGGTATTTAGAGAGAAAGAGGAAGATAGAGGTGTTTGAGGTTAGTAAAGTTATAAAGAGTTAAGAGATAGAATGAATAAGAGAGTTGATGATTATATTGAATTCTTACCTGGCGATGTGGTTAGTGCAGCCAGAGGTGATAACAATGTTGATGACTTACCTGTATATAAGATGGGGTTACTAGTAGTAGATGATTACTATACTAAAGAAATGATAAAAGATTTAATCGTAACAGATGATACTAAGGGAGAATTGACCATACCAAATGTCAACAGGATTTTGGAATTAATAGTATGCAATAATGTTTTTGAATACTATATTGATATGAGGGATAAAATTATTGATGATGGTTATTATAATCATAATAACAATATGTATTTAATAAAAAATGAATTGTGTAGACGTAAGACAAGATTATTATTCGATGATGGTGGTTAAACATTTAGTGTTCATGAACATTTAATTATGTGAGTAGGGGGTTCTGAATTGGACTGTATTATGAAATGATTTGTGGTAAACAATAACGAATAATAATGTAGATTGTATATACTTTTGTGTTGATGTTAAATGTAATAAGGTAGCAAGGTGAAGTATACTCAACTTTGTGAATTTTATTAAAGTAATTAAATGTGTTTGATGAAATAGTTGAAATAATTTGAAAGGAGGTAATAAATGAAATGTTGATAATAAAATGAAATGTTAATGTTTATGTTGTATCATGTTGATTAGGGATATTAGATAATGATGGAGAAGGAGGTTACTAAATTGTTAGTAATGAGTTATTGAATATTAAAACGAGTTATGTCAATGATGTAGAAGGTGTAGTTGATTTTATGATGTACCTAAACGATTTTGTATTGATTTGAGGAGTATTATGATACTTAAGGATGCTTAACGATTGTTAAGTAAATAATTTGTTCTGATGTAGTTGATTTAATGTGTTTTATTCTATATAAGAATTTTATTAATGAATGTAATTATTTTAAAATGTGAATTATATAATGGAAGGTATTTGCAATGTTGTAATAGGAAATGTTTATTTAAATTCTGATTGGAATCAGGGCAATAATTTTTTAATTTTGGGATAAGAGTTAATGAGAGAAGGGTATACAGAATGTTGGTATGGAATTTTAGAAACTGTATCATGTTATGTTAAGTATTCATCAGTGTATGTTAGAGGTTAAGAGAAAAACCAGTGCTTCTTAACGCAAACCAGCACAGCTAAGGGGAACCAGATCAGTTAGAGATATGGTATTATACAAGGCCACTATTTGATATTTTGCTTTGATGTTTCAGTGTCTGGTGATGCTGTGGCGGCGGTCCTGTGCTGGCCTGCGTGTCAGAACAGGGGTGTCAAGTGCCTGTCTGGCCTTGCGGTGTTGGGATCTCGAGAAAGAAGTCCAGTAAGGTCATTCAGGTGCAGTCACAGTCACTGGACCAGGGGGTAAGTTAACCATGATTTTTAATAAAACATAAAGGGGGTTGTGGTGACATATCCAGGCTGATCCCTTTAGGAAGTATGAGAGTGTCAATGAGAGTTTTTATGCTTCGGCATAAACCTCTCATTGAGGGGGTATTGTAACGGGACAATTAAGCCCACATAAGAATATTTTTGGGGAAACATAAAATAAATAAATTATAATGGTAAATTTTATTTGGAATACAAATGACGTATGCAAGTGAACGAATTAGTGTCAAAGTCACCAGCGAAACATCAGAGAAGCAGTTATATTTAGCAGTACGAACTTTGACCTATGTACTCAGAGATCAAAACATATGACGTCAGTGCCGAACCCTAGCAATACGTCACTTTGTAACGTGTCAAATTTATGGGTATTTTTATTTTATTTCATTTTCAGGGTTTCATAAAAATATATTGTAAAATTTAATCCCATTGTGACAGACCACGTGGTGAATGGAACAGTTTAGAACAAAGGCCAGACGTAATAGCATTGTGCAATCAGTTGAGGTATGTAGCCACCTCAAGTTTCCAAGAACTATGCGAGAATGTGACCGTGCGCTCGGACTCATCATACGAGCATGTGCGCGGGCGGGGACGTAAGCAGATCAACCGACGCTATCAAAAATGGCGCAGAGACGAAGTTTTGTGAGACCTACAATCCGTGCTGAAGGAAATGTGGCTAAGTCACCGCTTATTTAGTGACGTCAGCCAGTGCCACACAAATATCTACTACGATACTCTGACAAACTTTTACATGGCTTAAATAGAAATTACGCATGACGACGAAACCCAAGGCATTGGTTTCCACCAAAAGTATGAGATCACGTTAGCGTCACTTGCTACATTCGTCCTCCGCAGTTCGTTAACTGATTGTTCTGGCGCCGGACCGAGCTAAGTAGGCTATTTACAAAACTTCATATTGTACCAGAAAAAAGTGAAATAAGAGTTAAAACCATGTGACCGCGGTCGAGTAAAAAGTGAAGAACATATTTATATAACTTTCGGACACCAAAAAACAAATCTAAAAAAGTAATAACGAGTGCGCGCGGAAACCACGTTGCCGGCGGTGAAGGTTACGACAAATGTTTAAAAGTTATGGGGTATTAAAAATGATTTGGGGTTTTTAAAAATAAATTTCATGTATGTGTGAGTGTGAAAAATTGCAGGCTGGGCTCTGTCTGTATTTATAATGAAGTGTAATCAGTAAGGTAAGATTTTAGCATAAGTTAACCTGTAACAGATGACCGAGTGAAGAAATTGAAAAAAATGTAAATTAATCTGCATAAACATGCATAACTGTTTTGGATGAAATTGTCAATGATTTTAACAAATTAAAATATCATTTCTCTTCATAAAAATGTATTGTGTAAATCATTCACACAACCTAAAAATTACGCTTGTATCCTAACGTTCGTATGACGCAACCCTGGACCCGAGAACACCGATTGACGGTAAGTGGAAGTTTAAGCAATTTTGTTTTGTATTTTATTATGTGGTTAATAAGTAATACCACAATGGCGCCCGAACAGGGACGAATTTAATAAATTAATGAAATTCCATACCTACAAATAAGATACAAGCGTAATTTAGAGGTTAAGTGAAAATACGTAACGTAAAATTAAATGTTATATAATAAACAATAGCAGAATTATAAAAAAGAGACTAAGTAGATTTATAAAAATGGAAAATACAGAGAATGAAGTCGTTTTGTCCGACTTAACTGTTATAAGTGAAATAACTGAATTTGATGAATCATCTGTTATGAGTAGCCTTGAGGTACATTCAATGCTGAATGTAGGTCAAGACGACAAAACTATGGATACAAGTAGTATGAATGAACCAAATAGTACAAATGATTCGGGGATTCAAGTAACCCCGAAATTAGATAGGGAAAGTAAAATCAGTAATGACGAAGTCAGCATCACTGACAAAAATGTAGCAGCGCAATCTACTCCATCGACAACATGAGTTAAGGAGTTTTCGATGGACGATCTGTTTAATCTAATAAAGACCATGTCTGAAAATATAAATAGCAACGTAAATGCAAAATTTAAGGAGCAAAATAAAGAAATGAAAAGTGATTCTAATATTAAATATAACGAAATAAGTGCTAGACTTGATGACAAATCTGACAAACAAAGTAGGGATTTTAATGAGAAATTCGATGCTCAAAAGAATAGTTTTGATGAATTAAAAAAGGAGATCCAAGAAATGCATAAATGCTTTGAAAATAATAATGAAATAGTAAGAACTAGTCTGAATAAATTAGAACAGAGTGTGGAGAGAATGGAAGCAGTTGTAATGAATCCAAATAAGAATAATACGAATGAAAATTATAATGACAGGTGTCAAAATGTGATACTAGACAAAGAGTTAACAAATGATAATGATAATGTCGAAAATAATGAATGTAATATTGAGAATAGTAATGTAATTAAAAATGTAGTATCTGAGATTGATATATTGAAAATAAATGAGGAGACTACGGATGAAGTTGTAGAATGTGATAATGAAATGTTGATGTGTGCTTATGAGTTAGAGAGAGAGTGGAAAGAGAGTATAGTGGTAGAATGGGGGCAGAGGGTAAATTTTCCCCTTATTTTTTCTGAACCAGAGTGTTCACAAGTGTTGTTGATGAAGGCCAAGAGTCCCGTGTTGATAGAAGATTTGAAGTGCTTATTTTTGTTGCATAATTTTGTACCCTCTGTCTGGAGTAATTTTGAGAGTGTGATATGGTATTATGATGAGAGAGATTTAAGTAGAGAATTGTATGTTGAGAGAGAAACAGAATTGTATAATTTGAATAGAGAGTATGATGAGTGGAAAGTAAGGTTAGAAGTGTATCGAAACCATAATGATTTAATTGACAATACAAAAGTAAATAACCCAATAATGAATATAATTACTGATGGAGACTTAACAGATGTACTTAACGTTGACTTGTTTCTTGATTATCTTAGTAAAATGAATGAATTTAGTTTTTATGGTTATGCCACACAAGAGAGTAATTTGTGTGTGAATGAAATTGAACAATGCTATATAAAACCAAGATTAATCTATGACGATGGAGGGTAGGCTATAAAACAATAAAGGACAGTTATAAATATTTTGTTTTGTGGTTTGACCTGGCAGATTTGTACAATGAAATGTGAAAAAATGGAACAGTTAATGACAGAAGTTTGTAAATATTTGTAGTAAATTTATTTGTGTGCATTGTAGGATGTTAAGCTAACAAGTGTGTGTAGAGGGTTGTAATAATAATATTAATATTTTGGCAATTTAAATAAATAAACAGAATTAATTTTGAAGACAGTAACTGATGAGTTGTAATTGTTTTGATAGCTATGTAATTTGTGTTTTCAGTAATTAATTTAATTAAAATGATTTGATATGTTTTAAATATTCTGATTTATTTAAATGTTGTATAATTAAACTTTTTAATGAATTTAAATTATTTTATGAGAGATGTATTTGGTAATTGATTGTCAAATTGTTGAAGATGAAATAACCTTTTGTGAAATGTTTCAGAGATTACATGAAAGTATTGGGGTGTATGGTGAATATGTTTTGTGTATGTCATTTTAAATGGACTGTAAGTATGAAAATTTTATATTACGAATCAAGTATAATAAAAAATGTTTATAGTTGTAACTCAGATGAAAAGATTTAAATTCAATATTGAGATGATTTGAAATATTTGTGTTAAATCAAAATGATAAGTAAAAAATTTAATAATAACTGAAAGATGATACATAATAATTATTAATAATAAATTTGAAAATTTTAAGGTGATGAATGAATTAAATGATTAATGATGGATGAAGGTTTCATATTATAATGTTGTATATTTAATTAATTATTTAGTTATTAAGGTGCTATTGCTGGGGTGGCCTGTGCCCTCGTAGATAGTGAAATGGGTTGGGGGTGACAGAGAGTGTTACCTCCATCGGAGGCCAAAATGGTGACACACCTTTTTGTACAAATTTAATTTGTACACTGATAGACGTTCGTGTCGCACATATTAATAACGATGTAGAACAGGCATTGAAATGCAAGTTAGATTTCCCCGACTTTTCGGGCGATTACTGCCTTACCAGCAATAATCGTGGCTTTGGCTAGCGGTTAGCTATGGTCATACCAAGTCCCTTGACCATAGCTGACTTGAAATTGGTTTATAGTAGAAATTAAATGGGGGGTGAAATTAGGGGAAATCCAGGAACTATGGAACAGCGGCTGCCACTCTGTCTGCGTGGGGACAGCATAGCCAGGTGGTAGACCCGTTTTAAGGGCGTTTCAATATTTACCAAGGATGTGTTGATATCCAAAATGTTAAAATGTAACTGCCAAAGCAAAGACACGGAGGTGTCCAATTCCTCCAAATATGCAGTCTTTGTGGAAGCAAAAAGGCGCTACAGTCTTACATAAATTGCAATAGAGTGTGTGGATGGGAGGTGGCTCAGATGAGCCACGAATTTAAATTTTATATCATAAAAATTACTAACTCTAATTTTGCTCTAATAAAAATGTTTGTATTCCACTCAAATAAATATGTGCTCATACATTCAGTATAAGGTGTTCATTCTATGTTTTAAATGTAACATTTTAGTGTAGTAGGTTAGATATAAGAATTGATAAAAAATATGTATTTCATGTAATTTGCTCAATTTTGAAATGTATTTTCACTTTGATAGGAGTATCAGCTGATCGGTAGTAAAATGTCACTGTTAAATTGTTTATTGATGATCAAGGTAACTAATGTTAAATATAATGTTTCAATGTATTGCATATGCTATTTACAATGATGAGAAAAGTAATTTAAGGTAGCAAGATTTTAAATGAATTGTCAGAAATAACAAAAGATAGTTTTGGGTGATAAACATTTTGTGGGACATATAGATCAGTCCAAGTCAAAGTTAAGGTTTGACTTGCGACTGATTAATAATATTGCGAGAATAATATTGTTTGAATTAATGTAATGTTATTGTGAGTTAATGTTATAGAATTGAGAAGTATTGATGTTGACACAGTAGTCATGGGGAATCTATGTAGAGTTTTGAGTGATATATTGTTGTTCATAATTGATGATGCTATTTTGTTGTAGTTGAAGTGAGGTAATAAGGTTGAGATTATTGGGGATGGCAATTTTGTAAAAGGGGGTAGTGTAATGTAGGAGTCCGCAACACAAGGGTTGGGACGGGATGGGACCGTTTGGCGCCGGAAAGGGTTACCTTAGGTAGAATCCAGGAACCAACATAATGGGATGAGCTTTTGGGTGGGGGAAACACACGTATCCTAGGTACAAAGGGTTAGAGAGCATTTTTTTTATATATTGAGAGAATGTGGCGATTTGAGTTTAATGATAAGTTGGGGTTAGAGATTGTTGGATAGATGTATTGATAGAGATGGGTGTCATGTTAGTTAAAGTTGATGAGTATTAGAGTCAGAGGGGTAGAGATTATAAATGTAGGCCTACCAAGGGGTAAATTAAATTGTTATAAGTATTTAAATCACCCACAGTAATGGAAAATAAGATTGTCAAATAAAGAAAGAGATTTATAACAAGAATATAAAATTTTTAATCGAAACCAGTGACAAAATTTTGATAGAACTCGGAAATGTAAAGTTAAAAAGTGTTTATTTTGAATAATTTACATATCAATTTGATTATTTATAATAATATTTTATTGTTTTAAATGTTTTATTTTATTATGTTTTTGTGTTTTAAGAGAGAATTTTACAGATGTTAAGTGTATTTTCAGATAGAACTTGTATATAACGTATGTAGGTCAAGGTTATGGACTTGACCTAGTTTTGATCAGCTGATAGTGAGGTCATATACTAGGCATGTTTAGCAAGGAAGTTAATCCAACTTTTGTTTTTAGCTGATTTGAATAATTTCAATATGAAAAGAAAAATATTTTAAGAAAGTTACATTTTTTGGAATTTAAGATTTTTTTTGGAAATTTTGAATTTAAAATTTTTTGAAAAAAAAAGAAAAAAAAATTTCTTGATTTTGCGCCTGCCAGATAATGGATATTTTTAAATTTTGATTATTTTATTGTTTGTATTCTAATCGTGTTTATTATTATTGACTTATTTTATTGAATTGTATTGTTAGACTCTAGGTGCATGCACATGTTAGGTTAAGGATGTGCCTAGTTTAAGAAATATTCAATGTGCTGATTTTCTAATAACAGTAATTGATGAAGAGAATTATTCAGTATAAATGAATATTTGTGTTTTAATTTTCAAGCAAAACTGCTAATGATTTTTCGCTTAGTAAATTTTTTAAGGATATTTTCATTTCACAATATGTAGTATCAGTGTGTGTGTGAGCCCAGTATCTGCTAAAGGCAGCCCAGCTTGCATATAAGGGGAAACATATCGGTGGAGGATCTGGCATGATCTGAGCCAGGGATTGAGGATTTTTGGGGTAGCATGATAGAAGGCGAGGTGCGCTGTGGTGCGTGTCTGTTCGATTTTTCGGTGTTGGGATCTCACACAGAGAAGTCCAGTGATCTCGTTCAGATGCGTCCATAGTCGCCGAGCCAGGGGTGTCGTTTACCCATGAAGCGTAAGAACAAAAGGGGGTTGTTGGCACCAGTTCCTCACCGGTCCTCTTAGGGGTTTTATCAATGAATTTCTTCTGTTTTGACAGAAGATCTCTCATTGAGGGGGTATTGTAACGTGTCAAATTTATGGGTATTTATATTTTATTTCATTTTCAGGGTTTCATAAAAATATATTGTAAAATTTAATCCCATTGTGACAGACCACGTGGTGAATGGAACAGTTTAGAACAAAGGCCAGACGTAATAGCATTGTGCAATCAGTTGAGGTATGTAGCCACCTCAAGTTTCCAAGAACTATGCGAGAATGTGACCGTGCGCTCGGACTCATCATACGAGCATGTGCGTGGGCGGGGACGTAAGCAGATCAACTGACGCTATCGAAAATGGCGCAGAGACGAAGTTTTGTGAGACCTACAATCCGTGCTGAAGGAAATGTGGCTAAGTCACCGCCTATTTAGTGACGTCAGCCAGTGCCACACAAATATCTACTATGATACTCTGACAAACTTTTACATGGCTTAAATAGAAATTACGCACGACGACGAAACCCAAGGCATTGGTTTCCACCAAAAGTATGAGATCACGTTAGCGTCACTTGCTACATTCATCCTCCGCAGTTCCTTAACTGATTGTTCTGGCGCCGGACCGAGCTAAGTAGGCTATTTACAAAACTTCATATTGTACCAGAAAAAAGTGAAATAAGAGTTAAAACCATGTGACCGCGGTCGAGTAAAAAGTGGAGAACATATTTATATAACTTTCGGACACCAAAAAACAAATCTAAAAAAGTAATAACGAGTGCGCGCGGAAACCACGTTGCCGGCGGTGAAGGTTACGACAAATGTTTAAAAGTTATGGGGTATTAAAAATGATTTGGGGTTTTTAAAAATAAATTTTATGTATGTGTGAGTGTGAAAAATTGCAGGCTGGGCTCTGTCTGTATTTATAATGAAGTGTAATCAGTAAGGTAAGATTTTAGCATAAGTTAACCTGTAACAGATGACCGAGTGAAGAAATTGAAAAAAATGTAAATTAATCTGCATAAACATGCATAACTGTTTTGGATGAAATTGTCAATGATTTTAACAAATTAAAATATCATTTCTCTTCATAAAAATGTATTGTGTAAATCATTCACACAACCTTAAAAATTACGCTTGTATCCTAACGTTCGTATGACGCAACCCTGGACCCGAGAACACCGATTGACGGTAAGTGGAAGTTTAATCAATTTTGTTTTGTATTTTATTATGTGGTTAATAAGTAATACCACAATTTGGAATGTAAGGCATGGATGCAGCATCGACAGCGTTCTGCGCTGAGAACAAAGGCAGTCGGCAATTAACATCTAACAGCGAAGGACATGGGCCGTTTGCTTGCCCGCCGGCGAAGTACAGTTTTCCGTTTCGCCCGGACATAAAAAATGTGAATTTTACATTTTAAATCTAAAACAGTATTTTGATTAACAAGTTAAATACAGTGACAAATTTAAGCGGAATGACAGTTCGGCGATAAAGTAAAAAAGGTGAAAACGAGGAGACAATAAGGTAGTGCGCGTGCACGAGGAGACATGGACACACCTCCAAGGATTATAAAAGGGAAGTAAATTACAATAAAATCAATAAAATCTTGCAATTTTATGAAATAACATAAAATGAGCTCAAAGGGGGGAATATGAAATATGTACCGAATTAAAGTGTGTGTGTTTGTGTGAATGTAAAGAATCTAGATTTAAGAAGTGCTGGGTTGCGATCTATTATATATATATAATTTAAAATTGATGATTTATTATAATCTATTTTGGTGAGAGAGTAAAATGTTGATGGTAATAATTACTTTTAACTTGATTTTATAAATTGCGCCTCATGACCGAATAGATGTTTTCATTTTTCGAAGAAGGGTTTAATGTACAAGTGTTATGAGTAAGAATAAAGGGTAATAGTATTTGTAAAACAAAAAACAAAAACGAGTTATTTCCTGAAAACAACCCATTCTGTTCTTCCATTTGCCTAACCAAACCCGGCCCATTGTTAAGTAAAATTTTATACCTCATAGTTGGTAACAAGTAAAGATGGCGTCCGAAATATGGATGAATACAGTAAACAAAATTAAAATTAATTAAGAGTGGGTGAAAAGGAGATTACAAGAGGTATCCTGCTTACTATAAACCCTCCCCAACTATGCCGTTCATATCCGGTGTTAAACTGTAGGTCCCATGTACCTGTGATAGACTCTGTAACACACGCACCACGGGTATATCCAGGGAGGGTACAAACCAGTCGAAAAACTGAAGGACCCAGTATATAATTCAGGGGAACAAGGAACAAGAAATTGCTTTGAAATGAGACAAACAACTGTTTAATAGTAAAAGAAAATGTATTTTTCTTAAAAATGAGATTTTTTGTAACACTTTGGTACTTATTTAAATATCTAATAAAATATAAACATGTTAAAGAAAAAAATAAAGATTTAAAAGTGTCTTGATTGAATAAAATTTCTCTGAAGAAAACAGTCTTAATGAATATTTTTTGTTGTACACAACGTTAATTCAGCACTTCCTGAACAGGAAGTGGGTTGAGTACTACCAGTGCTACAATATATGTACATGTTCTATTATACAATACTGGCTTGATTCTTAAGAATAATGACTGTTGTACCACTACTGCAAGCATAATTATGATCTAAGGAAGTAATAAATTATAATTTATATCATGGATTGTTGGCACAGACTGACTGTAACAATGTATACACACAACGGATAATACATTTGAAATATCAAAAAGTATTTAGCAAGAAATTAAAATTTAAGTAGGAATGAAAAATAAAATAAAAAGAATGCAGTTTTAAAATAAAAAATAGCATTTATAGTGTTCTTAAATAAAGACACATGTTTACATGTATCAATAAAATATTTTCATAAAAATGCATTACAGTGTATATGAAGCTAAAACAATATTTTTGCTGCAAGTACACAATTGTACATATGATTAAAATGCAAGTCCAGCTTCTCTGTAAGTAGTGTAGATCTTTTCAATTGAGTTCACATATGCAGCTGTTCTAAGATCTAAGCCCAAGTTGTACTTCATGGCTGTTTTCATTATGGCCTGAAAGCAAAAACATGTTATCAGCAATTTATGGAAAAATAAATTACTTGCATTTAGTGATTCGATTAAAAAAAAAACTACAGTTACATACTATTTCATGTTGAAATCAATGTCATGATTATAAACAGAGCAGCCACTGCAATCTTGTAAGGAGAAAAAAAATAAATTTACTCCATTTAGATAAAAAAATATAAATTTAGCAATACACTTGCAGAAAAAATTACTAAGTAAACATACCCTAGCTGATCGTTCCATAGTATAGTCTAGACCAGAGTGGACAATGTCTTTCTCTGAAGCACCAGCAATACGCTTCTGGAAAGATTCCGAGGGCGTCACAGGAATACGGCCTCCAACTCTTCCAAACCTACGCTCCAGAGATTCTTGTACAGATTCTGAAAAAATATTCATGTACATTTTACCTTTTTTGATAAAAACACTATCTACAACATGCATTTGCCTAAAACTAAGGAATGGCAAATTTTGAACAGTCTATGACAAAGGTAACTTCACAATCAAACAGAAATTATAATTTAATCTAGAAGGCATAAAATAAGATAGGAGAAATGTGTTTGTTAGAATACATATAACACACCCAAAAATCAAGCAAACAGAAGTAGAGGTCAAAAGTGACTAGAAGATGGACTCCATGGAGTAGAGCCTCAGCTGACAAGGTAATAACAAAAGAATGGTAATATGATATCCATAAAACACATACACATCAACTTTAGCTGTAAAAAATATCCCGTTCTGTTTTTGTTGTCACAGAACAAGTGATAGCAAGTACAGACATTTTTTTTGTGGATCTCTCTTTCTCAATTGGTGCTAGCAAAGGAGCTCTTGGACAGCCTTGGCCTCCTGGACAATCCGCCTCCAGTCGTCTTGATCCTCTGCTTTCAGTCTCCATCTTCTTACACCAAGCTTGCACACGTGGTCCTCAAGATCATCCAACCATCGTTTTCTTGGCCGACCCCTCCTTCTTCTTCTTCCACCAGGTTTCCCCATACAAATTTTCTTTAATGTGGATGTCTCTGACATTCTATGGACATGCCCTACCCACCAGATTCTACTTTTCTTAATGTCAATGATGATATCTGGTTCTCAATAGATTTGGTGGATTTCTGCATTCGTCCTTATTCTCCATGTTCCTTGGACATTCACTGCACCAAATATCCTCCTGAGGACTTTTCTTTCCCACCTGCACAACCACTCTTCCTCTGTCACCGTCATTGTCCAAGTTTTGGACCCGTACATGACCACTGGCGTAAGAACTGTTTTGTAGAGGCAAATCTTGGTAGCTCTGCTTATGTTTTTACATTTAAATATTCCTTGTAGGGAGAAGTAATGTTTTTTTTTTTTTTTCGATAACTGGAAGAAATGTTCAGGAAGTGCTCCTTAATAAACAAACTAGAGAAGGTAAAGTTAAATGTCATAATATTTCTGCATATGTACAGCACATTATACTTAGAGTGGTTCTGGCCAATATAAGCTGTACACTATAACTTGGATGTGAAGGTTTTAGTACAGATATGAGAGAGACAATACTAAAACCCTACAGGAATTAAAACTGCTCTGGTAGCTGTAGGTCTTTAATATTGCTTATTTTACTTCAATGTGAACATTTATTACACTCAATAATGTAATACAAAGTAAACAAAATTGAAGACTTACACACCTCAATAAATACAGTTTTATATGATGAATATCTTGAAAATAAGTTCTAATAAGGAAAGACGAGAATGTATTTACAAACCATTTGTATTACTACTAGATGTATATACTTCACTCTATTTTTTTTTTTAATTTAACTTCCACTGTTATCTATGCACTGGTATTGCCATCCAGCAAGAAGGATTTCATATATAGGAATAGATGATAATTAGTTCACGAGAGGTGTGAGCTGAAGGAGGATAATAGAATTATTTCCAGTCAGTTGTGAGGAGATGTGTAGTAGTGGAAGTGTGTGGGTGAGCATTGTCATCACATTGCCCTGGATAAGCCATGTTACTTACTTTAGATTGTGTAGTGCAATTTCTTAAGCATTTCACAATAGACATCTGCAGCGATAGTTGCATGGAGGGACATCTTCCTGAGGCAAAAAATCAACAAGCAAAACTCCTTGTCTGTTCCAAGTGTCCGTAATCTGAATAGATAGTGTTTGCTTGAACTTTGTCTTTGTTGGTGATGAAGTGTGTCTCCACTCCTTGGCAGGAGGAGTTTTATGCAACTCTCACCCACATACCTTATCCACAATGTCTGTACATCTTGTGAAGTCATCATTTCACCTTCCTCACTGTACCATATCAGAAAGTTTAATGCACTGCGCTGTTCCTTCATTTTGTGGTGTACAGTAAGCATCTACAAAAACCAGTGTGCATACAATTTCCAGTAGTCCAGTTTCTCAAGTATAATTCTATACCAAAAAAAAACTGAAATTTGAGGAAAATGTAATACGAATTGATTAATCTCTTTAATCTTCTTTTCAGTTCTATGAACCAAATCTTCACTCACCTGCTTCATTCATCAGTGTACACATTTTAGTGACCGCCATTTAAAAAAATCAACATCCATCACCACATAACTGAATCACTCATTATAACCTATGTTCTCTACAAATCTCACACACTAGGCAGTAAATTTCAGCCAATTTAATGTTCCTCACATTCAAGAAATGGATCACAGACTGCTCTGGACCACAAAGTGCATGTCACATACAACTGGGATCTCAATTTTCTTAAACGTTATAACTACACAAATGATATGTATGCTCTGATGGATGTCTCAAACTCAGTGGCGGTTCTAGAGCTTGTAAAGTGGGGGGGGGGGGGCACCGTAGTAGATGGGAATAAACATAATATTTGCACGTAAGAAAAGTAATTTGTAATTATACATAATAAGAAACAATATATATGCAGATGAATAACAAACAATATATGAGCAAATGATGATAGTACGTTACCTATAAATTGAGTCTTCTGTTGCCTATCTTTGAAAATTCCTTCACTATTTCGTCAGGATCTTGTAACAATTTTTTACTTAGCTCCCGCTCAATAGAGAGAAGTGTTAAATTTGAAAGTCTGTCTGTCTTCATTGTTGACCTTAAATATGTTTTTATATGTTTCATAGAAGAGAAACTACGTTCTGCAGTCACTGATGTCATGGGTAGAGTCAATACAAGTTTTATTAATGTTAATAGTTCCGGAAACACAATCTCCATTTTCTGTAGTTCAAAAAATAGTTGTGTAGTCGAAGCTGAAGTCATGTTGTTTTCATGAAACATGTTCCTAAGTAGATCAACTTCTGATTTCAGTTTGGTTCTATTTTTAAAGAATGCCTCGTACTTTTCTGCAAATGCTTCAATATACTTGAAATCCAGGAATGAATTACTCTTGGGATTACATGCATCTGCAGCATTACAAACAAAGTCGTTTTGCTGAAATCTAGAACTGAATTCTTCTTTCATAGAATCTATAATTTGAAAGTAAGCTTTCTTATATTTTGTCTTCAAAGGAAGAGAGCCTACTTCCCGGTCCCGGTCTTCAGATGAACAAGTGGCTAATGTTGTATAGTAGTCACTCAGTTTTTTAGGTACTACAGTCTTTCTAGTATTAAAGTCTTTTGGCTCTTCTACGTCTACATTTTCAGCAAACTCCCTTGATTTATCCCAAATTTGGTTGAAATAATCATCCGACCTTTATCTTCCAGAGTGAGAATGATGGACTTTAATATTTTAACAGCAGTACCAAATTCGACTTCCTTTTGTTGTAGCATCATCGATAAACCATTAGTAAGTTCTAGCAAGTCACTAAATATATGTAGTACAAGTATAATTTTAAATTTACAGAACTGCATTAACAACCCCTTAGCTTCCGCAGCCTCTCGTTTATTGTTGGAAGTTGCAAAGTACTGAAGTGCTGATTTGGCAGATGCAAAACAACTTTGGAAATACTTAATGCCTCTGTACTTGTAAACCCAGCGAGTGTGACTCTGTAATGGTAGTTCTAAACTTCTTTTGCCGGGATAAAGTTCTGTTTGCGTTTTAATAAATTGATTATGTCTCAATGAAGAGACAGATTGAAATGCGTAAATGGCCTCTAGTAAACCAAATGTGTCACCAACAATATCAACTGTCTTAGAAACATCAACTAGTACCAAGTTTACACAATGTGCATAGCAATGCACGTAGACACACGGGTTCTTAGCTGCTTTACGAAATAAACTTTGAACACCATTCGTACATCCAGACATTACTGAGGCTCCATCATAAGCCTGTGCAATACATTTCTCAGGGACCAATCCAATCGAGCTAAGGTGCTCCAAGGCTTTATCAGAAAGAGCCCTAGGATTTAATTCATCTAACTGAATGAAACCTGCAAACCGTTCTTCAACACCATTTCGACTAACATACCTAATACAAGCAGACATCTGTTCTAATTTACTGGAGTCTCTAGCTTCATCTGAAATCAATGAGAATATCCCATCATTATATGTGGTTTCATTGACAATATGTTTTAATATAATATTAGCCGACACGTCTAATAATTCGTTTTGGGAATCCTTAGATAAGTAAGTAGCATTTCGTGGCAAATTATCTAAATTATTTTTAGCCGTTTTACTCTCTAATTTTACTAGTTTTATGATTTCCAAAAAATTTCCCATATTCACAAAATTTGATTTTTTATCATCACTTTCAGTCTCACTGTGACCTCTTAGGCCTATGTCCTGTCTAGCACATACAAGTGCCACTTAAGCCACAGTGGCAACAGCAGACCGATTACGTAATATTTCATCTCTATTTTGTGCACTGATCATAGACGTGACAGTGCCATGTTGTTCACTTATCAAAAACCTGTTCCATTTAATTAATGACAGTTTGTGGCACTCACTTTTTTCGTGTCTTAAAAGTTTGTCACCCACTTTTTTCCAATTTGGAAACCCAAGTTTTGTAAAAGTTAATTCAGCATTTCCAGATATAGGCTCAAAGTGGCGACAAGAAAAGCAGTAAATGGCATCCTTTTGCTCAGAGTACTCAATAAACTTAAACTTGTCATACCACGCACTGTTAAAGGTTCTTACTTTATTATTTATAATTGTTTGCTTGAAATTGGACTTACGAGGTTGGTGGGGTCCGTCTTGAATCGATTTACTAATATCATTTGGAATTCCTGCACTATGAACACTAACACATGTCTCACTAGATAACGGCACAATATTAGATGTACTCACAGCGTCGTCGGCATATTTAGTTTTTTTGGTGTTTGTGTAACACAAGTGTTATCCGTACTTTCGGTACAGTTACCGCCACTTCTTTTCCTGTTGAAGAAACTAAATAAACTACTTTGACGACTAGCCATGTTGTTTTGTTATCAACATACTGTCGTATGTTAAGCTTTGCAACTCAAGAAGGAATGCGGTGACGTATGCCATTCCACTGCACGTATCAAGGTACTACTACACATTTAAAATACGTTTAACACTGCCTCTCGCACTGTATTTTTAACTGCATATAGGGATAGCCATTATGTTTTATCTATGCCTGTTTCATTTATTGCTTACACTTTTCAGATCAATATTAACTACCAATAAAAATGTTACTTTAGGAAGTGTAATTATACAGATACCTAAACGGATTTAATGGCAATATAAAGCATAGTCAACTAATAACAGAAATTATAATTAACAGGTAAGATGGTTGAGTAAGATGTGACTTACCTCATGTAAGTGGTTGGGCCAATTCCGAATCTATTTCAGAGTCCTCGCTATCACTGTTGTCACTGGCACTTTCACTGTCATCACTGATACCTCCTGTTTCAATTACAAAACTGTCAATAATGTCTGACGTAATGCCATCTTTATCCCAGTAGTAGTCCTCCATTCGTATAACGTGGTTTTCATATCCTGTCCAATCGCAAGGTGTAACTGATTCAACTGCCATTTCAGTAATTTTCTTAAGCGCATCTAATGATAAATCTCCTGTTGTATTATTGTCCCATATTATACGCTTCATTTTTGCCCATGCTAATTCAATAGCTTTCAGATCTCACACATACGGTGGTTATCGAAGAGGTGTGTGACCAAAAGCTTTCAAAATAGCGACTATCTTAAATGTTTTTTCTTTTGGTCTATGCGCTTCTATAAGACAGTAAAGTTCTTGTTTGCGCATCTTTTCATCATAGTAGATGCCGTTTCTAAAAAGCCACTCTCTCATTTCTTCTTTTAGAGCGTATTTTGACGGTACCTTGTCAGTTTGGGTACAGTGGTACGGAGCATTGTCCATTATAACTATTGATTTTGCTGGTAAATTTGGTAAAAGCTTTTCATTAATCCATTTTTCAAAATTAACACTATTCATTTGCCGATGATAATCTCCACTAGACAAACCGGCCTTGAATACAAGTTTCGCGTTAGGTATAAATCCATTTCTGCTCCCTGCATGCAATATTATTAGTCTCTTCAAGCCACTCTGATTAATGTGAATATTGCATTCGTTACTTCGCCATCCTCTCTGATGTGTTAAGTTACTGTCTACCCATGTTTCATCTATGAACACTATCTCTCTATTCTCTTTTCGATAAAGTTTAAGCTGTGTAAGATAACGATGCCGCCACATCACGATTTGCGGTCTTTCAATTAGTAGACTTCTTTTATTACTAAATCTTTTCCACTTAAACCCTATTTCCTTAATTATTTTTAGTAAAGAACTGTTACCCCATGGAAAATATATTTTTTCTTTCACCACGGGTAGAAGTTTTGCCACTGTCAGCACTTTTTTCTGCACTGTGTAAAAATCATTAATAATTCTTCTGATTACACACCTGTCAAACTCATCCACGCTTACCATGGTATGATTCGGTCTAGTTTTTCTCCGTTTCCCTGGGGTACTTAAACGCTGATCCGGGCAATTTTCTAGATGCGTATTCTGTTCTTTCCGGATTTTTTTAATTGTAAATTCTGAAACGCCAGTGTAATACGCTGCTCTTGCTGTAGCGTTTTTAACTGTGAAGGAATATGCCTCTTTCCTTGATTCTTCATCACACTTTTCAATAACAGAGGATATAATTTCACGTCCTTCCGAATGAATTGTTTTGTTACTTTTTTGCGAAGTCATTTTAATATTATTTTTTAACGGAACTACTCATAAAATATAATTATTAATGTCAAATTTACTGCTTAGTAATTGACAACAAACAATAAAATAATTAAACGATAGGCTAATAGTTAATTTGTACCGATTAAGAAAACACAAACAAAATATTCAATAGATTACACTGACATATAATGTACGAACACTCAATCTAATACGCACACGAAATAACAACTGAATACGTCTTCTGAACAATTCCATACAGAACAAATACGTACTGAACAATGCTTACAGAACCAGTAATACCGCACCAACACAAGCACGCGTTATGATTAAGTACTAAGAAGTAGACCCCCGCTCTTCAGACGTCTCGGCAGCACAGCTTGTACGAACACAGTAATCACCAACACTATCACCAAAGAACAATCACACTTCACACTGCATGTGTTATATCGAGGTTCCACTGTATATGAAACACAGAACACATGGAGGAAAGTAAGGAAAAATTTACCCATTTTTTAATGACCTACTTCACAAGATTACATTTGGATGAAAAAGCAGCAAAATTTGAAATAAGTGAAAATGCTATAAGCATTTGGTTGGTTTAGTTCAAGTTTTGATTTGTTCCATATTAATCCAAGAGCATATGTTTTTAGTTTCTACCTCTCCCTAGGCTGTAGTTCCTAACTCTTTCTCAGTCCATAAAGCTGATAGAATATTATCTTTGCTAAAATAGTTCAAGTAGTGTAAAACCTATGAACTACTATCAAGAGTGATGAAGGGACATTCTAATGGTCACCACACTTTCATATCGTACTAGTTACTGTGAACTTACCTAACAAGTGATAATTTGATTCTCTTTCATATTTGAATGTAAGCCTTCCATATGAGACATGGTTGAGATTCTTCAGCCATTCAAAAAATGAAACAGTGACACCACCAGCATTAATATATAAATCTGGAATGACTAGGATGTTGCGTTCAATAAGTACTTTATCAGCAGCTGGAGTTGTTGGGCCATTGGCAGCTTCTGCAATAATCTGTCACACACACATAAAAGTTATTCATTACTGTCACAGACAAAAGATATACAGATACACATCTGGAGAGTGAATGAATCTGCATGAATCTGAAACATAAATTAGAGCTTGGAAATATATTTTACAGAAGATAAGTTGGAAATAAATTGGACAAAAGATACACATCTGGAGACTGAATGAATCTACATGAATCTGAAACATAAATTAGAGCTTGGAAATATATTTTTTTAGTAATAATATCTCACTTTTTAGCAATATTTTATGTGTCTAATAATAACACTTCATATCACCTTTTTTGGTGGTTATATTTTCATAAAATAACACAACTGCAAATCTTCAGGACTTTATTTTCATATACTTGTACATTCACTAGTACCAAAAACCTTCAACAGTTCAAAACAATATTTGAGATTTTGAATATATATTTTGTATTATATATTATATTAATTATTATATACGAGAGGGACGTCCAGAAAGTAAGAATACAACACTTGTTAAAAATCGAAAAATGAATATATTTTAATGAAATTTACAGGGTATGTGCCAAAATATGTTATAATTTCTCCATATAATCGCTGTTGAGGTCAATGTACTTTTGAAGCCTGGGCACCAGCTTTTGTATACCCTCGTCGTATACCTTCCGCTCCACCTCCTTAAGCCACTTTTTCACAGTCTCCATGACCTCCTCATCATCCGAAATCGCTGTCCACCCAAGAACTCCTTCAATTTGGTGAAAAGATGGTAATCCGAGGGTGCCAGGTCCGGGGAGAAGGGTGGGTGAGTCACAATGTCCCATCCAAACGACACGAGCAGGTCCTGAGTGAGCCGGGCGGTGTGGGGTCTGGCGTTGTCATGAAGGAGTGACACACCATGAGTCAGCATTCTCCTCCTTTTGTCTTTGATTTTTTGTTTCAACTTCTTTAGGGTCTCACAATATGCAGCAGCATTGACGGTGGTCCCTTTGGGCATGAAATCGACCAACAAGATCCCGTTCCGGTCCCAAAAGACGGATGACATGATTTTCCTCTGTGAAGACTGAACTTTGAATTTTTTGGATGTTGGCGAATGGGTATGGCGCCACTGCAGAGACTGTCTTTTTGACTCAGGAGTATACACACCCATGTTTCGTCCCCAGTCACAATTGAGTCGAGAAAGGATTCACCCTCAGTTTGAAAACGTTCAAGAAATCTCACACCTGCGGTACGTGGAGCAAATGGGGGACGAACTGGTTGACATGTTAAGCTGCTGCGACGACATTTCGTAACGGACTGAGGCGCTCAATGTCTCATTTTGACCGTTAAGAACCCGTCTACACGTCACGGGTGCCAACTTTGAAAAAAAAATTTCCCTATGTCCTACACAGCCCTTGTATTCTTACTTTCTGGACGTCCCTCGTAATTATATATATAATATAATATATAATTATTAAATATAATTATTTCACTACGACTCAGAACACAAAACTTTTTATGGGTAAAAACGTAAAAGCTTTACCTTACGTTTATTCTTTAAAAGTGAAATCCAGTTCAGGTTGTAAGGTAAAACTTTTACGTTTTTACCCATAAAAAGTTTTGTGTTCCGAGTCGTAGTGAAATAATTATATTTAGTTAAGAAACGGACACGTCATGGGCAACGAAATCCAAGAATATAATTATTATAATATAATATATAATTATATGTATTATATAATATATTATATATACATGTAAATCTCAAATATATTCAAAACAATATCTTTCAAATTTGAGATTTACAGGTGATATAGTGTAGTTTAGGAGAAAATGCAGCAGTGGTGAAAAAATGATGAGTTCAACTCAGAAAGAGTGAAATGTTTGGCTTCAGAATACATATGACAAGGCAAACAGAATGTTTAATATGACTACATCAGCTAAGAACAGGTGACAAAGTGAAATGCAGTGAATAAATAAAATTAAATATTTGAGTAAAATATGAGTAAACAATGCCTGGAATGTCAATCAGATATGATCATGATAGTCTATTTTTGGAAAATACACAGTACTGTAAAGAATGACTAACTGCCATTGCCTTTAAAAAGAAAAACATTATCAGTGGATGGTTTCTATGATAAAATACAAACCAGAAATGTGGATAGTAAATAAGAGAAAATAACTTCAGATTATTTAGAGAATCATGGAACGTTATTAAAAAAAAAAAAAAAATAACAGATGGTCATGGAGGATGGGCCTCGGGACAAAAAACATAAGTGATGAGATTAATAACATTTATTTTACGCTATGTCCATATATTGTGAATGCACAAATACTGTAAAATTTTCACAAGTAATCAAATATTAACTTCAAAATCTTTCTTATGTTTTAAAGAATTATAACCAGAGTACTCTGGTATGACCAGAGTCTACTAATCTAGAGGTCCCGGGTTCAATTCCCGGGCCCGCACCATAAAATCAAGGTGCGTTTTTCAGCCCCCAGGTCGACTCAGCCTGTTGAAATGAGTACCTGGGATAACATCCTGGGGATAATAATGGGCGGCTGAAGCGTAGTGCTGGCCATACTGTCTTCCTTGTATGCTGTACGGCTCCATTCAGCAGCCTACCCTGCCTACTCCTAAGCTACTTCGGTGGTATACATGGGAGCCATTATTATTATTATTATAACCAGAGTGAATAAACAGAATAAAAGACTAACAGGTTATTTTACATGTTAATATTATTTCCAATTTATCAGCGCAAAAGGACAGCACAAATTTTGATGTTATTTTACTGCCTTTAAATGAAGTACATAACATTTTTAAAGTTGATTATGGGATCTAGAGAAAATAAACTTGAAGAAAATTTAACAAAATGAAAACAATTTTATAATTTATCAGTTCTTTAGAGTATCAATGTGCATGACATATTTTACTGTTTGTCTTGCTATGTACAAAAAGAGTTATTGGCTAACCTTAGCTTGAATCTTCTGTGCATTGCTTTTTGTAATAACTTTCTCAATAGCTGCAGGGATGAAGATGTCACAGTTTTCAAACATAAGATTCTCCCCTGAATACGGCTGTGCTCCAGGGAAACCAACAATAGTCCCATGATCATTTCTGTAGTCTTCAAGTTGCTAGAAACATAAACATAATGCTGAAAATATTTTATGTCAGTATGGATTCAAAAATTTTCCCTTTAAAACTCATGACATAAATTCTCTGCAAAATATACGAGTCACTTTCTGTGTTCAACATACAAAGTTCATCTCCCAATTAATTTTTCATATATATAATGTGTCAGACATGAAAATATATAAAAACACTTTGATAAATGAAGTTTCAGTTTGGAGACAAACATTTTCAATAATCCGTTAAGGTCGTGTCACACACAAGATACAAAAATTGTACTCATCTTCTTGTGAAAATTGTAATTTCATTTTTGGACCTCCATGAATATGAGTGTGGGGTTAAGCCCTGGGGGTGAGAGGAAGGGGGCCTATACCCATCTCCACCTGACACACACTGCCTTGTGGTGTGGGTTGGCTTGAGATATTTGGCTGATGTCAGCTGGGCTACGGTGTGTGTGTGTTTTGGGATGGTCCAACCCTGGCAGTAACTGTGTTATGTAACCACTCCTGTCCTAGTAGGTCTTGTAACATCAAAGTGGAGCAAACGCTAGTGGCACAGTCTGTCCAAGCAGCGTGTTGTTCAGATGGGGGACGGCCATTCAAAGTAAGTCACTGTGAGGCACAGGATTACCCAATTTTCAGGGCTGATAATCAGAATAAAGCATGTGCCAGTGTTCAGTGGCATGGCTGTGTGGTCTGTGCAACTGGTGCCACAGGAATCTGTACCTGGCTAAAGTTCGGGGGGCTGACATGCAGCAAAGGTATTGTGAAACATGGGATTTGGCATGGGAGCTTGTATGGGCAATCTATGTCCAAAATACAACAGTGTCACTATGTAACCCCCCCCCCACATTAGATAGATTTCCATTTTGGACTTCTATTTTAATATTTAATAACAGATCTATGAACTGTTTATTTTTACACTTTCATTTCAAATTCTATGAAATTTTGAGATAAACGTAAAGGATTTACACCAGTAACACTCAAGGAAAAATTATAACACTTTTAAAGTTAAAATTTGCATTATCTTACTATTTATGTACAAAAATAATTCAATACAATATCTAAATTAGTTTGTGTAATTTTTGGATTCACTTGTTTTTTTAATACATTTGAAAACAAAGGCAACAGCTGATGAGAATAGGTATTTGTTGTTTCATTCTTTGACTTTAGTTCATGAACTATTGTCTGAAGAACCAACACACCATACAACATAAGAATAATCATAAAACTATTTTAGTTGCTAATAATAGCAAAATATTAATAAAATATTTTCAATAAAAATAATAGTCACTAATACCCAGAAAGGGCATTTAACTTAACCCTTCCACTGGACCATGGGTATGCGATACCCACAGTGTACACAGTCTCAGCACTAGGGGCGCTGGTGTCGGTACTACGGGGCTGGCAGCTCTTGACAGCTTCAGTTGGGACCTGAAGGACATGCAGAGTGGACCGGCACCGCCTATCACAAACTTCTTATCACCGTAAGTAGAGATCTCCTAAAACCTACTGGGTATGATGTACCCATAGTCTGGTTAGTGTATATTTTTTGTTTATACCTACTGTTATTATCACTACCTGTTATGAGATTTTATTTTTGAAAAAATGTTTTTTACATATTACCTATCCACTTTGAAATGGAAATAAAGCTTTTTTTACACAATCTTGGTCATGAATTTATATCCACTAAAAAGTTCCTGTAAAGCATGGAAAATTAATGAATAAAATTGAAAAATGAATAACAATCAAAATAAAATTTATGAAGATATGAACCAAAACACCAGAATAACATAAGAAAATAAATAAAGATAAAAGTAAATTGTCAAAAAAGTGTAAAAGATAGAAAAATTAGAGAAAATTCGGCGGTTTTCCTATATATGGGTATGCGATACCTATGGTCCGCTTAGGCGACAAAAAAAAAAGATGGTCCGACCGAAGGGTTAAAGCTTGTTTATGAAAATGTGTATGGCTGTAGGGCAAGTGGGGGTATAAAGAAGTTGTCTACTTCCATTATTGTATATTTCCGATCTGATGATGAGCTGTGAAGCTTGAAAGCGCTAATTAGATTTATTTTTCTATAGTGGTGTCCTACAGGGTTTTTTCTGTTTGTGATTATAACCACTAACACAACTGTATTAATTAGATAAAGTTTCAACCACCTTAGATGGTTGTAGTTTTCAATTTCAATCCATGTATGGCAGAAGTTTTCAGTTTCTGTGTTCCATTGTAGAGTCTACATTAAACATTATTCAAACTGTCTAATGATAATAAGTTTCTATTTCTACTTAATTGCTTAAGTTACTTAGTTGCTACGTTACAATTGTTAATTATTAAGTATTGTTAATTAAATATTACTTTCACTGGTTCACAAAGTCTAAAAATTTTTCATATTTGAGAGAATTTTATAATTAACATAACATTTTAATAACAGAACTTATAAACAGTTACATATTTTTTACCATGTGTTGTCAGAGCTGGACAATTACAATTCCTCCTGACATCTATCCATTTGGGTTTCTATTATTATGAATTACTGCTGCTGATGTTGGTAGTGCTTACCCCTGAAGCAGTAGTTAGTTTAAAATGTTGTCTGCATGTTAAAGGAAATCAAGGATCCATTAAGGAAATATTGTCCATATAAGTCACCAAGTAATTTGTTAGGCTGCAAGCTCTTGCTTTCTGTAAATTTTAAATTTGAAAGAGTCCTGGGATTTAACAATGGTGAGATCAAGAAATTTCAGTTGATTGTTCTCCTCTGTTTCAAGTGTGAATTGTATGCGTTTGTTAACACTGTTCAAGTAGTTTTTCAGAAGCTCAATTTGTCTTAATGTGCCATCAAAGACGATAAATATGTCATCGACATACCTGTAATAGGACACGATGTTTTTACAGTATTTATTACTATAAGAAAATAAACATTCACTTTCAAAAAAATTGAGATAAAGGTCAGAAAGTATCCCCCTTAGAGGAGATCCCATGATCAGGCCTTCCTTTTGGCTGTAGTATGTATCGTTGAAAGTGAAATAATTTTGGTGCAATATTTCTTTAAGCAACATAATTAGCTCATTTATACCCTGTGGGCTTAATGTGGTGTTGGCCATTAACTTTGTTTTTAATATTCCAACAGTCTCATAACGGGTACATTTGTATACAGATTTACTATATCGAAGGAGGCTATCTTGTATTGTGGTTTCAAAATTAACGTCTTTAATTTTACTCACGAAGTCAGAACTATTTATAACGCTATGATTATTATGAAGTGTTGTATTATTTTTAATAATTTTCTGTAGTATTTTAGTGGCTCTATAGCATGGCGCTGTTGTAAAGTTAACCAATGGCCTAATGGGAATGTTTTTTTTATGGATTTTGGTAAGCCCGTAAGTAGCAGGGTTTGTGCATAGATTGGCTTCAAATAATGGCGTGTGCGCTCATCAAAAAGATTGGTACATTTATTAACAACAGCGTTCAGGTCTTTAACGTAACTCTTAGTGGGGTCGTCAGTCAATATGTCAATGTTATGGTTGGTTACGAAGTCCTGTACTTTGTTCACATATACATGTTTGTGTAGCAAGACGGCAATATTACCCTTATCGGCCTTCAGTAATACAATATTATTGTCAACTAACTTCTTACGTAAGTTACTAATTACTACGCGGTCGTTACGATATTTACGTTCAAGATGTTGTGTATGTGTATTCAACTGGCTTCATTTTACGTATTATAATTGGGTAATGATTTAATGGATGCTTCAGTGTTAATGACTTCATGTACTAAATGATTCGTACTAAGTGCGGGTAGATTATATTTCAATCCTTTATTCAGTACAGTTTTTCGTCATTTGTTAGGTTCATATTAGTTAAATTCGCTATCCGCTTATAAAATTTGTGTTTACATACTGGATCGACCGTGTTACATTGTCTGTGTTGTAGAGAGCAAAGTTTCTTGTTGTGTGTAACAAATATTTTGTATCTGATGCATTGTATTTGTTGTTCAACCTTATCGAGTACACTATTATAGATAGCAGGATGTAATGCATTGAGTAGTTCCAAGTGTATTCTGTATAATTCTGAGTTGAGACGGATCTTTTTAACATATAGATGGTCAATTTCTTTCTTGATCCAAATTCTCTCAGCTGAAGTTTTAGCTATCTGTGCAGCTCTAGATTTGTTATTAATATTAATAATGGCATAGCTTGGTATGAGATTTAAGTGTAAACATTTCTTATTGAATTCAATGTTAGAAGAGGCCTTGATTAATTTGACCTTGGTGTTTTTGTGTTTGTAGACCAGCCGGATGGGCTTCACTATTCATTGTGTGATGGTCACTAAGTTGCAATAGTTAATCTTTAAAATAGGTTAAGATACCTATTATTCCTTCATGCAACTTACTTTGGTCACTAGGCACGATGCGTTTCAGGATCAAGGTCCCATCTTCAGGTGATGATCACTCGGGTCGAGTTCGTCAGTTCATAAAAAACACTGAATTTAATAAACACTCATACTGCACGAAGGGATGATGCGCATCGTCGAGAAAGTAAACGCGCACTAGCTGTATAAAGTTCAATGTAGAGATAAGTTGGTAGTATTCCTCATGTCTGTGCCAGTTTTTGTATCACAGTATCGAAGAGCGCGTTGGATTTGAACGACACCATATCGTTCAAAAGGCACTATTTCTGTGTCCTAGCAGCTTTATACGAGGGGGTACCCAAAAATAACCGGAATTTTTGTTTAAAGCTATGTATTTAATTTTGTTTACAAAACAACCTTATCACCTTCAAAGTACTCTCCATTATACTTAATACATTTGTCCAATCTGCGATCCCTTTCCTGGAAACATTTTTCAAACTCGTCTGTTGTGATGGCCGACAGCTCCTGCCTCGTTTTTTTCTTTACCGCTTCCACGTCGTCAAAACGTTGTCCTTTCATGTCTCTCTTCATTCGCGGAAACAAGAAGAAATCACACGGAGCGAGGTCAGGTGAGTAAGGGGCGTGGGGCAAGGGAGTCATGTTGTTTTTTGCTAAAAACTGGCGCACTGAAATGGCTGCGTGAGCAGGTGCATTGTCATGGTGGAAAAACCAGTCCCTCGTCTGCCACAAATCGGGCCTTTTTTGTCGCAAATTGTTACGCAATCTTTTTATAACTTCCAAATAGAAAGCCTGATTAACAGTCTGACCTGGTGGGACGAATTCAGAATGCACTACCCCTCTCACATCGAAAAAACAAATGAGCATCGTCTTGATGTTTGATTTCACGTGACGAGCTTTTTTTGGGCGAGGCGACAATGAAGTTTTCCACTGGCTTGACTGTTGTTTAGTTTCGGGGTCATAACCATAGCACCATGACTCGTCACCAGTAATGACCTTGGAGAAAAAATCTGGGTCGGTTCGGAGCTGGTCTTTCAATGCACGGCATGTTTCAACTCGATTCTCTTTTTGCTGTTCAGTCAGGACCGAGGCACAAATTTTGCAGTGACCCTTCTCATCCCCAAATCTTCTGACAAAATTCGCTGAACCGAGCTCCAGGTTATTCCAGATAACTTACTAATCTCTTCAATGGTCCGTCGTCGGGCTTCAAGCACGATTGCATGAACTTTTTTAACATTTTCGTCAATTCTGGAAGTTGACAGAGGTCCAGAACGAGGTTTGTCATCAATTGACATTTCACTTTCATTGAAACGAGAAAACCATTGGTACACTTGAGTTTTTCCCATAGCACTATCCTTGTAAGCTGTTTTCAATATCACAACAGTTTCTGCGGCGTTTTTCCCAAGCAGGAAACAAAATTTCACAGCAGCACGCTGTTCACTTAAATCCGCCATGACAAAAAACGAGGAGCAAGCGAAACTGCTTTTACAAAACGAATTACTGTGACCGGACATAACCTTCTCAGGCGACAACAATGACGGCACTGAACTCGGAACGAGTTGCGTTACACTCGCCTAGCGGGAGAAATGCGAACTATGTAAGCTCCGCCAGTCGCAGCGCTATTCCGGTTATTTTTGGGTACCCCCTCGTATGTCTCAAACTCTTCTAATGCATTCATATATTGGTCTTTTTACATATGAATGCATTAGAAGAGTTTGAGATATATAAAGCTGCTAGGACACAGAAAGAGTGCCTTTTGAATGATATGGTGTCATTCAAATCCCACGCCCTCTTCGATACTGTGATACAAAAACTGGCAGACATGAGGAATACTACCAACTTATCTCTACATTGAACTTTATATGGCTAGTGCGCGTTTACTTTCTCGACGATGCGCATCGTCCCCTCGTGCAGTATGAGTGTTTATTAAATTCAGTGTTTTTTATGTGTGTGTTTTTTATGAACTGACAAACTCGACCCGAGTGATCATCACCTGAAGATGGGACCTTGATCCTGAAACGTGTCGTGCCTAGCGACCAAAGTAAGTTGCATGAAGGAATAACAGGTATCTTAACCTATTTTAAAGATTAACTATTGGAACTGGGTGACCATACACACAATGAACATTTTCCTGTCTATGCCTTGGTTTTGGACGAATCCACCATGAATCAAGCTATATACTTTCTTGGATATGTGCAACTATGTTGTACATATGTTCAACATGTACATTTGTAAACTATGTACCGTACTAATATGTTGTAAAACTCTACTCATTTTCAGAAAGCTAATACAAAACAAAAACAATTCTGCTCACTTATTTCACACACGATAAAAACATATTTTCGAATAGATTTTCTCTATCATGTCCTTGAATGCCTTGTTTACCATTCATATCTGATGAACTCTGTGCTGTCATTTATAACATATATTTTACATTCAGACGACTCTAGGAATGAGAACTCTATGTTCAGAACTTTAATCACATTAGACAAAAGAGGTGAGAGAAACAACATCAACAAAAGTGGGAGAAACAACAGCTTATGTATGTGGCTGAAATATGTTCTGGACTGACAATGAAACAGACATTAATTAAGGTGGAAACATCATCAACCTTTGTTGATGATGTAAAAAACATCATAATTTTTACACAGGTAGTAAGAATGATCCAGATCAGTGCCTAAATCAATTAAGGCAAACTACATATAACATTAAAATTATAAATGTCTCAAGTCTAATTCTATTTAAACTTAAAGAAGAATTTTCCATTATGTGAAATAATTTAGGTTCACACTGGAACTTTTCCATACCTTAGGGTCAATACCTTCAGGATTTATAATAGAACCATCATACTCAATGACACCAATGCAAACAGCACCAGCTCTGTGTAAGTACCTCATTGTGTGGAGACCAACGTTACCGAATCCCTGTAACACAAACATCCATTAACATTAAAAAACTTTCAAGATATATGTCATGTTTTATACATACAAGTTTGATAAAGAGTCCATGCAATTTTTATTTGTTTTTGTTACAAAACATTTATGGAATTGATCGATTTGGTACATTAATTTTGGTATTGATTTTAGCTCTCCCAGTGAATTTTTTGTTACACCTTCTATAGTTGTGAAATTCCTTTCACTTTTTTTATTTATGAGAAGAGGAAAATACTGGATTGGGACATATCTGGTACAGTTGTGATATCATTAAATTGTTTTTTACCAGGTGGTACAGTCATTTGATTACAGCATTATGGCTCCATTTATTAAGCCAAATGTCACAAGCATGAATACAGAAAAACTTGATAGATAACCAAATGGTAGCTTGGTAACTGGGGACCACTACATTCAAAAGGGGAGGCAGAGGTAGAGATGGATAATTAATTAAATTAATATTACAATGGTTTTTATAAAATTCTTAAACAAGTAATGACATGTACCATCGTGGCATTATAGGGTGCCATACCAATCATCCTTCCATAAATATGCAGTTTTCTACAAATAGCTTTAAACAAGTGGCATAAAATATCTGAATTACTCAATACTGGCTATAGCACCTAATGATAAATAATCATGGGATACAATATTATATTTGTATCTTCTTATCATGATCTTCAATTTATTCAAATTAGTCTTTGAAGTTTTTATACTATTTTTGTGAATAGCACAATGAATAGCATAAGTAAGCACATTTTTAGTGTGTGAGTTATATTGTTTACCTCAAGTTATTCTACGGTAAATTCTTTCTTATTTTTTATTTTATATTTCTGTTCAAAAATATATAAACCTTAAAAGCATTAAAACAAACAACTGGATCACGACATCAGCTGTTTATAAGGTAACAGCACTTAATACTTTATTATAAGATATTAAGTAATTACTAAACCAAAGTTTTTAATATAATAGAAACTATGTTAGGAAAGTGCAGCAAACACAAATGAAAACTACCTAATGTGGACATGTAAGGTGTCAAATCAATTACAGTGATTAAACCACTGAACCAACACACTGGTAATTCATATGATGTTACAATTCTAACAATACTGTTCTGATAAAGAGTTCACCACATTTTACACAAAAAAGTGTGTTCAAAGATGGCATCCAGACTTCAATGATTTCTCACTCCAGAGCAGAAAGAAACTCAAGTAAACATTTGTGCAAAGATTCTCAAAACATTAAAAATGGTAATTTTCAGAAAATGTAACAAATTGTGATGAACCATGGGTTTTCACATCTGCTTTTCATTTTTTTTTATATGACATTCACATAACTATTTTTATCATAACATTTATTAAGTACTATTTTACTCACATATTTTCCAAAAAGAAACTTACCTGGATAATAAATGTTTTGCCTCCCCAACCAGGAGTTGTGCCAATCATGCTCATATAATTTGCCTCCATGATGAAATTTTCAAGACCATGGAAAACACCTCGACCCGTTGCAGAGACACGACCATGAATTCCACCCTGGTTGATTGGTTTACCAGTCACACAGGCATGTGCATTGATGTCCAAATGACCTATAATTTGATAAAACAAATAAACCACATGAAAAAAAATATTAACATATTACCTTGGAAAATATTACCTAGAACTAAATATTATTGTTAATACACTACCCTTTTAGGCTATTCTTTTTATTGTGTACATTATAGAATAGCAGGCGAAGTGAATATTTATTTATAAATTCGATTATTTATTTATTTAATTACAATTGTTATGTTAAATCTCTTTCTAACAGGTAAATGGAGAGAGTTAACACTTTCGCTGCAGATGGTCCTCACCTGAGGCCCAGCTGTATGTAGCCCACTTACGGGAGGGCCTCAGGTGAGGAAAGCTCTAACTTTTCTCCTTGTTGGGTTTGAACGACTCGTATGTGGTGGGGATTGCTTGTTTCTATTCCCGTCACTGACAGCTGAATTCAGTAGGCTTCTAGCTTTTGAACAATGCACTTCGTTTGTAAATCCGTTTACTAGTTTTTTTGTACTTATTTTTAAATTGCAAAGGTTTTTTTCACTATTTCTTTTAATAAATAATTCTATATTACATTATTTAATACACTTTACCATTAGTTACTTCAGTTTTATATATATACTTTTTTTGCCGATCTTTAGAGAAACGAATCCAGTTGCGGAAATTCAATTATTTTAGTTCACTCACAAGGTATAAGCAGTTTTATGTTGAAATTTATTCAAACATAGCGTATTTAGATTAAATTTTGTAAATAGTTAGATTGGACAAAAACGTAGCTTATTTAGATTAAATTTTCTAAATTGTTAGGTTGAACAAAAACGTAGCGTATTTAGATTAAATTTTCTAAATCATTAGGTTGGACAAAAAAGTAGCGTATATAGATTAAATTTTCTAAATCATTACGTTGAATAAAAATGTAGCGTACAGTAAAGCCCCGATTATCCGCGGAATTGGGTGGCAAGGGCACCGCGGATAGTGAAAATCGCGGATAACCCGAAAAAAGACTAAAAATGAGGTGTAAACACGAAAAAAAATATTTCAGCATAAAAACTGTTTTATTGTACAAAAAACATAATATGTAAAACTTTTAAAATGTGTACAGTACAGCAGAAACCTTTGCTCTACGTCTAAATCACTAAAATAAAGAACAGTAAACAAAAAACAATACTGTACTGTTAACAAAAAGTGTTCAGTTACGCCTTTTTAAAAAAATCAGTCACTCGTTTTTGCTTCTTGCTTTGGAAACACCTTTTCTTTATTCTAGATTGTACTTTCCTTAACATGAGTTTTTCTGCCAGATGTGCGTCCTCGTCTTGTTCCTCTAAATATTGAAGCAATCCGTCTAAGTGCTGCAAAGCAGTTTCGTGTGTCATCCGCGCAGGCGCCTCGTCTTCTTCACTTTCACTTTGTTCTTCTTCGTTCTCGTTCACTCCCATTGCTTTGTTCGTTATCTCTATGTCAGTCAGTCGTTCAAACCCCAGCTCACTTGCGTCGCATTCCAGCCACTCTTCTATGTTCTCTTCGTCGACACTCTCACCTCCCGGAACGGATGTCACTAGGTCAACAAGTGTAGCGGCCGGCATGACTTCATTCTCTTCTTCACAAATGTATTTGTTTCGATACTCGGAAAGAGTTTTCTCCATGATTTAACAAGGGTTGAGGGTTTGATGTAATCCCATGCAGACGCAATATCGTAAATGCTATCCAAAATTGTATAATTCTTCCAAAATTCTTTGAGATCGCAGCCTTCTTCGATTTTTGACAGTAACAACTTTGTTCTGTATGTTCTCTTCATGGTTGCAATGACTCCCTGGTCCATAGGTTGTATCAGAGCAGTAACATTTGGCGGCAAAAAATTTGCAAAAATTTGCCCGTCAGAAGACTTAAGCACACATGTAGCTGGGTGTGAAGGCGCGTTGTCAATTAACAAAACAGCCTTCTTTGGCAAATTTTTTGAGTCAAGATGTTTACGTACTTGAGGCACAAAAATGTTTTCAAACCATTCTTGAAAAATCTGCTGGTTCATCCAACCTTTTTTTTGTTGAAATAATCAACTGGTAAATTTTCTGCTCTTGTCCCCTTAAAAGACCTCGGTTTCTTAGATTTACCGATTACAAGAAGCCTAAGTTTGTGACTACCCGCAGCGTTGCTGCATGGCAAGATTGTAATTCTTTCCTTGCTACTTTTGTGACCTGCCGCTTGATGTTCACTTTCAAATGCTAAAGTACGAGTGGGAAGACACTTCCAAAAAAAGCCCTGATTCATCAGCGTTATAAATTTTTTCATATGACAGATCTTCAGACAACACAAACTCTTCAAAATCACGTTGAAAATCATCAGCTGCTTGTTGATCACCACTCAGCTTCTCTCCGTGTAGACCAATCTCTCTAATTCCATGACGTTTCTTAAAACGATGTAACCAACCGGACGACGCATCAAAATTTCCTTCCAGGCCTAACAAATCAAAAAAGATTTTTGCTTTAGCTGCAATGGTAGGACCAGACACAGGGGTGCCCTCACTTCGCACCTGAGCTAACCATTCCGCTAATGCCGAGTCAAGTTCATTATACGTGGATTTCTTCATTGTTTTTCGTTTTTTCATCCCAGAAGCACTGTCCGACACTGATGCAAAGGCCAACTCGTTTTGCTTTAAAACGTCTCGCACTGTTGTTTCCCCGATCCCGTAATTCAAACACATCTGCTTCCTTGAAGCGCCATTTTCTATTTTAGAAATCATTTCAAGTTTTTGTGCAATCGTTAACACAACCTTCTTTCGTTTTTCAGCCATTATTAATTTCAGGAACTAACGAACTGATCACGACTGATCACTAAGCACGCTTACTGACAACTGACACCACTGGCAGACCGAGAGAATATGTACGTAGAGGGGGAAGGTTAGTCAACTTGACCAAAACAAAAGAGCAAGAGCCAAAACAAAATTCCGAGAAGGCCTATAGGATTACGATGCACAATAAACCTGTCAGAAATTTTCGACCTTCACACTGTAGGGCCTATTGTATTTTCCCTGTTGTTGGCTTGGATTAAAATTGTTTTTTTTGAGGTTCGTAATTAAAAAATTTTTCGCGGCACTCGCGGATAATCTGCACCACGGATCATCCGCTCGCGGATAATCGGGGCTTTACTGTATTTAGATTAAACTTTCTAAATCGTTAAGTTGAACGTAAACGTAGCGTATTTAAATTAAATTTTCTAAATCGTTAGGTTGAACAAAACGTAGCGTATTTAGATTAAGTTTTGTAAATAGTTAGGTAAAGTTTATAGTAATAGTTAGGCATAAATTAAATTAGTTTTATTTCAATTTCATAATTTTTTAATGTTAAATAATAACACACATAACATATAGTAGTAGTACTAAAATAGTTAAGATTTAATAAACAGTGTTATAAAAAAAATTTGTTCTCATTTCATTGTAACCTGGCAAAAATGTTATGTTTGTTTTTTATTGTAAATTGCATGAAACGGCAATACTACAAGTGTGACACAAAAGCTGAAGTAAATAAAAGTGTTTTAGAATACGAGTTTTAGTGAAAACAGTTCAACAACTTATCTTCCCTAATAGATGCCAACCTGGAGATAAGCAAAATCACCAGGTAAATTTAAAGTTATAAGAGATAATTCTTTCTTCTTATCTTTTATTGTAATGTGCAGTCAAACCCCTACAAAACAATTTGGATACCTACAATCTCAATTTTTACTGGATTTTTACATTTGAAATGTTTAAACGGAACAAAAATCTAAAATTATGAATTAACCCTCCGGTGGGCGCGCAAAATTCGCACTCAATAGTGGGCGCACTGCGGCTTTTTTACCACAATTGTAAATTGCACTTTTTTACTCTAAGACAAGGTAGTATGAGAAGTAAATCGACTGGTTAAGGTGTTTTAAATTTTATTTATTATTATTAAACACAAAAACATAATGCTTAGACATCGACTTCCATATCTTGGCCCTGGTCGCCGTCGCACCTGACACATGTTGTCTCTTGACGCGAATGCCTCTTACAGACATTATTTCTGCATCTCTGGCACACAATTTTTGATCTGTTATTCTTATGCCGTCCGCAAATATGACAGATTCCTGGTTTTGGTGCTTCTTGAACCTCCGCCTCTTTTTTATATTTAGCTAAAAATGCTGTGATATCTTTTGGCAGGTTACGTAGTCTAGATCTTTCTTCCAGATGAGTTTCCATAAGGCTAAGTGCCAGATTCTTCAAAAACAGTCTTCTTCTTTCTCGGTTATCGGATTGTTGTATTTGAAAATTATGTTGGCGTTGATTCCCGCGATATCAAGATGCCGATAAAACAGCGCGAGAGGCCATCTTCTACTTATTCTAGAAGTTGTGTAGGATGCGCACATCTGGTCAACCATATCAACTCCTCCCTTTGTGGCATTGTAATCCAGGTTTATTGTGGATCTGCTGGTTGCTTCATCTATCTCATTTGTATCATGCATCGATGAGAGAAATATCACCGCCTTATTTTTTTTAGGCGCCGAAGAAGACAAACAGAAATCATACTGAAAACCAGAGAGCGTCGACTTGATTTCTCTTGTTTTGTTGGCTTGGAATTCTGGTGGTATTTCTCTTTTATTTTGTTTCATAGTTCCGAGTAAGGTCAGCCCCTTCTCAAGAAGATCTTTAGCCAGAGTGTAGCTTGTATAGTAGTTGTCAGTTGTGATATTTCGTTTGGAACCCTTTATTGGTTCAACCAGTCTTTTCACAATGTCATCTGGTTTGTTCGATTTGAGATAGGGACCAGGCATCTGCTTGCCACAATATATTTCTAAGTTGAGAGTATAAAAAGTTTTTGCGTCACAGAGTGCGTATATTTTCAGTCCATACTTGGCTGGCTTGTTTGGTATATATTGTATGAAGCCACATCGCCCCCTAAAAGCATGTAGCATCTCGTCAATAGTCACAAACTCGCTGGCATTGTAGTGAGTCAAACAGTTATTCACAAAATGTTGGTGAAAATCACGAATAGGTGCAAGTTTGTCCATAGCTCTTCGCTCGTTCCGTGTATCTAAATTGTTGAACCTAAGGGCTCGAAGCAGAAATCGGAAACGCTTATAACTGAAGAGCCCGCATAAAATTATCATTCCTGTGCCATCGGAATTCCACAGTTCAGCACAATTTGTATGTGATCCCTTTTTTATGTCTATCAAGTATAACGCACCAAAGAGAGCCTTGACCTCCACTTTTGTACTTTCTCTACAGTCTCTATCTCTACCATAATTGACATCATTTCTTTTTTTCTGAATGTATCTGTTAGTGTGAGTTACAATATCATCTATCATGGCATCAGTAATGAACAGGTGAAACGTGTCTACTTCTTTCTGCGCAGTTGTAGCATTCATTTTTGGACCTGGCATTATTTTCATAATATTTTTGGCCTTCTGTTTAGTTGAAGATAGAGGGTTACTCATCCAAAGCGTATCTCCATCTTTCCCAATGTAAAAATGGTAATCATCGTCAGTGACTTCTGGCACAGTTAGTTGATCGGCATCCGCTTCATCCGCTCATTGCTCTGAGTCACTGCTGTGGTTGTCAGCTTGTATCATTTCATCCTCCACATCTGGGTCATCTGACTCATCCTCTTCATTTTCTCCTTCCGACAATTCTGATAATTCCATGAGTACTTTCTCAAAATCTTCAGGGCGCACAAGTTGACGAGACCTGAACGTAAACACAAACTCAGATAACATAGGAAAAACAGGCACCGGTATATAGAATAGGCGAAAACCAAAAGATTCAAAACAAAACCTAACCAAGCTCTAAGAAGACGTTTGATTCTATGGTAATGGTCAAAATATGCATGAAAAATAAAAAAGAACATCACAAAACTAAAAAAAATTAACACTTACATGACTGGGCGCGCAGGCGGCAAAATAGCCGCAGACACGTCACTCTCTTTTCAAAGCACAACAGCTACGGAAGTGTTATGCACATGATTTATCCGCATGTCGGAAATACTGCCATCTATCATGAAAATTGCATACTAGGCAGAACAGACAATAAACACTACCGGTACCTAGGAGACAGTTCAGAAACTAAAATTTGCGGCTTTCTGCCGCGGGCGCGCCCACCGGAGGGTTAATAAAAATTGTTTACCATTATTTGGGAAATTTGTAAAGGTATAATGCGGTCTTAGCATAAAAAAAAAAAACTGTACCAGGTGGGTAGTATAACTAGCCCCTAGCGGGCGAACTTTCCCGCTTACGGATGGGCCTCAGATGAGGACCTTCTAAATTCACTTTCGGTTGATTTTTTTCCTCCTAACTACTAAAAAAACATTAAAAAATGATAAATAATACATCAATGTGAAATATTAAAAAAATATATTCACCTGTAACTAAGGGATATTCAAAAATTACTGTCCGCAGTGAAAGTGTTAAACAATAGTATAAACACCTTGGGACTGAAACTAGAAATAGGCAAAACAAATCAGAACTCATACACATAAACTGTTAGAGCTGCACTAATGTAAATTATAAATTTATTTTACATCCAAGACATCATTTCAGAACTAGTCACCTATGTTATATTTTCTCTGCACTTATTATAAGGTGCTGACAATTGGACTTTAAGATGTAGGGCATATAAAAGAAATTAGGGTTACCTGACCCGCGGTGCTATCAGGATTATGAATTTTTTTCGGGTAGGATCACATTACAAACATCAAGGACCAACTAACATTCAGATGAAGAACACGTGGTAGTGATGTATTAAATCCACAGAGTACACACTAATGTAAATAAAAAAAATGTCTCCACAAAGAGAAAATAAATTTATTAAATAACAACAATTAATTATATTCAATGCTTTTTATGTTTTCAAAAATGATGTATGACTAAGACTGAATAAAGACATGCAGGGGATGTTTTTATAATATTTCTACTCCAATGTATAATATAAAAGTAATTACTGGCTAAAAAAAATATGGGGAATTAAAGGAGAATAATGAGTCTTGATAACAGTAGCTGTGGAATCAATGGTAACGTCTGACAAAGTTCATAAAGAAATAAAAATACTAAGGGACAGAAATAAGTGTAAGATTAATTGGCCACACATGAAATATGTCTAAGATCACACAAGAAGAAAATGGTGTTATAAATTGGGGTAAAGGGATATTATAGGTACTTATAATATTATTTGTCTATATGTCTTATTAAGTGTTGTTTGGCACTTGGTGAAACATATTAACTTAATAAGAAATTAAAACACATTTGGTAGTTCTTCATCCAGTTTATTGTCAAATTCTCACAATGGTTTCAGCCTATTAAGCTATTTTTGTCTTTTATATTGTTGTGATGGTCTCACTGATTGTAGATGCTTGCAAGCTCTACAACAGTTACAAGAGAATCCTTAGATATGTACACAGACATGTGTGATATACTTGCCTTTTGATTTTTAAAAGGAAGTCATGTCAAACTTTTATTTAGAAATTTAATCTGCTTACAAAAATATGAAAATGGTTTCTTTATTTCATATACAGGTTGTCCCGGGAGGAGAGGGAAATAATTTGAGAAATGGTTCTATAGTGTAAAAGAAGAAAAAAGTTCATTTAAACATATGTCCGGAAACGCTTTGTAAGCGAGTTACGGCTAACGAAAGATTTCGCCCAGGTTTCGGTTCCCCCGGGTAAATGAAGACTTTCTGAAATTCTGGGAAGGGGCGAATTCTGTTGTTTCTTATGGTTTTTGACCTGGAAAATCGAATAAAACAGGTCGCAGAACTGTATCTCCCATAAGTTTCATGATATCCGACGTAAAACAGAAAATCTTTGCCTAAAAACAAATTTTGGAAAATTGGAAACAATTGGAATTTTTTGTTGATTTTTATTGACTTTATTTACACCATTTTTCTCAGAATTAAATTCTTTACAAGTTTTGTTTTTAACTTTTATGCATTTATTAGTCATTTAACAAAGTTATTGTACTTCTAACCTAAAAATACGTTTATATTATTTTAAAGTAAAATAATAATAAAATAATATAATACAATATAAGTATTATTTTATTATAGTTAATATTAAAAATACATTGTTTTAAATTTTTCACATTTCCGCTACATAACTGATTTTTACATTATACTACTGAATCCATTTTTATTATTATTTAACTTTATTAAATATTAAATACATAATCTCTTCCTTTAGTTCATTATGCTTGATTTGATACCAAATAAGATATTTTACAAAGTTTTTTATCTAAAAATGCCATATTTACTGTATTTCTAACGGTAGGCCTTAAAATTTTACTTCCTGTCCTCTTAAAAGGTTTGCCATTTGTATTATGTTATAATTATGATTGTACAAAATTTCAGATTGAAATAACCTGTTTATTTTCTATTAATTCCTTGTAATCTTATTAATTAGTTATCCTTTTTAAATATTATTCTTTAATTTGGGACTCCCCCCTTGGATTTTTCAGTTATTACCTTTGCATTTTTCCAATAATCTTTCTTACCTTTTTCGAATATTTTTCTAAAGTATAGTTTCATTTATAATATACTGTGTTTGATTTACCTTATACAAATTTCATCAGTTTAACTAGTTTACTAGACTTATTTATCAATTATAATGTTGTTGTTTTTTACCATTTGGCCTAGATTTTATCTGTTTTTACACACAAAGTTTCTGGATAATACAGCTTGCTTATACCCCTTCTGACCTTCTATTCTAATACAATATTAATGAAAATTACCTTACTTAACTGCTTGAACATTTAGCGTTGATAATAAGTATTAACTCCTAACAAATATTTCATAACAAATAATATTTAAACTCAGACATTTCAGCCTTGAGTTCATTGAACTTAACACAAACAAAACACATATGTCCTTTCTTTTTTAACTTATTTCTTAAATTTAATTTTGTGCAGTCTTAGCTGTTTTTATTTTATATTGGGGATGTACCCCTTGTCACTCCACTTATTTATTACCTGCTCTTATTCTATCTATTTCATTTTATAAAATGTAGTCGGATAAAGAGTGGCACTTTCTTAAAAAATCTGTAGTCTATTTTTATCATAATATTCTACAAAATATTATTTCTGTAGTTGGTACATAAACTTTAAAGTTGGGTAAAGGCACAAATTTACTTAGTTTAAGCATTTAAAACACTGACACTTGAAGTTTATTTATTATAATAAGATAACTTGCACTGGTCCTCTGTTATTCTTGGATCTTATCTCTAAATAAGTTTTATAGTATTCCAAGATCAAGAATCTTGTTTATAGAGGATTATGAAGGTTTGTTTTTTCCATTATAAAATAACTTTCGTGGGTGCACTTTTACTTATACCTCTAAACACTTTTGTCTATATCTAGTTCACATTATTTTCTGTTTTGGGTGTTATACTTTCATTAGTTAGATTTCTTTAGGGGTTTTATTCCTTTGTTACTAGGTTTATTTTGGGTATTTCCCTACTTTATCTTGTTCTTCCATGTGGTTTCTTCCATTTCAGTCCTTTTATTTTGGGGTGTCGGTTTGTTCTAGGTTTTTCCTTACTTTAACTTATTCTCCTACTTTGTTTCTTTGATAAAAATAGTTTTATTAGGTATGTCGGTTTGTTTTGGGTTTTGCCTTACTTACTCCTATCCTACCTGGGTATTTCCTTACTTTATCTTTTAGTTTTTTGGTTTATTTTTCATTACTCATAGGTGTTGCTTAGTTGTTTTTAATTTATTTTTATTTCTTCAAATTATGATTGCATTTTCTGTGGTACTTATTTGTTTTTATTTGGATTTGTCCTTGAATTCATTTTATTTTATTTTTATTTATGATCATTTTTCATTCATTATAATGTGGATAATCTGTCATGCTACAGATTGCTCTCCTCCAGAAGTGATTAGTTCAGACCATACCTTGAGTGTGTCTGAAATAATTGCTTATGATGTTTGTTAGATATTATATTTCTTGTCTTCCTTCCCATTTCTATCTTTACTTCTTCACACTTGAGCTTACATTTATATTATATATTTTTTTTTCTTAAATTGATTTTCCTTGATAGTCATTGTCATCTGAGGTTTATTATTATTTATTTTTATTTTTTCCTTAACTTGGTGTTTTATCCTTGGGATATTCATTCCCTAACACGTGAGCTGGGGCAGTTCAGAGAGGCACTTGTGGCTACATATACTCTGCTGGCCATACTACACTACTCATTGAGATCAGAGGCAATTCATCTCTGCTCAAAACATAATAATGCTGCTGGAATTATCTACAGACAGTCGTTAATAAAAATTAGATAAGAATAGTCTCTTATACGACTATCAAAAAACATCCTTGGATACCTCACTTCGTATTTGCTCAGATTTGTTAATATTTCTATCTCAGTTATTTTTCTTTCAGTTGTCCTTCCTAATTGTTAGCTCAGCTGATATATTTATTCTTATCATGGTTGGAAGCTCTTTTAATATATTTATTTTCCTCATGGTTGTAAAGTTCGTTGATATAATTATCATTAGTTATGGGGTAATCTTTTTCATCTGAATTCTCTTTAACTCTCTTATAGTTAGTACAATCTTCTTCTGGTTATTGGTAGCATATATGTTATTATTAAAATTTTTTTTCTTAGTCCTTATGAATTGTTCCACTGGATTCTTGTTATGACAATTATTCATCGAATTGTCTTTATTATAATTGACATTCAAATTATGATCATAGTTATATTATATATATTTTTTTTCTTAATTTCTTCAAAATTTATTTCGCTCTTGTTCTCATCCAAATTAATTGCTTAATTATATTATTTATGTGGTCATTGCTTCTATTTGTATTGCGTAAAGGTTTTATTATTTTCCTTCCAAAACAAGTTTATTCATTTTCTTTGTATCAGTTGTCCTTATAGTTTTTTAGAGGTTGGTAATTCAATAATTACTCAATATTTAATGCTGTTAATTGTGGTAAGTTGATCTTACTTTGTTTCTGAATTAATTTTTTAGATTTAATTCTTCAAAATTCCATTTCTTTATTTCCAAAATTAAAGTTCATAAATAGTTGGTAGTAAGTTGTTCTTATTTTGTTTCTGAATTTTTCTGTATTTAATAATTCAAAATTCTGTTAAAATTAACTCTCATAAATGATTGTAGTAAGTTGGTGTTACTTTGTTTTGAATTTTTCTGTTTTTATTAATTCAAAAATTCTATTCTTTCCTTCCAAAATTAAAGTTCATAAATAATTGATAGTAAGTTGTTCTTACTGTTTTTAGAATTTTTTTTTTGTAATAATTCAAAAATTCACTCCTCGTAATATCTTTTTATGGAAGCCTGGTTATACACGCCTTTTATTTTTCCTGAAACCATCTCCTTCATTTCATATATATTATTATTGTTCATTTTGGAAACTATATATGGTCCTGTATACAATTGTAGTAACTTCTTGGTTATTCCTTCTAGCGTGCTGGGTAGTTCACGGTTTTTCAGCAGTATCTTTTCTCCTAGTGCATACGTTATTATTTTTCCAATCGCCTTCTGATACTTATTTTGCCGTTTCTCCTGGTCTTCGGCTACCTTGTCATAGAATTTTACCTTGTCGAACTTATAAACGTCATTCATAGGGAACTCTATGATTTCTTTGATCTCTCGTGGGGGTGGTTCCTCGTACATGGCGGAGTATGGGGTAATTCCTATAGCTGGATGGTAAGCTAAGTTGAGGAATTTCTCCGTGGCTGCTAGATATTCTTGCCATTTTTTCTGCTGATGGTGACAATAAGTCCTTAATATCCTCCCCACTTCTCTTAACACCCTCTCTGCTGGATTACTACTCGGGTGGTAGACCGATGTTTTGTACGTTCAGATACCAAGTGATAATAGGGTATCCCGCCATTTTCTCCCCTTAAATTGGGTACCATGATCCGTGATGATTGAAGATGGTTTCCCTATGTTTGGAATATATTGTTCTGTTATTACTCCCAGAATTTTCATAGTAGTTGCTCGATTAACTGGGTATAGCTTTATAAACTTAGTGAAATGGTCCATGATTATTATCAGGTATTTATATCGATGTCGACCGCCACTACGGGGAAATGGTCCGCAGACGTCCAAGAACACCTTCCCCAACTTCGGCTGGGATGTTATTGGAATCATAATGCCTTCCTTTTTCTCGTTGTTAGCTTTCACCAGTTGGCAAATATGACACGATTTGATATACTTTCTCACCTTCCGGTTTATGTTTTTTATTTGACAGCTCTCCTCCAGAGCCTTAATCACCTTCAAGGCGCCCATATGCCCATATCGTATATGATAATCGACTATTATTTCCTTTTCAATATGGGTTGGAATAACCACCTTCCAGGTCTCCTGCTTCAAGGAAGTTTTAATAAATAAGATACCTTTATTAATATGATAATATTGAGCTATGGTTTCATCTTTTCCTCTAATCGATTTATTGTGTTTTTTAATTTCGGGTCAGATTGCTGGTGGAGGCTAATGTTCATTAATAATGCTGCTAAATCGGATCTGGTGCTAATAATGTGGTAGATCTTGAGTATACTTTCTTTCTCTCCCTCAAAAGTTTGATTTTCCACATTAATACGTGATAACACGTCCGCTACGACATTCTTCTTCCCCGGGATGTATTCCCATCGTAGATCGTACTTTTGTAGGGCAAGTATCCACCTGGTCAGTCTGCCGTGACTCAATTTGCATCTCCTTAGGAACGATATGGATTTATGGTCTGTTTGGACGGTAACGGGGTAACCCAAGATATAGGTGCGGAATTTACCACATGCGAACACAACACTCAGAAATTCTTTTTCAGTGACATTGTAGTTTTCTTCGCACTGGTTTAAAGTCCGACTCGCAAAGCTAATCACTAGATGTTGACCCTTCTCATCTTCTTGATACAGTGTCGTTCCTAGGCTGATGTTGCTAGCATCGCAGTTTAAGAAAAAAGGTTGGTTAAAATTTGGGTGGTGAAGTATCATGGTTTTCAAAAACTTGTCTTTGATGAGTTGAATAGTCACGTCCTGCTCTCGACCCCAGATCCATTTGTTTTTAGAAGACAGTTGTTGTTGAAACTTTGATGTTAATTCTGAATATTGTTCCTGGAACTTCCTGTAATAATTACAGAGTCCCAGGAATGACTGTAATTGCCTTCTATTCTTAGGTGTAGGGAATTTCTGGATCGCTTCCACCTTTTCTGATGACGGTGAGATTCCTTGGTCATCCAAGTTAAACCCCAAGAATTGAACTTCTCTTGCAATGAACTTGGATTTTTCTAATTTAAGAGTGATATTATTCATAGCCAATTTTTCAAGTACGTGTTCCACTCGGTAGCAGTGTTCCTCCCAAGTTTCTGAGGTAATCAGTAGATCGTCTACATACACGGTGGTAAACTGAAGTGCTTCCTGTCCAAGTATCTGGTCCATGCAGGCCACAAAGATGGCTACTGAATTCACGAGTCCAAAGGGCAATCTCTTGAATTGGTAATTGCGCCCCTCGAATATGAATTCCAGATACTGACGACACTGTGGGTGCAACTCCACCTGCCAGTAACCGCATACCGTGTCCGATGTACTAATGTACTTGGTACCATGGAATCGTTTCAAGATCTCTTCTATCTCACCGGGCGATGTTCTGTCATTGATGATCATTTTGTTTATTTCGTGCGCATCTAAGCAAAGCCGGACTTGGCCGTTTTTCTTAGGAATAGCCACGATAGGGCTGGTGAATGGAGATTGGCTACTCTCTATGATGTCACTGTTTATCATTTTGTTTATTTCTGCTCTTACAGCCTCCCTTCGGGAATGCGCGATGGGATATGATTTTCGGTTAAACTCTACCGTTTCTCTAAATTTAAGTTTACATTGGTAATTTTTTACCTTACCGGGTTCGTCTGAAAATACTGAGCGGTACTTCTCATATATACTTATTAACTTATTCGCTTGGTGTATGGGCAATTTTTCACTTGTGATTCCGCCCCGGAAATCCCTTATTTCCTGTATCTTTTGTGACCATAAATCCTCGTCCGTGTTGTTGTATATTATTGGGTTAATTATGGAGTTATTTTTGATATAGTTTATGTTTCGAAGTTGTTGGTGGATACTGCTGGGAAGTACTGTCTCGCTACCTACTAAATCAGCCGTCCAGGTCAGCCCTTCTGCAAACAGTGATACCTTTTCTGTGCGCAAATCGATGATAGCGGAGTTCCTCCTTAGTACATCGCACCCCACCAATATATTAAAGGGCAATCCTGTCGCAATTAAGTTTATCATGTTTAAAGCTATAACCTTGCTAACCACGTTTACTGAAACTTGCTTCCTTATTGTTTTGTTTTGGCGACCAGTGGCACCTATTAATACAATGTTATTCACCGGCAATATTGGCAATATTTGACCACATTCTTTTTGAATTCTTTCCAATTCAATAGAGTTAATTATTGATACGTTCGCACCTGTATAGATCATTAATCGGGCGAAAACTCTTTCTATTTCCGCGTTTACATATATTATTTCGTTGTTTAGACTATTGAAGCTAGTGTCGTCCTCCTCCAATAGTTCGTTTCGGATATTCTTTAGGTAGTTACAATTAATGATCGTAATATTATTAGATTTAGTTGCTCTTTGCAATTCTTGTTGATACCCAGGAGATAGGAGCAGTGAAGGGTCGTGATAATTCATCACTGCCTCCTCCCGTTTAAATTCTCATTTTCATTGTTGTTACTGTTAGGACCAACCGAGGCGTCAGTCGGGAAACCTTGAGTGGGTTCCTGCCACTCCGTGCGATGATCAAATGGTTGTTCTCGGTTTGTTTGTCGTTCTGGATCATCCAAACTGGTACTTCGCCTTGGTTGATTATACCTTGGACCATCACGTTCTCCGGTTCTCCGCCGATCATCATAGTCGTGGAAACTGTTACGCCGCTGGTGGGTGTATCCTTGATGACTGTTGTCTTCGGCTCTTATGAAATTTACTCTGGGTCGGGAAAACCTATTGTTATTGTTTTGTTGGTAACCTCTATTATTATTATAATACCATTCGGTATTATTTTGATTGGGGTTTCTCTGACTATTATTATTCGGGTTTTGGTAATAATTATTTCGATTACCTTGGTAGTGGTTATTATTCCTATTTGGGTTTTGGTTATTAGGAACGTTATTATTATTATTATTGTGGTTATTATTATAATAATTGGAATTGTTACGGTTCCCTTGGTAGCCATTGCCGTTATGGTTATTACCGTTATTGGGGTACTGACTATTTCTTATTTCCGGCCGATCATTCCTCCTCCTGCTTTGCCGATCGTAATCTTCATTCTCATAGTTCTCCAACAATTTGGTCATCGCTTGTATCGTCTTTATCTGGCTACTCCTCCTCGCTCTTATTACATCTTCATCGTAATGGTATGATAGCTTGTTTACGAGGCATTCTTCTGGTATGGCCGGTTCCAAATGCTTCGCCAGACATACTTTTCCGAGGAATTAGGCAGTCATAGTGTTACCTACTTGTGTAATGTATCGGCCATGACAGATGTTGTCCCGTATTAAGTTCTGGGTTATCTCCGACCAGTACTTAGCTTTAAAGAGGTTTTTGAATTGCTGGTAGTCCACGATCTCACTATGGTTCGCCATCCACCAATTGTCCGTCATCTCACGGAATGATTCGTCCAACAGTTCTCGGCTGTTAATCCACCTATTGCTACTATGTTTGGCAAAGTATTCCTCGATTCGGGCTAAGAACTCCATCGGCTTCCTTTTATATTGGCGGAAATTCAGCCATTCCCTATTCTCGTTCATTTGAATACCCGTAATGTTGTAGCGGGTCAAATTTTGGGTGTTTTTATTTTTACCGTATGGGGCAAGTACATTTTTATTTCTTTCATTTTGGTGCGGGTTTGTAAAAAAGAAGTTGTGAAAATTATTGGGTAACAAAATTCATTCCGTTATAATAGAACGCAGTGCAACGTTATTTTCCATGCAACAGCACGATGTTGAGAAACAGTGAGACAAAAGCGATACGTAGGTGTTATTGTGTAAGTCGGCAAGCGAAGCATTTACCCCCTTCAAACTTCTCAGAAATCTGTACTTGTGTAACGGCATACAGACGCAACTGCCCCAACATAAGTTTGAGTGACGCAGCCAGCCACAATACAGGATGTCCTGGGACGAACAAAATCCAGAAATGTGCCTTTTGAGCGGCAGGAAGTCATGGCTAAATCCGGTCTTTCCAATGACATCAGCAGAGCAGACGCCAATATTGTACTCTGGTACCACACATATACCAGCTATAATCCAGGCATAAAATGGTTATGCCACCACAATTAAGCACAAACGGCGACTAAAACCTGATGGCCGTGACTGCTCATTTCCCGCGACTCAACGAAGCACATTGCCCAGTTCGTCTCTGACTGTGTCGGTGCCGACACGCGAGCTCAATACGCTCGTATAATATCGTTAATTTTCAATAATGAAAGTAAAGCCGTTCTTTTAAAAGCAGTGATAGGATGGGAGGAGTGTAGAACACTAACATGTAAATTTGGAATTCCTTTTCGTCTTTTTCATAGACATCTTCAATCTACCGCGGGCTGGCCACGAGGTCACCGAAGAAAGCATTATCGGTAGTGCTATAAAAAAAATTATGTATTCAATCTGGTAATTGGGGTTTGAAAACGGAATGTGAGTAGAGAGTGTGCAAAGCTGGGCTGTGTTTTTTGTTTATGTGTGTATAATTATGAAGTTATAAAATTGTCCATTACAAGGTAAGCTGTAGTAAGTAAGATATAATAGTTGCGCAACCTATACACTTGTAATACCTTTAAAACCTGTAAAAGATTATGTTTGGAGAAAAGTAGCAATTCAACTCTTTTGATTAATAAACGAAAAAATAATTTCTCTTCCAAGATGCATTTTATAAGTTCTTCACCCAACCTTAAAAATTGCGCTTGTATCCCAAAGTACGTATGAGACCCTGGACCCAAGAACACGCAAAACGGTAAGTGTAAGTTTTCTTTTTATTGATTATTGTATGGTTCGCTATGTTAATTAAATGGTGATAAATTCGTAGCTTAACATTTGGCCCCCGGAACAGGCACGAATTTAATAAAATGAAATTCCATACCTACAAATAAGATACAAGCGCAATTGAGAGGTTAAGTGAAAGACGTAAAGTTACGCAAAATAAGTAAAAAATATTTGTTCAGACAGATAAGAAATAAATTACATATTTAAAAATATAATAATGGAACATACAGAGAACGGAGTCGATTTGTCCGACTCGACTGTGATAAGCGAAATAGCTGAATTAAATGAATCAGCTGTGGGGAATAGTTTTGAAGTACATTCAACACCGAATGTAGGTCAAGGCGACAAAACTTTGAACACAAGTAGTATAAATGAATCAAATAATACAGATGATTCAGGGATCCAAACGACCCCAAAATCAAATAGAGAAAATAAAAATAATGACAATAAAGTCGGCATCACTGACAACAAAATAGAAAATCTAGTGACACCTGTCCAAAGTAAACAAGAGATAGATAAAGAGGAGAAAGTTATGAATATGTTGCAGTTAATTTTGGAGCAACAAAGTATTAAATTTGAAATACAAAATCATAATTTTAATGAGTTAAAAAATGAAATACAAGAACTGAATAAATGTGTAGAAAGTACTAACGAAACAATAAGAAACAGTTTAAATAAACTAGAACGGAGTGTTGAGAAATTAGGTGACAATGTTTTAAATATGACAAAATGTAAAAATGACGAAATAGTAGACAATTCTGAGAGTATAGTGGGGGTGAAGAATAATGTAGAAGCAAACGATGAAAATATAATAACAAATAGTACTGATGAAGTTTTAGAATGCGATAATGAAATGTTAAGGAGTGTTTATGAAGTAGAGAGAGAGTGGAAGGATAATGTAGTAATTGAATGGGGACAGAGGGCAAATTTTCCCCTTATTGTTTATAATGATGATGATGATGATGATTTAATGTTGTTTTTTCAGGGCAAGAGACCCTTATTGTTAAATGAAGTAATGTTGTATAATGTTGTACCCTCTGTCCGTAATAATTGTGAGAGTGTGATGTGGTGCTATGAAGAAAGAGAGTTATGTATTGAGAGTGAAATAGAACTATATAAGTTAGAAAGAAAGTATAATGAATTGAGAAAAATATTAGAAGGGGTGATGATGAATCATGTGAAATACGTACCTGTTGAAAGAGAGATAGAGAATAATTTTGATAATATCTTACCTGACTATAATGATTTACCTGACGTAGTAGTTGAGGAATACAAAAATGAGAAAATGATTTACCTGACATTAACAAATAACACTGATATAGACGGGACAATCCTAACTGATGTTGACATGATGTATAATGGTATAATGGATGAAATAGAATTGATGGATTATTATGATAGTAATGATAACAAATTGTATGTTGATAAAAATGATGAATGTTACAAATACACTAGATATATATATGACGATGGTGGGTGAGCTAAAAGATCAGTGTTGGGACATTTTTAAATATTGTAAATTATTGGTAATGACCTTGCTGATTTGGACATCTGAAGTGAGATACACTTGAACAGTTTTGACGCATATTTTGTAAATAATATTGAATTCATTTGTGTGTATTGTGAAATGTTAGAAAAGTAATGTGTATATGTTTTAGAAAATGTTGTGTTAATAATAATAATATTATTAATATTTTTGCATTCTAATTAAATGATAAAATAATTATGAAGACAATAGTTAATGATTTGTAGAATTTTGATAATAATTGAAATATGTTATTTTAATAATCAAATAAATATTTAATTTTAATAATCAATTGAAGTAAATAATTTGAAATGTTTTAAATATTTTGATTAAGTCAAAGATTATATAATTGAATTTTCTGATGAATTAAAATGGTTTAACGAGAAGTGAAGTTGGTAATTAAATGATAAAGTGTTGATTTGAAATAACTTTTTGTTAAATGTTTCAGAGGTTACTTGGAGTAGTGGTGTATGGTGTATATGGTTGTGTATGTCAGTATATGAATTATGGATTGTAAGTATAAAATTGTATGATACAAGTCGAATATAATAAAATGTACCCAGATGTTTAACTTAAGGGAACGAATTTTAACTTCAATAATGAAAATAACTTGAGATAATGATTTAAAGGGTAATAATAACTGAGATATGATGAAAATTAAATATCAATATATGAATTTGAAAATTTTAAGTAATCTAATTGTAGAAAGTTATGAAGGGTGATTAATGATTGATGATAAATAAATATGTATATTTCATATAATTTATTCAATTGTGAGATGTATTTTTATTATGTTAGGATATCAGCTGATCAGCAATACCATGTCACTGGTATATTGGTTTGTAAATGTTACAAGTAATTAATGTTTAATGTACTACAGATATTTTGAAGTAAAGATAAAAAAGAATATGAGAAATAAAATAACAATAATTTATGCAAATTAATAAAAGATAATTCGTGGGTGATAAATATGTGGTGGGACATGTAGACCTGTCCAAATTGAATTAAAAGTTGAATGTGAAATGATAGAGATGAATATGATGTAATATTGTTTTTGAGTTAATGTGATGTAACAGAATCTTGAGAAATATTGAGGTTGACACAGTAGTAATGGAGAATTTATGTAGAGTTTTGAATGATATATATTTATGTTTATAATTAATGAGGTTATTTTGTTGTATTTGTAGTGAGGTAATGAGATTGAGATTTTGGGGATGGTAATTTTGTAGTAGGGGGTAGTGTCATGTAGGAGTCCGCAACAAGGGTTGGGACGGGATAGGAATAGATTTTAGTGGGGAAGGGGCCGCCTTAGGTAAAATCCAGGGGCCAAATAAGGGAATTGAGTTTTTTGGGGGCGGGGAAACACGTATCCTATATACAAAGGGTTAGAGAGTATTTTATAATGGGAGGAGGTGGCGAATTGTGTTAAATGATAAGTTGGGGTTTAGAGTGTCCTGATTAGTAGATATTTTGATAGAGATGGGTGTCATGATAATTGAAGTTGATAAATGTTAGAGTCAGAGGGAGAAAGTTCATATATGCATACAGATCTAGTAGTACAGTCAATGAGAATAAATAGTTCAAATCACCCACAGTAGAATAAAGTAAGATTGTCAATTAGAGAAAGTGATTTATGATAAAGATATAAAATTTTCATTTTGTAAAGACAGTGACAGAATTGTGATAAAATTTGAGAATAATATAAAATTAAGGTATTTATTTTCATAATTTAATTTTCATAATAATTTAAATGCCAATTTGATTATCATTAATATTAATATTTTGTAATTTTAAATATTTTATGTTACTATGTTTTGTATTTCAAGGTAGGGTATTACAGATGTTCAGTGTATTTTCAGAAATCATATATAACATATGTAGGTCAAGGGTTTTGGACTTGACCTACTTACGATCAGCTGATGAGGTCATACACCTACTAAGCTTGTATAGTAGGAATCCAATTTTAATTTGTTTGTTTGATTAATTCAAACCAATATTTGGATAATTTTAATAAATATGTTATTTAATAAATAAATTTAATAAAATTTTTTAATGAATAAATTTAAATTTTTTTGGAATTTTAAAATTTTTTGAAAATTTTAATTTTTTTGGAAAAAAAAAACTTGATTTTTCGCCTGCCAGCGAATGAATATTTTAGATAATGATTTTTTTTGTTATGTGTGCATTAACCATGTTTCTTTTATTGTATTGCATTATATTGGTAGACTATAAATGGTTCTCATGTTAGAGTAAGGATGTGTTTGTATTAATAGGAATGTTTAGGTTAAGTCATTTGAAACAAAAATTAGAAAAACCAGGAAGAGAATTTTTTGATAAAAGATTTTTTTTTGAATTTTGAATTTTTTTTAAATTTTTGATAAATTTTAAAAGAAAGTTTTATTTTGTATGTGTTATGGTAACCTGTAACGTGAGTGTGTGTGAGCCCAGTATCTGCTAAAGGCAGCCCAGCTTGCAAAAAGGGGATCCATATCGGCGGAGGAGCTGGGATAATTTTAGCCAGGGATTGAGGATTTTTGGGGGTAGCATGTTAAAAGGCGAGGTGCGCCGTGGTGCGAGTCTGTGCGATTTCTCGGTGTTGGGATCTCTTACGGAGAAGTCTAGTGATCTCGTTCAGATGAGTCCATGGTCGCTGAGCCAGGGGGGTCGTGTACCCATGAGATTAAGAACCAGGGGGTTGTTGGCACCAGTTCCTCACCGGTCCTCTTTGGGGTTATCGATGAGATTTCTTCTGTCATGAACAGCAGAATTCTCATCGAGGGGGTATTGTAGCGGGTCAAATTTTGGGTGTTTTTATTTTTACCGTATGGGGCAAGTACATTTTTATTTCTTTCATTTTGGTGCGGGTTTGTAAAAAAGAAGTTGTGAAAATTATTGGGTAACAAAATTCATTCCGTTATAATAGAACGCAGTGCAACGTTATTTTCCATGCAACAGCACGATGTTGAGAAACAGTGAGACAAAAGCGATACATAGGTGTTATTGTGTAAGTCGGCAAGCGAAGCATTTACCCCCTTCAAACTTCTCAGAAATCTGTACTTGTGTAACGGCATACAGACGCAACTGCCCCAACATAAGTTTGAGTGACGCAGCCAGCCACAAAACAGGATGTCCTGGGACGAACAAAATCCAGAAATGTGCCTTTTGAGCGGCAGGAAGTCATGGCTAAATCCGGTCTTTCCAATGACATCAGCAGAGCAGACGCCAATATTGTACTCTGGTACCACACATATACCAGCTATAATCCAGGCATAAAATGGTTATGCCACCACAATTAAGCACAAACGGCGACTAAAACCTGATGGCCGTGACTGCTCATTTCCCGCGACTCAACGAAGCACATTGCCCAGTTCGTCTCTGACTGTGTCGGCGCCGACACGCGAGCTCAATACGCTCGTATAATATCGTTAATTTTCAATAATGAAAGTAAAGCAGTTCTTTTAAAAGCAGTGATAGGATGGGAGGAGTGTAGAACACTAACATGTAAATTTGGAATTCCTTTTCGTCTTTTTCATAGACATCTTCAATCTACCGCGGGCTGGCCACGAGGTCACCGAAGAAAGCGTTATCGGTAGTGCTATAAAAAAAATTATGTATTCAATCTGGTAATTGGGGTTTGAAAACGGAATGTGAGTAGAGAGTGTGCAAAGCTGGGCTGTGTTTTTTGTTTATGTGTGTATAATTATGAAGTTATAAAATTGTCCATTACAAGGTAAGCTGTAGTAAGTAAGATATAATAGTTGTGCAACCTATACACTTGTAATACCTTTAAAACCTGTAAAAGATTATTGTTTGGAGAAAAGTAGCAATTCAACTCTTTTGATTAATAAACGAAAAAATAATTTCTCTTCCAAGATGCATTTTATAAGTTCTTCACCCAACCTTAAAAATTGCGCTTGTATCCCAAAGTATGTATGAGACCCTGGACCCAAGAACACGCAAAACGGTAAGTGTAAGTTTTCTTTTTATTGATTATTGTATGGTTCGCTATGTTAATTAAATGGTGATAAATTCGTAGCTTAACATTTGGCCCCCGGAACAGGCACGAATTTAATAAAATGAAATTCCATACCTACAAATAAGATACAAGCGCAATTGAGAGGTTAAGTGAAAGACGTAAAGTTACGCAAAATAAGTAAAAAATATTTGTTCAGACAGATAAGAAATAAATTACATATTTAAAAATATAATAATGGAACATACAGAGAACGGAGTCGATTTGTCCGACTCGACTGTGATAAGCGAAATAGCTGAATTAAATGAATCAGCTGTGGGGAATAGTTTTGAAGTACATTCAACACCGAATGTAGGTCAAGGCGACAAAACTTTGAACACAAGTAGTATAAATGAATCAAATAATACAGATGATTCAGGGATCCAAACGACCCCAAAATCAAATAGAGAAAATAAAAATAATGACAATAAAGTCGGCATCAGTGACAACAAAATAGAAAATCTAGTGACACCTGTCCAAAGTAAACAAGAGATAGATAAAGAGGAGAAAGTTATGAATATGTTGCAGTTAATTTTGGAGCAACAAAGTATTAAATTTGAAATACAAAATCATAATTTTAATGAGTTAAAAAATGAAATACAAGAACTGAATAAATGTGTAGAAAGTACTAACGAAACAATAAGAAACAGTTTAAATAAACTAGAACGGAGTGTTGAGAAATTAGGTGACAATGTTTTAAATATGACAAAATGTAAAAATGACGAAATAGTAGACAATTCTGAGAGTATAGTGGGGGTGAAGAATAATGTAGAAGCAAACGATGAAAATATAATAACAAATAGTACTGATGAAGTTTTAGAATGCGATAATGAAATGTTAAGGAGTGTTTATGAAGTAGAGAGAGAGTGGAAGGATAATGTAGTAATTGAATGGGGACAGAGGGCAAATTTTCCCCTTATTGTTTATAATGATGATGATGATGATTTAATGTTGTTTTTTCAGGGCAAGAGACCCTTATTGTTAAATGAAGTAATGTTGTATAATATTGTACCCTCTGTCCGTAATAATTGTGAGAGTGTGATGTGGTGCTATGAAGAAAGAGAGTTATGTATTGAGAGTGAAATAGAACTATATAAGTTAGAAAGAAAGTATAATGAATTGAGAAAAATATTAGAAGGGGTGATGATGAATCATGTGAAATACGTACCTGTTGAAAGAGAGATAGAGAATAATTTTGATAATATCTTACCTGACTATAATGATTTACCTGACGTAGTAGTTGAGGAATACAAAAATGAGAAAATGATTTACCTGACGTTAACAAATAACACTGATATAGACGGGACAATCCTAACTGATGTTGACATGATGTATAATGGTATAATGGATGAAATAGAATTGATGGATTATTATGATAGTAATGATAACAAATTGTATGTTGATAAAAATGATGAATGTTACAAATACACTAGATATATATATGACGATGGTGGGTGAGCTAAAAGATCAGTGTTGGGACATTTTTAAATATTGTAAATTATTGGTAATGACCTTGCTGATTTGGACATCTGAAGTGAGATACACTTGAACAGTTTTGACGCATATTTTGTAAATAATATTGAATTCATTTGTGTGTATTGTGAAATGTTAGAAAAGTAATGTGTATATGTTTTAGAAAATGTTGTGTTAATAATAATAATATTATTAATATTTTTGCATTCTAATTAAATGATAAAATAATTATGAAGACAATAGTTAATGATTTGTAGAATTTTGATAATAATTGAAATATGTTATTTTAATAATCAAATAAATATTTAATTTTAATAATCAATTGAAGTAAATAATTTGAAATGTTTTAAATATTTTGATTAAGTCAAAGATTATATAATTGAATTTTCTGATGAATTAAAATGGTTTAACGAGAAGTGAAGTTGGTAATTAAATGATAAAGTGTTGATTTGAAATAACTTTTTGTTAAATGTTTCAGAGGTTACTTGGAGTAGTGGTGTATGGTGTATATGGTTGTGTATGTCAGTATATGAATTATGGATTGTAAGTATAAAATTGTATGATACAAGTCGAATATAATAAAATGTACCCAGATGTTTAACTTAAGGGAACGAATTTTAACTTCAATAATGAAAATAACTTGAGATAATGATTTAAAGGGTAATAATAACTGAGATATGATGAAAATTAAATATCAATATATGAATTTGAAAATTTTAAGTAATCTAATTGTAGAAAGTTATGAAGGGTGATTAATGATTGATGATAAATAAATATGTATATTTCATATAATTTATTCAATTGTGAGATGTATTTTTATTATGTTAGGATATCAGCTGATCAGCAATACCATGTCACTGGTATATTGGTTTGTAAATGTTACAAGTAATTAATGTTTAATGTACTACAGATATTTTGAAGTAAAGATAAAAAAGAATATGAGAAATAAAATAACAATAATTTATGCAAATTAATAAAAGATAATTCGTGGGTGATAAATATGTGGTGGGACATGTAGACCTGTCCAAATTGAATTAAAAGTTGAATGTGAAATGATAGAGATGAATATGATGTAATATTGTTTTTGAGTTAATGTGATGTAACAGAATCTTGAGAAATATTGAGGTTGACACAGTAGTAATGGAGAATTTATGTAGAGTTTTGAATGATATATATTTATGTTTATAATTAATGAGGTTATTTTGTTGTATTTGTAGTGAGGTAATGAGATTGAGATTTTGGGGATGGTAATTTTGTAGTAGGGGGTAGTGTCATGTAGGAGTCCGCAACAAGGGTTGGGACGGGATAGGAATAGATTTTAGTGGGGAAGGGGCCGCCTTAGGTAAAATCCAGGGGCCAAATAAGGGAATTGAGTTTTTTGGGGGCGGGGAAACACGTATCCTATATACAAAGGGTTAGAGAGTATTTTATAATGGGAGGAGGTGGCGAATTGTGTTAAATGATAAGTTGGGGTTTAGAGTGTCCTGATTAGTAGATATTTTGATAGAGATGGGTGTCATGATAATTGAAGTTGATAAATGTTAGAGTCAGAGGGAGAAAGTTCATATATGCATACAGATCTAGTAGTACAGTCAATGAGAATAAATAGTTCAAATCACCCACAGTAGAATAAAGTAAGATTGTCAATTAGAGAAAGTGATTTATGATAAAGATATAAAATTTTCATTTTGTAAAGACAGTGACAGAATTGTGATAAAATTTGAGAATAATATAAAATTAAGGTATTTATTTTCATAATTTAATTTTCATAATAATTTAAATGCCAATTTGATTATCATTAATATTAATATTTTGTAATTTTAAATATTTTATGTTACTATGTTTTGTATTTCAAGGTAGGGTATTACAGATGTTCAGTGTATTTTCAGAAATCATATATAACATATGTAGGTCAAGGGTTTTGGACTTGACCTACTTACGATCAGCTGATGAGGTCATACACCTACTAAGCTTGTATAGTAGGAATCCAATTTTAATTTGTTTGTTTGATTAATTCAAACCAATATTTGGATAATTTTAATAAATATGTTATTTAATAAATAAATTTAATAAAATTTTTTAATGAATAAATTTAAATTTTTTTGGAATTTTAAAATTTTTTGAAAATTTTAATTTTTTTGGAAAAAAAAAACTTGATTTTTCGCCTGCCAGCGAATGAATATTTTAGATAATGATTTTTTTTGTTATGTGTGCATTAACCATGTTTCTTTTATTGTATTGCATTATATTGGTAGACTATAAATGGTTCTCATGTTAGAGTAAGGATGTGTTTGTATTAATAGGAATGTTTAGGTTAAGTCATTTGAAACAAAAATTAGAAAAACCAGGAAGAGAATTTTTTGATAAAAGATTTTTTTTTGAATTTTGAATTTTTTTTAAATTTTTGATAAATTTTAAAAGAAAGTTTTATTTTGTATGTGTTATGGTAACCTGTAACGTGAGTGTGTGTGAGCCCAGTATCTGCTAAAGGCAGCCCAGCTTGCAAAAAGGGGATCCATATCGGCGGAGGAGCTGGGATAATTTTAGCCAGGGATTGAGGATTTTTGGGGGTAGCATGTTAAAAGGCGAGGTGCGCCGTGGTGCGAGTCTGTGCGATTTCTCGGTGTTGGGATCTCTTACGGAGAAGTCTAGTGATCTCGTTCAGATGAGTCCATGGTCGCTGAGCCAGGGGGGTCGTGTACCCATGAGATTAAGAACCAGGGGGTTGTTGGCACCAGTTCCTCACCGGTCCTCTTTGGGGTTATCGATGAGATTTCTTCTGTCATGAACAGCAGAATTCTCATCGAGGGGGTATTGTAGCGGGTCAAATTTTGGGTGTTTTTATTTTTACCGTATGGGGCAAGTACATTTTTATTTCTTTCATTTTGGTGCGGGTTTGTAAAAAAGAAGTTGTGAAAATTATTGGGTAACAAAATTCATTCCGTTATAATAGAACGCAGTGCAACGTTATTTTCCATGCAACAGCACGATGTTGAGAAACAGTGAGACAAAAGCGATACGTAGGTGTTATTGTGTAAGTCGGCAAGCGAAGCATTTACCCCCTTCAAACTTCTCAGAAATCTGTACTTGTGTAACGGCATACAGACGCAACTGCCCCAACATAAGTTTGAGTGACGCAGCCAGCCACAAAACAGGATGTCCTGGGACGAACAAAATCCAGAAATGTGCCTTTTGAGCGGCAGGAAGTCATGGCTAAATCCGGTCTTTCCAATGACATCAGCAGAGCAGACGCCAATATTGTACTCTGGTACCACACATATACCAGCTATAATCCAGGCATAAAATGGTTATGCCACCACAATTAAGCACAAACGGCGACTAAAACCTGATGGCCGTGACTGCTCATTTCCCGCGACTCAACGAAGCACATTGCCCAGTTCGTCTCTGACTGTGTCGGCGCCGACACGCGAGCTCAATACGCTCGTATAATATTGTTAATTTTCAATAATGAAAGTAAAGCAGTTCTTTTAAAAGCAGTGATAGGATGGGAGGAGTGTAGAACACTAACATGTAAATTTGGAATTCCTTTTCGTCTTTTTCATAGACATCTTCAATCTACCGCGGGCTGGCCACGAGGTCACCGAAGAAAGCGTTATCGGTAGTGCTATAAAAAAAATTATGTATTCAATCTGGTAATTGGGGTTTGAAAACGGAATGTGAGTAGAGAGTGTGCAAAGCTGGGCTGTGTTTTTTGTTTATGTGTGTATAATTATGAAGTTATAAAATTGTCCATTACAAGGTAAGCTGTAGTAAGTAAGATATAATAGTTGCGCAACCTATACACTTGTAATACCTTTAAAACCTGTAAAAGATTATTGTTTGGAGAAAAGTAGCAATTCAACTCTTTTGATTAATAAACGAAAAAATAATTTCTCTTCCAAGATGCATTTTATAAGTTCTTCACCCAACCTTAAAAATTGCGCTTGTATCCCAAAGTACGTATGAGACCCTGGACCCAAGAACACGCAAAACGGTAAGTGTAAGTTTTCTTTTTATTGATTATTGTATGGTTCGCTATGTTAATTAAATGGTGATAAATTGGTAGCTTAACAATGTTAGCGGGTCGGTTTCTAATTACTTCCATCTCTTCCTGGCTCTGCCGTACCTGACCGGTGATATTCGTCATCGCTACTTCTATTCCGTCGCACCTTTCCGTAACTTGGTTACGTACCTTCCCTAGTTCTTCTTGTGTTTCATTTCGGTTTTCTTCCAACTTGGTCTTATTGTGTTCTTCGATATTGGTTATTTTGGTGTTTACCACTTCCTTGAATTCCTGTACTTCCCGCTCAGTCTGGCTACATCTTTCGTCAACTTCCCTGATCTGTTGTTTTATTACTATGGTTTCTTCTTCTATTTTCTTGTTTGTGTATTCCTTATTATCGTTGGCTTCCTTGCTCAACTCTTCCTTTAGCAACTCTATCCTTTCGTCTAACTTGTCCAGATTTTCCTGGTTAACCTCCCTTAATTCTTCTCTTAATAGTTGGTTATCCTCCTTCAATTCTTCCAACTTCTCCTCCATTTTCTCTTCCATTTTTTAATTATTTTCCTCCATTTTTTCTTCCATCTTCTTGCTGGTTTCCTCCATCTTCTGAATAGTTTCATCAATTTTCTGACTCAAGGATCGGTTGTCCTCTTTCAGTTCCTTGCTGGTTTCCTCTATTTTCTTATTTGTATTTTCAATTTTATTACCCAATTCTTCCTTTAAAGACTGGTTGTCCTCCTTCAAATCTTCCAACTTCTTATTTAAGGATTGGTTGTCTTCCTTCCTTTCCTTACTCAATTCTTCCTTTGTGGATTTGATTTCTTCCTTTGTGGATTTGAATTCTCGGAGGAACATTTCCATCATTTTGTCCAACTTTGTATCTTCTGTTGTTTTGGATCTCTCTAGCTCTTTCTCCTGGAGCTTGACCTCCCCTGTTTGCGTGGGTATCTCAGGTTGTTCCCCTGGTGGTGCGGGTTGTTTCAGTTTCGCAGGAGGTAGTCTTCCTTCAATATCTTCCACCGGCGTCGCCTCCTTGTCTTCCATATCAATTTCCTTTTCGGCCTCCGCCGCCCGTTTCTTCGATGATGCTCGACGTTGCATTTTGCTTATTCCTCTGACTTGATAACCGCTGCCAAGCTTAATTTAGGAATTGGGTAAGTTATAGTGGCCTATCAATCACTAATTAAAGCCCTTCAGTTGGACACCAATTTTGTAACAAGATGTAAAAAATTTTGTTTGTTAACAAAAAAATTAAAATTTGTTTGTTTTTTGAAAATATTTTTTTTTTAATTTGTTTTTGTTGTTTTTATTATTTAGTAATTAATTTTTGTAATTGTTTAATGTAGAATTTTAAATCCCTTATTACTGTTTTGGTCAATTATATCACCTTTTGGTAACTAGAATGAAGTTCTGCGTTAATCAGATTGTCTACGGCACTGATCGATTAGCGGTTCTTCTTCTTCTGATAGTATTCTCCATTCACTTGGGTAATTGCCGCTTTTCGTGGAGTCCGTTGTTTAAATATTAACTTAAGTTATGCTAATTATAATTTTTGAAAGAAATAGAAGTCAAAATTATGAAATTCCAGTTTTTCTTTAACAATTATTAAATAGATCGATATTAAATCGATTTTTCAACAGTTGGTATCGACTCGTATCTCAGGGCGATCGATTATTTCTTACATAAATTATTAATATTAATTTTCAGTTTTTTTAACAGTCATATTATGTAGTCAGAGAAAGGGTAAGTTTAGGAAAGTATAACACTTACAATTAGTAGCTTAAGAATTAAAAATACAAAGATTCATCCAATATTTATAATGTTTATTAAAATAAAATTTTGAACCATTTGACGTTGACGACGAAACTAGCTGTGGTATACTTTGAATTGTGGGAGTTAAAGATGGCTGCTTCAGGACTGCATATGTTAAAATGACGACTTCACGACAGATTTCTCTTCAAATAAAAGTAGTTTTTTCCAAGTTTCCTCGTCTCAGCAGTAGTGATATTTCCTTCTGGTGTTAGTGGAGTTGTCCTTGTTCAGTGTTCTGGGATTCACCTCGTTGATTAGTGTTGTATAATGTTTGTAGTGCACTTTAGTCAATAAGGTCGAAAATGGCACGTTTGTCTTTATATTCAGTATTATCGTTTTTATGTGTTTAAATTAATTAATTCACTTTTTTGGTTCAATCTTAGTTAATTCATTAGTTGTAATTGTGTATTGCACTGAATTTAATTGAGTTTTAAAGTTTTTCAAAATTTGCGATTTTTTACTTTGAATAGGCTAGGTTGATGAAAGCCATTTTTTTCTTCCTTCGATATACGTTAATATTTGAGCTAGAGCTCGTCTCATGTGTACTCGACAAAGTCTAATAATCAACTGTTTTAACTTCCTTCTTCATCCGAAACATCTTAGCCAAGTTAATATTAAAAATACATTGTTTTAAATTTTTAGCATTTCCGCTACATAACTGATTTTTACATTATACTACTGAATACATTTTTATTATTATTTAACTTTATTAAATATTAAATACATAATCTCTTTCTTTAGTTCATTATGCTTGATTTGATACCAAATAAGATATTTTTACAAAGTTTTTTATCTAAAAATGCCATATTTACTGTACTCCTAACGGTAGGCCTTAAAATTTTACTTCCTGTCCTCTTAAAAGGTTTGCAATTTGTATTATGTTATAATTATGATTGTACAAAATCTCAGATTGAAGTAATCTGTTTATTTTCCATTAATTCCTTGTAATCTTATTAATTAGTTATCCTTTTTAAATATTATTCTTTATTTTGGGACTCCCCCCTTGGATTTTTCAGTTATTATCTTTGCATTTTTTCCAATAATCTTTCCTACCTTTTTTGAATATTTTTCTAAAGTATAGTTTCATTTATAATATACTGTGTTTGATTTACCTTATACAAATTTCATCAGTTTAACTAGTTTACTAGACTTATTTAACAATTATAATGTTGTTGTTTTTTACCATTTGGCCTAGATTTTATCTGTTTTTACATACAAAGTTTCTGGATAATACAGCTTGCTTATACCCCTTCTGACCTTCTATTCTAATACAATATTAATGAAAATTACCTTACTTAACTGCTTGAACATTTAGCGTTGATAATAAGTATTAACTCCTAACAAATATTTCATAACAAAAAATTACATTTAAACTCACAGACATTTCAGCCTTGAGTTCAATGAACTTAACACAAACAAAACACATATGTCCTTTCTTTTTTAACTTATTTCTTAAATTTAATTTTGTGCAGTCTTAGCTGTTTTTATTTTATATTGGGGATGTACCCCTTGTCACTCCACTTATTTATTACCTGCTCTTATTCTATCTATTTCATTTTATAAAATGTAATCAGGTAAAGAGTGGCACTTTCTTAAAACATTTGTAGTCTATTTTTATCATAATATTCTACAAAATATTATTTCTGTAGTTGGTACATAAACTTTAAAGTTGGGTAAAGGCACAAATTTACTTAGTTTAAGCATTTAAAACACTGACACTTGAAGTTTATTTATTATAATAAGATAACTTGCACTGGTCCTCTGTTATTCTTGGATCTTATCTCTAAATAAGTTTTATAGTATTCCAAGATCAAGAATCTTGTTTATAGAGGATTATGAAGGTTTGTTTTTTCCATTATAAAATAACTTTCGTGGGTGCACTTTTACTTATACCTCTAAACACTTTTGTCTATATCTAGTTCACATTATTTTCTGTTTTGGGTGTTATACTTTCATTAGTTAGATTTCTTTAGGGGTTTTATTCCTTTGTTACTAGGTTTATTTTGGGTATTTCCCTACTTTATCTTGTTCTTCCATGTGGTTTCTTCCATTTCAGTCCTTTTATTTTGGGGTGTCGGTTTGTTCTAGGGTTTTCCTTACTTTAACTTATTCTCCTACTTTGTTTCTTTGATAAAAATAGTTTTATTAGGTATGTCGGTTTGTTTTGGGTTTTGCCTTACTTACTCCTATCCTACCTGGGTATTTCCTTACTTTATCTTTACGTTTTTTGGTTTATTTTTCATTACTCATAGGTGTTGCTTAGTTGTTTTTAATTTATTTTTATTTCTTCAAATTATGATTGCATTTTCTGTGGTACTTATTTGTTTTTATTTGGATTTTTCCTTGAATTCCTTTTATTTTATTTTTATTTGTGATCATTTTTCATTCATTATAATGTGGATAATCTGTCATGCTACAATATTAAAAACATTGAAACAAGATATCAAGGCCGCTGGGATCCTGCTATGATGGGAGATTATTGCTGGTTTTTGTAAAAAGAAGATTTGACGCCACATAAGAGGAAAAGGTGAATAAAAACTAAACCAAACCTTAAAAAATGGTACAAAAGTATTTTTTTTTTGAAATATAGTGAAATAAATGTATGTAATAGATTTAGTTTAGTAAATAATAAATTTATTAATTGTATATTAATATATCTGGATTTCCACCATTTGTTTTCAGCCCTTTCAACAAAACTTAGGAGATAACTGTAACAAAAAAAAACTGTACATGATAAATTTTTTTCCTTGTTATTTTTGGATTCAGCGATACAAAATACATAAGAAAAAGGCTATTTTATTCGTGTTACAAAAAAAAAATTTTTTTGTAGACCTGTGTAATGTCTGCAATGAGGATTTGCTGGCTAAACTACAGAAGACTCAGGCATACACGTACATCTGTCTTAACACTTTGACGGGACTTCTAGTCACAGTCTGTATTGCACAAGAGCTAAATTGAGGCTGGCAGTTGCTGAATAAGTCAGGGCACACAATGGACACTGTAGCTCCCGTGACAACTATAAATGCTGGAGGTTTGTATTTAATTAATCCTTTGACAATCAGGTTACCTGTGGTTTTATTAAGCATGGAGACTATGTGCAGTTCTGTACCTTTACACCTCCAATTGGTGTAATCACACTCTTCTCTCTGATTTTTTGTCTGCCAATAATCTGCTTGAAGATGGTCACTTTTCCTAGAATTGTAACACTTAGCTCTTAAGTTTTTTCCCTTGGTTCGAAAAATCGTTGTGCCGCTACTGGCTTCTTAAGCTATTTCTCTTGAATCGTTTCTTTATTGTCTGTTATGGCAGTACTGTGATATTGGTTCAGTTTGACTACAACACGGTGATATACTTTTATTTATGTAGGTCGCCGATTTGGCAGCTTCAAAACAGAGAGCGTGAACAAGAGTGTCTGAGCTATATGGTAGTGTGTCATTCTTAACACTTGTTGTAATTCATTATCTCTGATACCGTCAATACACATAACGTGAGTAATTCATGTGTGGAAATCCTCCGATGCTTCAGGATAAGCCAATCTTGTCAGTCGGTCGACATTTGGTTCAAACTCTTTAATCCTCTCCCCTGAATGGTGTCGCCTCGCTTTAAGTTGAACTTCAAATAGATGTAGGTTACCGTACCATGATTCCAGAGCTTTTGTTAATTCGGCATACGTGTTCTCGCTGTCAGATGGCAATTTTTGTAATAATTCTGTGGCAGGTCCTTTTAAAGCAAGCATGAGTGAAAGATCTTTCTCTTCTTTTATCCATTTATTTAAATGAGCAGCACCTTTAAACTGGCGAAGATAAGTTGTCCAGTGAGTGCTTCCATCAAACGTTGGAGCCTTTGCATAAACTGGCCCTACTATAGATAAAGGCACTGTTTGGTACTCTTAGTTATTGGATCTTTTTCAATGTTTATTAATGGTCTTGGTTTATCAACTATTTCTTTCACTAAATGTTCAACTTCCATTTTAATTTGTTTTATTGAGTTTGTAAGAGAATATTCTAAACTTGACATATTTGTTTTCATAGTCGACCCAGATTTTTCTAGTTCAGAAACTTTATCCACTTGTTTTTGCTCTTGTATTAATGCCTTAATGTCTTCTGTTTCATAAAAAATTCTTCTTTTTGCCAGTTAATTGCTATTTCATTTTTAAATTTGTTGTCCTGTTATTTTTGTGCTTCTTCTGCTTCCCATCGTCATTTACATTAAGTGCCTAGAAAACTGTGATAATAAGGAATAATTATTGTTTCACAGTTGATGTCCAATCAATGGAACTTTGCACTCCATTTAGACCTTGAGTACAAATTTATTTATGTTCATCTAGCAAAATCAAACACTTTAGTCAGTTCTTGTTGTAATTCTTAAATAACTTTTAAATGTAGTTCTGCTACAATTAATCCTTTTATACTGCCGTTTTCTCACTTCCACATCAAAATCAAGTTTCATGATTTGTGTCAAGATCTATACCAAAGCTTTATTTATTTACACTATAAATACACTATACACTATATTATTTAATATTAAATAAAAGATGAAGGCTAGGAAAGATACAAACGGAAGAACGAAACAGCCAATCCTTGACCTTGATCCTTGATACTTGGCAAAAGTGAGAACCAAATAGAGAGGAGAGCACAGGATGCAAAATCCGCATACATATATTATACATATATTTTTTGGTACATACTTCACTAGTCTTCACTACACTATTTTTATAAGCACCAATTTTAATACTGTTGGGAATTTTTATATTACCAATGGTTTTTGCATATGTATCAGCAATCCATGACATCTCCCTCTCCCCAGTCCCCATGTCTGGAGCAGGTACATCCAAACCAGGACCTACAGAAAAAATTTTAATTAGTAAATGAAGAAATTAATTTACATATTCTGTCATTCATGTGTTTATTTTATTTTCTATGCTTAAGTACAAAGGCGGAGAATATATTGGTACAAAAAATAAATGGTTGTCCATGACTGTCTACACTTACACTTTTATGTGTCTAAAATCAAATTAAAATGAACCTTAGCGAAAGGACAATGTTTAAAAACATGGTTACATAATAAACATTAATTGTTACTTACCGATTACTTGTTCCTCAAACAACAATAACATGGACAAGTTAAACATTATTTATATATAACGGATCTTTACAGCTGTCGCCGTTTCTCCGTCCCCAACTTCCATTATAACCTATCGTAGCATGTAAGTTCTTCTAAATTTTGCAACCATTGCTTCTGCTACGTCATCTCGCCAACTCCTCCGTGGATGTCCTCTTTTCCTCCTCACCGGTGGTATCCATTCCAGTATTTTGCGGGGCCATCTGTCATCTTCCAATCTCTTCACATGCCCAAACCAAGTCAATTGTCTCCTTTCTATTTCATCTATTATTGTCCTGTCAATATTCATCTCGGCTCTAATAGTCTCATTTCTAACCCTGTCTAATTTTGATCTTCTACAACTCTTCCTGAAGAAATCCATTGCTGCCATCAGTTTTTTCTTATTTACGTTTGAAACGTTCCAAACTTTTGCTCCATAAAGGATTACACTTTGGACCTTGCTATTATATATATGTTTCTTTGTATTTCTGGTTATACTTCTTTCCCATAGAAGCGAATTCAGTGTTCTTATAACGGTTCGCCCCTTGTTACCACGTTCTTGAATTTCATCTTTGCTGCTTCCCTGTTTGTTGAAAATAACGCCTAAGTATTTACTTTTTTCAACACCTCTTATCCTGTCCACATCCAATTTTAAGTCCTTAACTTCTTCGTTGCCCACTATCAGGTACTCACATTTTGCCATGTTCATCATCAAACCAGCTGCGTCATATTCCTCTTTTAACTTTCTGACCATATACTCGAGTCTTCATCATCCTCCACTACCACAATCTGGTCATCAGCAAAATATAGAGTGAACAGATTGTCATCTCCTACTCTCAGCCCCATGCTTTTACACTTCTTTGTCCATCTTACTAGAGATCTGTCTAAGTATATTTTAAAGAGGGTAGGGGACAAGCAGCATCCTTGTCTTACGCCTTTTGTAGTTTCGAACGGGAGAGTGAGTTTGTTTCCCAGTTTGACCCTGGTGATATTTTGTTGATAGTATCTTCTGGTGGCTGCAATCAAATTTGCATTTACGTTCAAATGCTCCATCTCCTTCCATAACTGTGAGATTGGGACGCTATCGTATGCCTTTTCTAAATCTATTAAAGCTACATGCGTTTGTCTATTATGCTGTACTCTCTTTTCAACTGCTATTTTGATTGTAAAGATGTTGTCCAGCGTGGATCGCCCCACTCTAAAACCTGATTGTTCTTCGGGCTGCTTGGTCTTGATGTCTTCTTCAATTAAGTTTTCCAAAATCCTTGAATATATTCTCCCAATGGTCGGGATCACACCAATTCCTCTGCAATTTCTAGGGTCCAACTTTGAACCCTTCTTATGGACTGGTGAGATATACGATGTTCGCCACTCCACTAGCACTTCTTCTCCATTTAGGCATCTTTCGAATAATTTTCTGAGCATTTCAAACAGCTTGGGGGGCCCATAGCTAACTAATTCTGGGTTTATTCCTCCCGGACCTGGGGATTTCCTCAATTTTGTACCTTTTATAGCCTCTTGAACTTCTTCAATACTTAGTGCAATTTCTCCAGATACTTTTATTTCATGGTCATTAAGAATGAATTTATTCCTTGTTTCACCAATAGCTCCATAAAGTGTTGTATCCATTTTGTTTCAGGTATGCTGTTCAAAAATATCTGTGTCCGGTTTGTAGTTTTAATGGCTTTAATTGTCTTCCAAGCTTCTGAGCTTTGTGTACCTCCCAGCTGATTATCTATGCATTCACATCTTTTCTCCCAAGCATTATTTTTCTTCTTCACTACTTGTTGTTTAACTTCTCTATTCATTCTTTTATATTCTTCTTTAGTCTCTTCATCTTTAGTTTGTAGTAGTTTCAAATATGTTTCCTTTTTCTTTTTGATTTTCTCTTCTATTTCACTATCCCACCAGAATTGTCTATTTGATTTCCGATCCTGTCTTCCTAGGGTTTCCTCAGCCGCTTCTCTAATACATTTCTTTATATGCACGTATTCTTCTAAAGTGGATCTGGTTGCTGTCATTAACTTTTGTTCTAATCTCCACGAATACAGCATTATTGTACTATCGTGCAGAAAGCACTTCAAATTATATTTTGCGTCTTCAATTTTCGGGCCAACATTTTCTGCTCTTTCTACACGAGCTCCTATGAAGGTAATATACAGTTTAGCAATGACCAACCTGTGATCTGAATCACATTCAGCTCCCCTGTGCACTCTCACATCCCGCATTCTCAAACCAGATCTTTGTCTCAATATTACATAATCTATTATAGATCTTAGACCTCTTGTGTTCTGGTACCACATATATTTATGGATGTCTTTGTGAGCATAGAAGGTATTCATTATTTTCAATTCATATTGTTCACATAAATCGATTAATCTCTCACCATTGTTATTAACTGTCTCTTCTCCGTGTGTGCCAACTATTTTACTGTTTCTTTGTTTTCCGACTCTTGCATTAAGATCTCCTGCAAGGATTATTTCGTGACTGTTTGGGATGTCCTCTATGATTTCTCTCAGAGCTTCTTCAAAATTGTCTTTGGTTTGAACTGTGGCGTCCTCAGTTAAAGCATATATGCCAATTATTGAATAATTCTCCCTCTTAGCTGAATTGTCATTTTTAAAAACCTTTCATTAATGGGCTCCCATGATTTTACCCGATTCCAGTATTTTTTATGAATAAATATGGATACCCCTGCATGAGCTCTTTGATCTTTCTTTATACCCGAAAAGAGTGTATGTATTCTTTTAGATTTTCATTCCCATTTCCTTTTTTCTTCGTTTCCGAGAGGACAATAATATCTATTTTCCGTTTCAGGCTTTCTTGTAGTATTTCTTGCTGTTTATTTCTGATTCCTTGAATATACCATATAGCCAAACTCAAAGTCCATTTCTGTTGCTGTGTTCGTCTACCAAAATCCCTGTCCACCATCCAAGGCTGGTTTTTGTTGGGTTTGTTAGCATCTTATGGCTTTTACAAGTGTAGGTTGCTAGCCTAATGACTCAACCCCCATCCTGGAGGGCCAGGGTTTGATTTCAGAGTGTCCTTCTCTTAGGTAGGTTGCCTTCTCTGCGGCTGAGGAGCCCTACCTACCCCGCCTGTTGGTCCGCGGGAGGTATTTTATTTCCCTCCTACCCACCGATCTAGCAAGAACCAGATCTAGCAAGAACCAGATCGGTTAGGGCATTCCCCTATCCGCCACCTGGGGACGCACCCTCTATGGGTTACAGGCTCCCCCGAGGGGTTAAACATTATTTATTATCACAAATTTAATACCTTATTGATTATATACCTTATTGTAGTGGCTTAACTACAAGGGGATCAATCCCCTTCCCTCAGATATATGAAAAATTTCAGAGAAATAATCACTTAATATTCCTTATTAAGTGATATTATGTATATTACTTATAATACATAATCACTTAATGTAACCCTATTTGTAAGCCAGTTCAATGTGTTAAACAAAGGCTCATAAATAACTGTAGGAATAAAAGGAAATTATAATGTATGTGATAGTAAGTGATAAAATGAAATTAGAGATTTCTTATGTACACATGTTGTTTACGTTGGAACCACAGGAGGAATCCTTCCTTGCTGGAATGGTGAGTACTGTGTCATAATAATTATTATTATTATTATTATTACTTTTTAGAAATATATTTGTTTAACTAAGATTTGGAGTTTTGATGATGTCTATTTGTTAGTGATAGATTTATCTTTGTATTAATTTTTAGTTTGCCTGAAGATGGCTTCTGATTCTATAGAGGTTGAAACGTCATGTTTTTTAATTTAACTCATGATGGCTAATGTCCAAAACCTTATAATTTGTAATATATCACACAAATGGTCATAAAAATTATCTAAGAATTTTTTTGATTTGATGAATTTTAAACATCAAATACGCAATATAGAATTTTTTAATGTTAAAATAATAATAATGTTTTTGCACATGTTTCTAGCCATAACTTACTCAGTTTTTATTGTACAGAGATGAAGTCTTAAAGGGAATAATATCTGGTATATTTATATGAAAACTGTTATTTATATACAGGACTCTTATTTTCAGGGAAAAAAGTAATGATATTGCATGCTAAAACACGCACATTCTTAATGTATTGAAGCAATAAAATCTTTTATTCTATTTAGCCAAATTACTTCTTACTTTATGTGATAATTGCAAGTGGCAAGATTGACTTAGGTCTGATAAGATTTTGGCTTTTAAGAAAAGCCACAAAAAATTGATCTAGTTTTTAATTTGAAATATAATAGTTTTTCTAATAAATTAATTAAATGAAACCTTCTTAAAAAAGTTGTTTCATTTCTTTCAACCTAGAGTTTCTGAGGATAAGTATCAGTAAGTAATGCTAGACTTTTTTTTTGTGAAAAGAATACTGCTGCAACACATCCATGTTCATGGCTGCTAAAAAACTTCAATGTCCCAAACAAATTAAAGACTGTATACGGTTGAAGTTTATTTTAGTTTTTGTTAGGTTTGGCTGAAAACTTTTAAGAATTTAAATAATTTATAAATAATTAATCAATTTTACACACATCTGGACATGAAAATAAAACTTAACATGTTCCCAAATAAATTATAATTGAGTATTTATAAAACTGAGTATGAGTATATAGGAGGTTTCATCAAAACGTTCATGCAATTTTTGTGATTTCCACTGCTACAAGTGTCTGATTAAAAACTATTTTTATGTGATGATGTTACACATGTTGGTGACAATCATCTAACATTTTAGCCCCATTTGATGCATAGTTTAGATTTCACTGTATGACGTCTTTATAGTTTTGAATGTATTGTTCTTAGGTGTATTAGACGATTTTTTTGTTATTCTATAATGTAAGACTGAAGAACATGGATTAAATTTTATGTAAAATGTGAGATAAACTGCTCTGTCCTGGTAAACATGTTCAGAAGGCTTCTGGTGGACTGCTGTGCATGAACAAGCAGTTTACAGGCTTCAAAGACTCCTATGAATGAGTTGAAGATCGTGGTTGTCAGATGAAGATTATATTTTTGTGTGCCACGAAATTTTGCTGCTAGGCACAGTAGTAAATAAAGAGTACTATTCAGATATTTTACACCATTTGTATGTAGCTATTGTAGAAAACGGTCAGATTTACTAATTTATAAAAACTGCAGCCCGATAACCCCTGATGCACATCATTGCTTGTTAAGAATTTTGACAAGCTAGGCAAAAGTAAACGTCATAATGATGACACGGCAACTGCCATATTCATCAGAGGTGTCCCAGTGTGATCTTTCCTCATCCCAATAGTGATAATTTCCACAAAAAGATATTTCACGACCACTGAAGATGTAAAACGAAAACTTCTATGTGAGCTCAAGGCTGTATCAAAAAGTGCATTCTTGAAATATTTTGAAGACTGGAAAACAGCTGGCTTAATCGTGTTACATTCAACTGAGACTACTTTGAAGGGGACAGTATAAGTGTATATGAATGATGGCATAATTTTTAAAATAAACAAGAACTGCATAACTTTTTGATCATACCTCGTATATAAAATTATATGAGAAGAATCCTGAATTTTTCATTTTTGAGCAAAGTAGGTGTGAGTCCAAACTTCAAGCTAACATCCTCCCCTCCCCGAGCAAGTGTCCTAGTTACACCACTTGAATCCACACAATTCAAGAAACTGATCAAAATACTGACCAATAAATCCTTTCTTGGCCAATTCCAGAGTGAATCTTCGAGTGATCTTCTCTAACTCATGTTCACTGTACTGTTTAGGATTTATCTTGACTCCAGCTTTAGCACCACCAAATGGGACGTCCACACAGGCACACTTAAATGTCATCAACGCTGACAGAGCCTTGACTTCATCTCGGGACACATCCATAGAGAAACGGATACCTGCAACAACCAAGACGACACAGTAGATTATAACTTCTAAAATGTAAACTATGTTAACATATTTTTTTTCAATGATTCAGTTTTGGGTCTTACTCTGCAATAGCTGAATTTTTTGCAAAAATTATTTAAGGAAGTGCAATTATATAAATATAACTGTAACTTATAGCAATATATAATTTTAGTTCTAAAAAAATTATTGTACACCAAGATCACTTCGTCATTACATTGAGTATTAAACCTACGGCCTATGTTTCAGAATGATGAAGATAATCCTAGTACCACTTTCAATGTCATTGAACATGTCTTTTTCCAAATCATGGGGTTTGTAAGTTTACCCAAGTCCACTCATGTCAATTTATGGAAAACTGAAATTAAAGTTATTCAAGTGCAATGATAAATCATAAAACTGATTTACAAGGTTTATTTTTATTATTAATAGTTTTTTATTCACTAAATAGCTGTTAAAAAATATAAAGAAAAAGAGAAATGCATAAAAAATGTTGTTACACTGAAACATAATTAAAACTTGGACTTGGGTAGTTTTACCACTACCCCTCGATATATGAAGACCTCCTTGGAAAATCTGTGGCCATCCATCCATGAATGAATGATTATTGCTGGCATTAATATTCACACAGCTTTCCATTTAAATTGAACATTTATATTCTTGCAAATATCATCGTTCTTTTCCAGTCAGAAACTGCCATAATTTGTATGCCACGAAGTATTTTGAACATTTTTTTCAACAAGAATTAACAGGATCATATTCCACAATCTGCTTTAACAAGCGTTTGATACATATTCTGTTCAATTGTGTTTGTTTTTCTATATCTTACACTGACGAATAATCTAAAGTATTTCTGGTGTATTTCTTAGCACCCTATGATTCTCCTCCGATTCCTCGTTTCTTAGGTTTGTAGCTTCTACCTTTTCTTTGTCTATCTGGAGGGTCATAATGTAGCATTTTAATTGGCTATCATTCACAACGAAGCATTCGTCTCTTCTATCTATGCCAGGTCGGTTCTAAGAATTCTGTAGTATTCTATCAGAACTGGTTTTGCTGATGTTGGGGGTTTTCTCTAGTGATTTTACTTCTTATGTCGTATGGCTAGAAAATTTACACGTTCGACTTAAACAGTCCATTTGAACTGCTTTTAACTGCATACGTCAGTCCGTTTTTTCCTTTAATTTTGTTTAGCCTACACGAGACACATATTTAGTAGAGTGTATTCAGCCACCAGCTGAATAATGTTATGTTATAAATTCGACTGTTTCTTTTAGGTAAGAAATAAGTCCGAATTTAAAAACAAGATCATTAAAAAACAAAACAAAACATGTTTTCGATGTCAGCGTTTCCACTGTTTACTACGAATAAATCACGAAGTCATATGACGTGTTTTTTTTAATTTCATTACGCCTGGCGATGGCAAGACGCCAAACAAGGTTCAGGTACTATTATTATTTAGTATCCTTGAAATTTCGAAAATATTGCACACTTATTCCTTACTGAAAATTCGTTTTGCCGACTACTCTGATTTGGCTCTCTCACGTGCATACACTTTACAAGGTCATTATAGACTTGTTATGCACGTGCGAGGAGGAATGTGTCTACAAATAATACGCACCTCAAATGCAGTTTTGGCACCAACAACTACAGTAGAGAGGTTTCGTTCATTGCACACGGAATAAACTGAGAAAAGCGTAACGCGCAATGTTTAGAAGATTTGGCCTGCGCGAAAGCCATTGTAACGAGCAAAACTGATTCTTATAATAAATGGCACGGGAGCCCTGCGCTTTATTCTAGAAATATCCGACATCAGAAGTCTTCTCGCGGAAAGCGCAGCAATCCAGCTTTCTTCTACAAACATGTATTCAGTACGACGAACTGAAAAATGGCATTCACTTTACATTTAACTGTTACGAAAATGTATTTCATAATATATAATAAACATATTTTATACTTAAAATACATCTACAGCACTATTCAAGATTACTTAACGTCCGCTAGTTTTTATGAATAATCTAGAAATTCCTATACCATCATGTTCATTTTTATAGTAGCCTATAATCAGCTGGAGGAAATATGTCATGAAAAAGCGTATGCAGATTAACTTAAAGATAAAAGAATTATATTGGCTACTTGATAGAAAATCTCAACTTTCCTTAGAAAACAAACTCTTTCTACACAAAGCCATAATTAGGTCTATCTCGACATACGGTATAGAATTATGGGGTTGTACCGTAAATCTAGCATTGTCATAATTCAAAGCGCACAATCAAAAATCCTTCGTGCAATAACCAATGCAACGTGGTATGTCACCAACAATATGCTACATCTAGATCTCCGAATACCAACTATCAAAGAGGTTATACGAAACATCATACACCTATGCAAGAGCATCACACCAGAAGACTGAAAAGAAGTATGCCAATCGGTCTGAAGTAGGGTAAAAGAAGTCTTTTAACTGGTGAAATCTCATCATGTCACAGGAGATTAATTAGTTTCTAAGCTTATAGAAATTATTGTAATTTTTTATTGTTACTGTAAATAAATAAGAAACCACAAAACAAGCTTACGTAATTTGTTTCCACATTCAGGAACAATATTTTATGTTTACCGTCTTTCGGCATAATTATAAACGACTTCATGACATTTCCGGACTTTCCATATTCTCGTTTTTCATACTCGGTAGTAAAACACTCAGACTACTTTACGCTTCGTCCCTAAAGCGTAGCGTTTTTATGTACTGACGAATTCGCCAAAAAAACTGGCGGACATTAAGTACTTTGAACAGTGCTATAGACGTATTTTAAATATAAAATATGTACACCGAAAATTATATATTATTAACTTCATTTTCCTAACAGTTAAATGTAAAGTGAATGCCATTTTTTAGTTCGTCGTACTGAATATATGTTTTGTAGAAGGGTGTTGTTATGTTTTAAGGCCGGATCAAGAGTAATGATGACATTATAATTACTGCACTTAATTTTATCGAACATTTAAAGCCATCGCTTTACATATTTTTTATTAAAAAATGATCATTTAATCGGTTGTGTGTGTGTAATTACACCCAGAATTTTATGAATGCACAAAAGATCTGATTGGACAAAAGAGGATTGGAGTACGAGATTACATAACGCAAAAGTAGTCTGGCTATTTGCGAGTAAGACACTGCATAAAAACAATTCTAGTAATACCAGTAAGCTCTCTGAGCTGCAGAACTAGAGCACTGTTTTGAACGAAATACATGTGGATAAATTTCGGAAACCTCAACTTTTTTCATAGTAAAATAACAATTGTAAAGCAGACAATCATACAATAAACATTAAAAACTACTGCATTGGCTTTTTAGTTAAATTTATAACTATGATACCTAAATGACAAATAATTTAGTCAACTTTTATTTTTATGTATGTTTCCATAGATACCTAAACCTAATAAGCCTATATCTAACACTTTTCACAAATATAAGTTGCTGATAACATACATAGTTTTCGTAAACATATCTTACAAACGTTTTGAAAGCGATCCAAAATCTGCAAGAAATATTGAGAGATATTCGTTTTGTTAATTATTACAGGCATTGAGCGTGTATTTTGAATAAAATTCCTCATAACTTGCCCACACAGACTTGTATAATTTTATTAAAATTCGAGTTACATTTCTGGCCCTTGGTGGCCCAAAGTTAAAAAAATTTTACAGTAAACGCTACATTCGATTTGAGTTAAAATTCCCTTTAGTCAGACGCATGCTGGGTTTTTACATTTTTTTTAAGTTTTGATCATTTTTAGGTCCTTGGTTCGTAAAATTTTGAAATTTTTGCAACTGAACACTATATACAGATTTTTGTTAAAATTATCTTTAATTTTATATCCCACACGGGTTTTTGGGGAAAATGAAAATTATATCCAGATTTAGGATAAAGCGCCCTTTAATTTGATACCCCAGATTTTTTCATAATTTTAATCCTCACAATTTTCATAATCTTTCCCTCCCGTCCCCCTATTTTTGGGGATCAACTTCAAAAACAATAGGGCTCTGTAGGGTAAAAGTACGGGCACGCATACTTACGATAATCAGGTGATGCATTCAAAAGATATCGTGAGACGTACCCTAAACAGACATAAAAATGACGAACAGTCGAGTTAAAACTGAGAACTTGGCTTGGCACGTTCAACAAATACGCCAATATTTTACTTTATAAACGTTCCAAAATACAAAGAGCTGAAAAGAAATTTTCATATTTCAATTTTGACGCCACTCACTGACTGTTACGTTTTTGAATCTCGATGACATTTAATTATTCGATTTTTGTTTAAATTACAAACCAAAATTTGATGCAGTTGGTCCGTGTCTCTCTGACAGACGTGTGTGTGTCATGCTGCTACGGGCACACCATTCACAATCACGTGCGTTGGCATTACCGTACTGTTGCTATTTATATCATTCCTTTACTAACAAGAAGCCCACGTATTGACATCAGCTTTTTTGCATCTGTTTTATTTCTAATCTATTGTACATAACACTGCTGTAAAATTCTATGTGTTTGTTGATTTATGGGTCTGTTAATTATATGGAATAATAAATTAAATATGACTAACTAACGAAGATCGCTCTTTTGTAATAGTGTTCCTTATCGTAAAGAAGGCCAGTTGAATTATTGTTTTGTCTTTACATGAAACAAAGTTGAACATACACAAAATAAATACATAATCTTCCACAAAAAACTTCAAACCACTTGCTTCCAAACTGGTTTATAGTAGAATCGAGTCTAATCAAAGGGTGCGTACAAATCACGCAATCCACATAGGCAATTAGTATTAAATAAAACTAATGTGTATCTGCGTATCTTTTTTTTTTATTTGAGACAATTCTTCTTGTACAGGTGGTTAAATTTTAGTTTCAAAATTTGGAATTTCAGGAAATCGATCGTTTCATAGGAGACCGGACACGCTCTTTTAATGGTTAGTGGCTAATTTACTGAACATATTTTGACATTCTGCGATATTGCGGTTTTAAGTGACGACTCACAAGTAGTTTGAAGTCTAATTTGCCTCTAATATTATTTAATGTATACTTCTTCGAAGACTTAAGGATATGATTCTTGAGTAATGATGTCACATTTCGTGCGTGTTCTGTGTCGGTATATATACATAGCAATGGACATTCTCTTGCATATGGAATGTAGCAGAAAATAAACCATATGATAGTATATAAAGACACTGTATAAATAAGTAGAGATTGCAGGTTTGAACATTGTGAAAAATGTTAGTTTTAAGTCTTTTTGGACTAGTAAAACAACTTTAAGTGCAGTGAGATGGTGCGTAAGGATGCTTAGCCGCGTGTGTAGTGCGCGCGTGATATTCATAAAAAACACGTTCATTTAAATAACTTTCGAAATATGGGAATTTTCGAGATGGGACTACGAGATAACTCATAATAGAAAGACCTACCTGATGACAATAGTTATTTCTCTAAAAATAAACAGCCGAATGTTTGTGTTTTTTAAATAAAAAGGTTTTATGGCCCATAAAATCGGTCGTAAATTTTTTCTTTTTTGAACAAGAATTATTCTGTTCTGAAGCCTTCTTCCACAGGAAAATTATTATCGACGGAAAATCGGAAGTAAGGTGTACTGAAGAACCAATCAGATTACGAAAAATACAATTTCAAAGATAAGGTTCTGACATACAGATCAGTCTCTCTTCGGAATCGATAACGAGTAAACAAACATTCGGTCTGTCACTTGCGACGAGCGCAAGTTAGAAATTCCCGTTGAGTTATTGCGAAAATTATTGTAATTAAGTGCTATCAGCGAAAGTTCAAGATATTCCGATTAGAGTACACGGGCACTTCAAACTGACTGGAGGTGTAAGCTTAGTACACTATTTAAAAGCAGTAACAGTATCGGCTTGCGGTTACAGTGTATGTAACCGTGCCCGTGAGAAATATTTACATGCCCGAAAGCGATCCTGAAGCCGTAGAAAGTATATCAACCCACTTATCCATCCTGATAGGATCAACTCATCGTCTGAAGGATCTGCAGTCGACATTAAAGAGAAGTGAACTTATATTATTTATGTACAATTATATAAAAAAAATTTATTGAAAAGAAAGACTCTATTACATCAGTAAAGACTTTATAGTTAAGTAAGACAAAAAGAAATTTTTAAATATTAATTTATTTCATTGTATAGAAAGTAAATTTAAGTTTGTGTTACGAAGGTCGTCAAGAGAGACAGATTAATTATATTTTATGAACTGTATTAAAAACACAGTAGGTTGGCAGAATAATACCATCATTAATAAATCCACTTCATACCAATAACACATCTCGACTACTTACTTATTCTATGCGACACCTATACATAGCAATATATACATATGACACAATAAATAATTAAAAAATACAAATTTAAAATTTAAACTTAGAAAACTCAATGTATTGCCTTTTTTTACGGAAAAACTTTTATTCGGTGTGAAGTCATGTTAAATAAACAACTAACTGAAGAGACATAACTAATTAATTATTTAGATTGTAGTTGTTTTTATGGAGGTGTTGATTATCTCAGGCAGACGTTTATCCGATTTCAAATTTGTTTAAGATCAGAAGGAAAAGATTAAAACGAAAAACTAGACAAAACATGCATCTACAATTTTACAAAATGGTAACAAAGCACCAGGATCTGCAGGATCGTGAAGATACGAGGCCTTCACTCGGAGCAACGTACAGAACGGTACTACAGTAGAGAACAAGTTACCTTGAAAGGAAGAAAAACATTGAACTAACACGCTCGTCTTCATTACTCTGGCAGACACGCTCTTCTCGTTTGCGAAGTCACGCAACCAAATATTCATAACTAAATCTGTCTACTGTGGGGAAGATGTAATGTAAGGGTGTTCCACAGCACCTACTTTATTCAAAACTTTTATTAACGCAGCCTTAGGCAGGCGGAAAAAAAAATGTCGTGAAATTGGGAGTTCAATAAATGACAACTATGTCTACACGATTCTATTCGCGGACGATCGGGTTGTGGAGGTATTGGACGTATAAGTATACGCATTATCAGTAATCTTCAGGAAGTATACAAATCTTCAGGCTTCGATGTAAATTTCGGAAAACTGAACAGTTGGTTATTGGAAGTAAAGGAGCCGGACATACCACCAGATGTGCATTGTAATAAAAATAGTAGATTTTGGCATTAAGGTAGGTGGTGTGACATTATGGTTAAAGTAATAAGACATCAATAACAAAATAAAATAACTAAAGACAGTGCAGATAAGTTCTGTATATTGGAGAGGAAAATAACCCACACAACCAAAAAAAATAATTTACTTTACCATCTTAGAAAGTATAGTCACTTATGACTATAACTTTTCTATACAGTTAGAAAAGTATAGACTATATAGTTAGTTGCGTGCGGGCGGCGCCGGGCGGTCTCGGTCAGTTGCGACGAAACAACTTTGTTGCCTATTCTTAGGCTAGACCTACACTGGACGCAGAAATCTTCCGATCCGATCAGGCACGGTTGTCTGGCCAGATTTATCCCGGCAAGTGTGCCTACATTGATGGCGGACGTTTCCCGGCAGTTTGGTGCCTCCACTTGTCAGTGATTCAACGAAGTTCTCTTTCGTACGTCATGAATGACTCGGAGGAAGATTTGGAATTTTTTCTCCTGCTAAACTCTAATTACTGCTAGACTAAATCCTGTACGTGCTAATTATGAATCGTGTACAATACACTTTTGTGCGACGAAAATTTGTCAACAACTTGTCACTTAAACTAATGTCAGTCTTAAAAGAACGGATCATACACGAACGAGCTTGAGTGTAATATTTTTTAAAAATTTTAAATTACTATAATATTGCCAGGTTTTAGTTTTATTATCATGACATATACTGGTTTTAAGAGAAGTACTCATTTTCAGTTGTATATTCTGGAAAGATAAAAGATTTTTGTTTGATAATTTTATGCTACATAAAAGTGGACAATATTAAGGATATTCACACTCATCACTTGGGGAAATAGACACTCATCACTTTATTACTATTCTGACAGATATTACAAACAAACAGGACAGTGTTCTCTCCTAATCAACTAAAACATAGTATTGAAGTATGTAGGAAAAATATTATTAATATAAATGTGTAACTATTCTTCATTGGAAACTACTCTTGCAAGATATATTTATTATAGCATTATTTACTGTAGTATAATAAACGGTCTCCTGTATTTGTTCATTTTTATTTATGAACAAAAAACTCTTTGTTCATTTTTATAACAGGGCTAGTGCTCCCCCCAAGTTACGCTTGCCTTATTCATTTACTTAAACATGTGTTTTATATGTCCGCGGATTTTGAGACAATAATAACTCAATATTATTATTATTATTATATGGCGTTAAATAAACAATAGATGCTTAAAATTTTAATAATACGAAAAATTAACGCCAAATTCCTTCACTTTTTCCTTTTGATGTAGATAATTAGAAAGTCTCTGTTGACAACTGCAGGTTTGCTTGTATTTTCAAATGCCATTTTTTGTTTACTCAGCAAGTCACGGAACAGGCTGTCAGATTGGAAACAAACCAAGTTGTTCTGGCCCGGCGGGGGGTCCGGCATCGGATGTCAACGGGGGTTGCCGGAACGGACCGACGCGTCCAGTATAGGCACATGCTATGGAACAAAGCAGTTTGTTTTGTTGGAAGCCCGCTCAGCCAACCGCGCCTGATCGGACATTGACGGTTCTGTGTCCAATGTAGGTGCAGCCTTACGCGGTCAATTACGCCCCGCACTTTCACTTACTGACCGAATCTGTCTTTTAGAAACGTTTCTATTCTGAACTTCGATGAAATTTCAATTCTGCAACTTTGCATTTGTATAAGTAACCTCTGTCTTCCAATATTTTTGTTAGGTTAAGTTAGGTTAGATCAGGTTACGTTGGGTTAGGTTACGCTAGGAATGAATAGAATTATAATGGTAATTTCTGTGTTATTATAATAACAATTAATTGTATTTCTGTGAAAATACAATTTACCGCAACTGACCGGGTTTTATACGATTGCGTCGGAACTGACCACGGTCCCACGCCCGTGTAGGACCAAGTTGAGACAGTCCGAACAACTATAAAGGCACCTATAATTTGTAACATATCAGGACGCAGTGAGATGCGATTGGCCCGCACGGACGTGGACCAATCACGACGTGGATGTCTGGAATGTGTTACGTTGGACCACGGCCCGGTTGACTTAAATTTTGGTGACAACTTCGGCCGTGAGAGCTTACATTCCCTGTTACTCACTTATGGCTCTGAAATTTGGGAGATAAATGAAAGAAGTTCCCGAAGGCTCTAATCAGTGGAATCTCCGAGGGTCCGAAGGTCTTGTGGAGTATCGTGGCTCCAGTGCATTAGAAATTAAAGACACCAGGAGGCATATCCGCGAGGGCAGACAATAACAACATTAGACACCATGAAATACCTCATATGGTATGGTATGGACGAATGCATGACGATCGTTGGTGTAAGAGGTTGTTAAACTGGGTTCCACATAGAAGGAAAAGAAGTATACTCAGGGGATCGTGGAAAGAGTACACCTATGGGAGGCGGTAAAAAGAGGGCTACGACAAGGAGAACGGAGTGACAAAATGCAAGATGCAGGATGCAAGAAACGGCAGTGCATCGATGGAAGTCGAGTATGAACTGCAACATGAGGAGTGCGAGTTATATTACTCGGCTCCGGAGAAGTCAACTGAAGATAAACCGATCACACACACCCATACTGTTGTCGCATCTCCGTTCATCATCAGATCAGAACGTTCTTTCTTTCCTTCTTTACTCCACTTGTAAAAAAAGTAAAGGTACAGTTACAATACATTTTAATAGGTACAGAATAGCCCTACTGCACTATTAGTATTCTGTGATCTATAGGCGTGACTATTCGAAAATATGTGGGACATTTTATATTTTCGATATTATATGGAATATATAAACATAAAACACGTGGTTGCAAATTAAATAAGATACACCAAGTTTATAATCATAACATTGTAAGCACACGTTTCTCGGGTAATGATTAGAATTGTACATACGAAGAACTTTACTCACAGACAAAATAATTGGAATTTAATAATCTGATTTTATTTAGTAATAAGTCTATTTGTTCCAAACAGTGAGCGAATTCTGCAGCACAGGGAGCTTGCTAGTCTAATAAGTGCATGAGGGGTCGTGCTACATTAAACATTACTACTCATGTGACAAGTAATCTTGTTTTATTTTTAATGTTAGGCACTGCTTTCTAGATGGTTACTCTAAAAATACACGCAGACATTGCCACTGAATCCGTGACACATACACACAATAGACAGCTGTACGCCAGAAACACATAAACTTGTCAGTCAAAATGCGTTTTGCTTTCAAAACCAATTCAGACCAGAGCTACGAAAATAAATGTCATGCGATCGGATATGCTTTTTACGTGAAGCACACCAAAATCTGCGACGAATTGCTGCGTACGAGTCTACGGGAAAAACTTACATTCTGTTCGTCGACTGGATTGCAGTACGTAACGACGACCATGTTGATGGGTGACAAACTGTCAGGGATCTACTCACGAAAATAATGAAGATCTGTGGAAGATGTTATGATCCATCGTTATACACACTTTTTACGGCTGTTTTTAAAACAATTACATTTTAAACAATTAAATTATAAGCGCAATTTTTCTTCTCCTAAAAATAACAGAACATAAATATTTTCTTTTTATTTACTTAAAAATAACGTAATTGTTATAACAATGTAATAATTTTATAATAATTAACTGTTACATTTTTGAAAAATTATAATTACCATTTACTAGTTTTCCCTTATTCGAAAAGAATTCTCGCATGTCACGTTTTCCGCACGTTAAAATTTTTAAATTTTCAAAAATATCTTCAAAATACTTTAAAAACTCGGACTACTCAGTAGTCAGAGAGCTAATTGTCGTTGGAAATGTCTAAAAAACTGCTCTCTAGAAGTCGTGGTTTGGGTTTCAGGAAAATAATTCCTACATAACATTTTGAATCAATTTTTTAATAAAGCTTAAATAAAAATGAATTAAAAAACAAAAAATTGTATCATGGTACAGTTTTCGGAGCAGAGGGACGGGAATAAGCCATGAAGATATTTACAATTATTACTGTTCATATATTGAACCAGTAATATGTACACACCTTTTTCCACTCCTAAACCTTTATCTACCTTTTTTTAGAAGCAGTGACAAAAATAAGATTTGTGATACAAAAGGTTTTTTAAGGTAGACTTCATCTTAAGTGGACCAAAGGGACACTGATTTCATGATGGAGTGAGGCGGTGAACAAAAACGATGTCTCAACCGGGTAGACGTTAAACACATTTATTTTTTAATAATGGAATCAAAATTGTTCACGGAAAACCGCGCCACTCCCAAAGTCAAGGTTCTGTTGAACGAACCAATCAACACGTCTGAGACAGTTTAATAGCTTGGATGAAAGACAAAAATTAATCAAGTTGGGCTTCTGGTCTTCGATTTGTTCAAAGCTCAAAAAATTGCAGTTACCACGCTGTAATAAAGAGGACCTACTTATGAAGCTTTGTTCGGTTCTCCACAGAAGGATGGTTTGCGTGATTCCTGATCGCCAGTTGATAAACTCTCAACAAGAGCTTGAAGAACATCTGTTTAATATTACACAGAATTTTGGCGAAACAGATATCCAAAATGTAGATGGCGTAAACATCAATGAAATCAATAACCAAAACATTTCACCACTTATGTACAATGAGGACGGTTATGGATTTTGCCAAGTGTGTAATGAGAAATATGAGGAAGAAAATTCGGCTTCGAACGTGCTGAATACATTCGACATGCACTTCCGTATCAGAATCCGAAATTTCTTACGTCATCTCTGTGCAAGGGAAACGACTATTGAGAGTTCTCGCAGACATTGGAAACGCGGATTACAAGAACAATCGCATAAAAATGATTCAGATATCTCAGAAGAAGTTTCCACCGGTCCATGCTCGTGATAATATTTTGGTAAACATTCCAGATGTGGATCGCGAACGACTGGCTCCCCGCGACGTACTGGACGTTGAAATGGAAGAAGCTGAGGCACATTCATTTTCAATTGGAACGAAAGATGGCAAGCCCGAAAAGTTATAATGAAGGAATGAATTTCAGTTACCACTTAATAAATTCCTGGAAAGTAGTGATGTTCCCGATGTAAAGGTGACTGTGCGACAGGAAGCTACGATTACATCAGGATCAAAGCCAAGGTTTTGTGAGATGTGTTTGTTCTAAAGGATGTTATAAAAAACCTTGATCTTGTGTCAACAAGAATTTTAAATGCAATTCAAAATGTCACAATAGTGGAACATGTAAGAATAAATAAATAGTGAAAGGTTTTGTTTACTGCTGTTAATTATTTCTTTTTAATTCTGTTCATCTGTTCTTTCATGCGGAAAATGTACCTTCTAGTTTTTATAGAAGAAAATATATTATCGTATTAAAGGAATAAAAAATAAAGCACGTTTTTAGATGAATTATTAAGAAAATATTAGGCCGACGAAAAACTTTAGAAGGTTGGAAATTAAGAAGTAATTATGAAATATATCAAAGTATAGAAAATATAACAGAAACAATGAAAAAAGAAGACTATTATTTTTTGGACATTTATATAGAATGCACGACAATAGGTTAACAAACAGATCTTCAAATATCTGTGGGGAAAGAAGTCAATATTAAGTTGGATTAAAGAAATCCAAAGGATTTAGAAAAAAATAATATAAACGCAGAAGAAGCAATTGAAAGATAAGTTTTTCGGGCAAAAGTGTTAAAACTGGGAGGAGTGTAGGAGAGAGAAAAACCCAGGTTCAAAGTGGACAGAAGACAGGAAGAAGAGACATAGTGAAAAGATGAAAGAATATTGGAGAAAAAGAAAAGAACAAGGAATAAAGAATTGAAATTGGGATGTGGTCCTTAGATTGTTTAAAAAACAAACACGTTTTTAAAAATTATAAAAAACCAAAAAGTAAGTAGTAACAGCATGTGTTGTGAGTATATGGAAAATAGTCAAAACGTGTAGTGGGTATTTCGTAGTGTTCACAAAGCGAAAAATATTTTTTTTCGGCAACTGAGTAAACTGAAACAACGACAACTCGCTGTGAGTGTTTTCACACGCCCGGCGGTCGAAATACTGTAAATACCCAGAACGCGTAATGCGAATTTAACCCTACCACATCGGGTTGTGGTTAAAATATCCACATCGCGTTCGGGCAATGGGCAAATTGCGATTAACATAAAAAATCCACCGACTTACGTTGTAATGCAGACGTCTGCATCCACGCTGCCTGTACATGACATGAGAGCCACTCATTGTCAAGCGACTCGAATTCGACATACTTCTAACCGGACTTAGAACACGGTAAATTGAATCTTTATCTAGTCTTTCAGTAATTAAATTATATGTATGTGTTCATTATTTTACGAGACCCGCAATAATATGCGAACAGATAATTAAATTTTATAAAAATAAAACAACGCTAACTGTACAATGACAAGTAAATTATAGTTAAGTATGATCATACATTTAGAACATTCATCATTTAGAACAAACTACTCGATAGATACCTTCAACACCGCAATGCATTTTGAAAACTAAATATTTATAAATCTAATTTAGTCACACATTGTCTAAATAATAACCGCCAATTTCCAGGTACTGAAAATATAAAGTTAATTAAAAACGTACAAAAAGGTCAAAAAATGAAAATTTGGGAAAATCTTAATATTCACAAACACAATAAGAATAATTTATTAATTAAATAACAAACTCAAATAAAAACAAAACAAGATGATCTATTTAAATTTTATATTTTTTAAAATAAAAAATAAATATAATACAAACATTAAATATTTCCAATATAACCAATAAAACAGCTGCGTAAGTAAATAAACATTAAAACAATCGTTAATTAATCGAATTAAATCGATTATCCGTTATTTTACATTAAAATCGAAACAAATTCGATTATTCGTTGTTTTATATTGACGTAGAATTATTTCGACTGTTGTTGATTTATTTACAAATCTCTGATGATGCTGATGTGTTTCAGTGAAACGTCCGTCAGGTATTGAAACGACAAAAACGTAATACACCTTTACATAAAATTGCAGAAGAAACTTTATTGAATAATATTATAATATTATTTAGAACATTGTAATAGTATTTAACAGTAGACACAGCACTCAGTAATTATAAGCTGAGTACAGAACACATGTAACGTCAGACTAATGTAAGAAAACGGGTCGCTCGTTATAATGTAATGGTGGTGTAGTTTTCCAGCTGTTACGTTGAATCCATTCTGAGACGCTTACAGAAAATTACTCATACATTAGTTCTCTCACTGTTTCAGTTAACAGTATTGTTGTTCAGTACGATAATCGACTGTCGAATTAAAATACATAAACGAGTAACATTCAATCAATTTGTTAATTTCTACAGTAGTAACGATTCATCTAACATTCTCTACGTTGTTGAGATTAAATGACTTGATTAGAAGCATTAACTACATTATTAACATTAATCCGATTAGCGCTACGGCATACGCTCTTCTAACGCTGAGAGTTGTGGATTCGTTGGGTCAGAGCTAGCATCCCTATCTACGAAGTACCTGCCCTCATCAAACCAAAAATAGGATGTTCCGATCCCAAGCAGACAGTCGTTAATAAATACGCATTTTTAGTTTCTTAAATTGGGTATAGTTATGGCTTGTACATTTCAGTCACCTTAGAATATGAATTATTCATTCCCATAATCATTCATTCAGTCCTTTGTGCGATTTTTAAGATCTCCGAATTAGATTAAATAGTCAATGGGTACTTGCAAGTAGGGTTACCAACTCAAAGCCGGTTTGGTGGCAGTCTATGTTGCAATTAAATTTCCAGCCCCCAAAACGCGCGCGCGCGCGCACACACACACACACACACACACACACACACAGTATTTGTTGCTATAATCTGTGCCATGCGAGCAGGCAGCTGCGTGCGAAGTAGATTTTAATTTAATTTAGCATGAGAAATTTTATTTAATTTTTAATTATTACATAAAACGTTTGTACGCATACGAGATACTGACAAAGAAAGTGGCCTTGTGTCCAAAAATTCACGCGTATTAACACAACGCCAAATTCCAATAAAGTAACACACACGAGCAAGGGACCTACAAGCTGAGGCGTAGCTAGGGGGGCCAAGGGGGCAGCCGCCCCGGGCGGCATAGCCAGGAGGGCGACAAAGTGAGCCTAGAGTTGAAAAAATTGTTTTCTGTTTATAAAACTACAAACAACTTGTTTCTTTGATATGACTATTCCTTTCATAAAAGAAGCATAAGCAGCCAGCTTGTCCGTTGTCAAAAACAGTATTAGTCTATTTATACTCAAGCATCGTAATGACGGTTTATTTTGATAGGTAAATCGTACTTGGATGTGTTTTTCTCCAACTAAAAAATCTATTTTGATTTTGTTGCACTTTATTTAAAAAAAAATGTACAAAAGAAGACATAAGAAATATCAATAGTGAAAATGTTTTCTTATCAGGTAGAATGCGGATATAACTTATTCTTATTTCTACTCGATAAGAATTCGGAAGACCGAAGTGGTACGCGGGACCCGAAAGGTTGGGAACCACTGCTAGTAGATCAACTGTGCAACTGATAGGTCCTGGCAAAAGCACAAGTTGGGCAAATAATGGGAACTTCCAGCCATATCATAAATCAATCATGAATGTTTTACAGTCTCCAAGAAATTCAGATAAACTTGTAGCTTTCTCTTCTTATTACCTTGTTTTATTGATGGCCTTCTAATAAGTTTAGTAAATTCCTATCTTCATCAGATCGTGTATTTATCTTAGGGTGCAGTTTGATGATTTACACCTAAATGTGTTATCTGTTATGGAGTTTATTTTTATTTCTGTACTAAGTGGAAACTACTATTAGTCAAATGATAAGTAAAGTGATAGACAAAAATTCAAAATCAGCAGTTTAGATAAAAGAAACAAATTTACGAAAACACCTTGTTTTTAGGGTAGCCTTATCAGATCAGTAAAGATTTAATGAACAGGACTAGATAAAGTGCATAAATGTCCGTTACAACAATCTCATCATTTACATGAGATGTACAGTGAAGTTAAAATCACATTAACAAAATTATAATGTATAGCACAACAAATAATGTGAAAAAAAAAACATCAAAAACATATAATAAATATTATGCAAATTACTTGCATAAATTAATTATCTTTTAATTATATAAACTTCTTTTGGTTTATGATAATCTAGTCGAATCTATTTTCTCGTGCCACGCATTGGATGCGTCATTAATACAATGAATAACTATTCTGATTATTTATAGCTCAACACTTGATATCATTTAATAATTAATATTGTAAATTCAATTTACAATAAACGCATATGTAGAATCAACTTAAATAACTAATTTATTTATCATTCATAGTAAGTTATAATCATACATATAAAGCATCGATGTACCTGTAAATACATACATATTTTTATAAAAACAAATTCAAGTTTAAATATCTGCTGAAACAAAGAAGACATACATACATATATAAATCATATGAGGTAACAATTCATATTCTAATTATTGATGCGTTCATCAATCCCAGACAGTTTTTGTTAACATATTCGTTACTTATACTTTTAAATCTGATTTATATTCATTACGTTTACTAATAATTTCCCAGGGAGGAATTCATTGAAAGAATCAGGTCAGTAGCAGTAGCTTAATAGTAATAATTAAAATAATGGTTACTTGAGTTTATGAAATATCCATTAGTATTCTATGATGTCCGGCCTCGGTGGTGATGATGACATGAAGACACATCTCGTTGACTGTCGCTGATATCACAAACACTTGCACACACCCACGATCACTCGCGTCGAAGTAGAGTTATGTAAATAAGTAATGTTTTAGTGTTCGTTTGAATAATTCATCTTACAATGAGTGTTGTGTGTTCATTTTGACGTTACTGTTTATGTCTGTTCGCCACTTATATCACCTTTTTATCAATGTATGTGTGATTAGATTTATTAGTTCAATGTTTCATGTTCTATAACGGTTTAATGAGATGTAGTAACACTGAATAAATTTAAGTACGTCTGTTTTGTATAATACATATGTGATGATATTTGTACGTGTTGCGATATTATTGTTCACTTTAAATGATTATTATCTAAGTCCGTTACATCGCACTTCGAAATTCACTATTAAAAGTTTACTAAGTCTGACGATTTCACTAAGTCTGTTAAATTACGAGTTTGATGTACTAACTCCCGAAACTTGAGTTATACTCTTCGAACAATTAAAGTATACTAGTTTGAAAATTAAAGTAAACTGTTGGAAATTTGAAGTAAAACTGGCTCCGAACAATTAAAGTATACTGTCGAAAATTTAAGTAATACTGGCCTCGTCCCTGTGTTGGACATCTAGTTTTATTAATTCGTCCCTACTCAAAATTTTGTCTCTCGCGCTGTTCACGCCTTCCTTACTCGTGATAGGTCAGTTTTTAGTTTTCCTGGAATAGTTTGTCCCACTATGTTAGGATTCTCCGTCATCGTTCTTCTGATACGTTCTTTGTTTTTGTTGCTATGGAAACTGTCCTCTCCACCAGTGTTTTTCGTAGCTTTGGTCTTCTGATAGGTTGCCAGACATCCCCTGATTTTGCTCTGTCGAACGTTGACCTATTTCGTAGAATCTCTAGCTATTATACGCCTGTCGATCAATCTATTGTCTGAGGTAAACGCAGTGTTTTTCTGAGTTGCCTTACATCTGTTCTTGGGTTCTTCCGAAGTATTCTTCTCTCTTACACCCCTTTTTTGTAACTATTAATAATTTTGGGCATCTGCTAGCTGGTGAAGTCACCCCAACTTTCCACTCGTAAATTGCGTCTGACACTTAGACGTTATCTCCTGCTGAGTAATACGATTTGAGTTTTGTCCATTCTCTGCTCCACGTATTGTTTCTTAAAGTGCTGTACGTCCGTTCCTTTGTAAACATATTGTTTCCCTTTTTTGCAATACATCGTATACTGACGTAACTTGGTTGAACCTCTGCTTCAATTCTCAGTACACGTGTGAGTGTCCTCGTCTACATTGTTTCGGCTGTTGCGGGTAATAATTCTAAACTAAACTTTCCCTGTCATCTCGTACATCCAATTTCTATAGCCGAGTCGAACTTAACGTCTTCCTATTGTCTAGTTAGCGACGCTGCTCTGACATCTTCTCATTACGCTTTATTTATTGCGTCAACTAGAAGTCGTTGACACAGCTCCGTGTGAACGCACTCCGTCGAGAAAATTTAAAAATTTTTAAATTTTTGCTCGTTACAAACATAATAACAACATAACAGTAAGCTACAAGAGTGAATGAGAATAAACATGATTTAAACCGATTACCCTTATAAAAACATAACCTGAACAGTTTTCAGTAAAATTTAATTAGATATCTGCTCTTAGCGGCCTATCAACTATTATCAGCCACTCTGTAGGTTATAACACAATATAATTTGTTTTTCAAAATTTACCAAGTTGGTGACTAGTATAATATATAATTTATTATAATCTGTATTATATATCTGCATAACACACGAGAATAAATGTAACATCAGTATGAATTTTGTTCATTTATTAAAAACAGCTTCGTCTCTTTGCGCAGAATGAAGTATTCAGGACCAAAAAGTGGCTTCGTACTAGTTCGTACTCGAAATACTCCTGATACTAGTTGTTCCTAAAAAACTAGTTGTTCCTTGTGTACCAGTGTTCCTCGTGATATGCCTAGTATTTGTAATACTCGTTTACTTGTTGTTCCTTGTGTACCGGTGATACCCCTAGTATTTGAATACTCGATTACTTGTTGTTCCTTGTGTACCCGTGATATGCCTAGTATTTGGCCTTGGCGTATTCGTTTACTTGTTGCTTGTGTATTCATTAGTTGCGTAGGGGCGTGCCTCGACTCGGAACAGAGAGGGCGCGAATAACAGGTATTTCAACTTTTCAGTCACTGTTACATCCGTTCCACAAAAATATCGTTCCAAAATATCTGTTACAGGTATATCGGCCCACCTCTAGTCACATGACACAATGGGAGAAATAGAGCAATAGATTGCGTATACTAGTACGTGCTGGGCAACTTGAAAATTTACTCATCAGAAAATTAGAGTATTGTAATTTTAACCATTTTTGTGGTTGTTCTCTACGGAGAGAATAGAAAATTTTTAATTATTTTGACGATGAACAAAACTGTAAACAACAAAGAGGCAATAAATAGTATATTTCAATAATTTATTGAACTTTAAAACATAAAAATTGTCGTATGTTTCCGTTGTTAATCGACGTAAATGGATTGTTTTTTACTTCAATTTTGAGCTTAATATGTTACTAATGTGAAGAATACTTAATTTTTTCTGTATTCCCCACACCTACTAAAAAATTTATACATAACATTTGATTACGATTTTTTTTGAATTACGACATAAAAAGGTTGTAACCAAACTACATTTGTGAAACGTTTTTATAGTTATTAAAACAGGAGTACGAAGGTTCTTTAAACAGATTAGTAAAGACATATGTAAGTTAACTGAACATATAGCCAGAAGGGTGGGCAATATCGAAGTCTTTAGTAAAAGACAAAAAATTGAAGCAAAAAGATCTAAAAAGTAGGGTCTCCAATAAAATAGGTCTCTCATAGACTTAATGGGGCATTCATTGATGATTAAAAACAGCCCAGAATAGAGAACAGTGGAAGTAACAGGTAGACGATAGTCCGTAATAACACAACAAACTTTCAAAAGGTTAAAATAGGACTGCAGAGGGAACTCCTGTTATTGATAAAGTCTTACTCATAAATAATACATTAACGCAAATATAAACACGGCTTTTCAAGTGTAATATTCACGGTTCTTTCTGGTGTCTGATTTTGATCTACGTTCAACGTTTAATGAGGCATTCGCAAAATATCTTCTTTAAATAATTAATTCTTCCCAAGGACAACGGCTGTAAACTCTTCAGACTTCCTTCCACTTTTTTACATGAAATGCTAATTAAAACAAAAAGAGAGATAGCTAATGAAATATACGCGGCAAGAGTAGCGCACTTTATAGAAGTAAGAAAAATGCATACTATTTTGTAGGAAGCACTAATGCACTGAATTCTTCACAAACGGTCTCACAATCGTACTTAACAAGACACTACTTGAAATGTTTTCAAAGTTTTCTCGCTTCATCTGGTTCCTTCTCATCTCAAAAGGAATCTCTATTAAAAAAAAAAATATTACAAACTTAACAGTGAGGACACTAGAAGCAGGCGTGTATTTACGGAGGGGGCGAACGGGACCGGGCCCCCCCCCCAGAGGGTCGAAAACGTTGACGAAGTTTGTCAAAAATCTCTTAATCTTTGGGCTGTTTTGTTTTATTTTTTCAGCTGTGTAGGCTAATATAGTAGTGGCACTTTTTAAAATATAAAACAGGTTTTTTCACAGGATTAGGGTATACGTTTGAAATATAAAATTTAGGAAAATCAATTCAGTCACTAAGTATCTTTTAACAATGTTTCAATGATGCGTATTTTTATTGTGTTATTACCGTTAACTTTAATGGGACTGATTTCAGGATGTTATCACGCGTTTTTCAGACACTATAAGATAGTAATGTTGATTAGTCTTAACTTTTTTTTTTCTTTTATATGAACCGCCCCGACAACGGACCCCCCCGCCACAAGCGAAATTTAGTTAGCCACTGCTATGAAGAGATTCAGAGTACTACATGCTCCGTAAGAGCATTACAATCAGTTCATTGAATACAGTCTCAGAGCGAGATAAATTTATCTATTATATACATAAATTTTAACGTTGACAAGTTAACGTTGATAAAAAAGATTTTTTTGGATCTCGTTTTGCATGGCGGCCGGAATAAACTGAGCGTACACTTAGCAAATGTCAAAGATGAGAGAGATGAACGCGCAGACAGATTACAGACCTTTAAATCAATACGTTTGAGCGACCTATTTATATTTTTCGTTGCTATGGTAATTCTAAGGTTTTTACCCTACATATTGTAACGAGACCCTGTATGCCGGTCCTTACAAAAATAAAATAGTAGAGAAAAATTGTATAAAAAATAAAATTTTCAATAAAAAAAATAATTTTGTTTATGTTAATCACTGTTTGTTAATAAGAAATAAAGCTGTTTTAAAGGTTTCGTAAAAATTTTAATAATTAGGCAGGTATTTATTAACTATCGAGCACTTCTGGAAGATTTGAACCAAGTCTGGAGTTAAATAGATTAACTCCAGTCAGCAATCGATCGATGATTTTTCTTGCTGGTCTAATATCTCACTTAAATAAAATATTTTCTTCTTCTTGAAGTCCCTTAGCCTTAATAAATAATCTTAAATTAGCCTGTGAAATAATAACAGATAAAAAACAATTGAAATATATGGATTTATTGAACAATTTAATAAATAATCGATTTTTTATCGATTGAGAACAATTATCGACTCCGTCTCAGGGAATTATCGATTGTGCATACAGTATAAAAATTATTATAGGTATTATATAAAGGACAGGTTCTTTGAGCGATTAAATTAATAGTCAGAGAAGGGTGACGAGAAAGTATAACATTAACAATTAAAATAAATTTAATAATATTATTTAACAGTATTCAAATAATTCGTATAAGAAACTTATATAATGTTTAAGAAAATTGTTTTGTCAGACCAGATGTAGCTTCTATGACGTCACTCGAGGTGGAATGCAGATTTGTAAATTCAAAGATGGCCGCTACTAGTTCTGGCGTAGTTACTGCGAAAGTCGTCTTGTTAAAAACTCAACAAAATTATCTTCATGAATGTTTGAAATGTTCCCGCACTGGTGTAATCTGTCTATTAGGTAGTTTGGTGTGTTCTGAAGAAGTGTTCCGTGTATATTGGTGTTAATTACGTTATTTGGTATGTGTTCACTTCTGTTGGTTAGGTTGTCTGTAAAAGTGATTATGCGTTGTAGCGTGAATTATGTCAAATATATTGTTTTACTGTTTTATATCACTCGTATCATGAAGTTAGGTGTTATTTTTCACTATTGTCGTTAAAGTTTTGGTAAATTTAGCTAAGAAAGTGTTCAATTCATCTAACTCTCGATGCACTAACATTAATGGCAATTTGTCGTACCATTTTCTACTCTGTTTTAAGGAACGTTTTTTCACACAACTATTCAGCTTGATATTCAACAAAAGACTAATTAACTTGGTCAAAATCTGGCCCAGTTAATCTTTGAAAAAGTATTGTTAACATATTTCGATTACCCATACACATGATACAATATTACATTATATATGGAATTTATTTATTTTATTCATCACTTTCATGAATTATGAACCTTATCATTGGTTTAATCATCTCATTCCTTTTAAATTGATATATTATAGTCCATATCTGTAGACATTTTGTGGAAATTAACAAATTTCTTTCCCTTTTTGAAATATAGGCTCAAAATTGGATTTCCGTCTTTATACAAATTTTCCTCCATTTTAATTATCATTAATACTATTATAATAAATTTTAATTAGTCATATTCCTCTTCCTTTCCTTAAATACATATAAATTAAACCTTTGAACTGGTTTTTTGTGTTAATCTCTGAATTTGACATTGCTCTTTAAAATTAATTAATTTATATATTTTGAAAATTTACAATATTTTAAGGTATATTTCCTTATTATCATTTTAACTCATAGGATCATTCCCAGTAGTGGTTAACTGATTTACCTTATCTAAATCTTGCTAGTTTACAGGATTTATAAGTGAATTATACTGGTTTATATGGTTTCTGTGAATTCACCAAATGGCCTAGAGTTTAGAATTTTACATTTCTGTCTTTCTCAAATAAATTTAATCTTACCACTCCTCTGACTTTACATAGTTACTATTACATGAAAATAAAATGGTTTATAACTTATTGTGAGGTGTAGTATTTAATTAACACTACAGTTATACAAAATAATTATGAACATTATTTAGCAATCTGCACAATTGAACATATTGCTGACATGGTTTGAACATATACTTTTAACTCTTTTTGAGTTAACATAGCATACCTATTGAAACATTATTAATGGTATGTATGCTGTTATATGGCAAACATTATTCATTTTAAACACATAATATAAATCTTATTTTCTAATAACTCTTACAAACACATTGATTTTATGGCTGTGAACAAACAGTTTATTTAAACATTTTAAACCTATGAATACTAAATTAATGCCAGTCCTTTCTGGTCTAAACCATTATTATTTATGATCCCCTTCATCAGTAAACATGACCACCCATACTCTAATTATTAGCATTTTTTTTACAAATGTCTTGTAAACAAAGAGTTACATTAAAATAATAAAATACTGGAAATCTTCCATTTTATTATTTTATTATGCTGTTTATTATTGGATATTAAAGTTGTTATATAGTATATTGATAAGTCATAGTATCCCTAACTTTAAGTTTATTGCATTTTCAAAAAACACTTACACAAATTCACTTTCACTGGTGGTTCTGATATTTTGAGTCTTATTATCTCAGATCAGACCTTTAGTAATCATGGACTGTTAAGACTTGTTTATTTTCTTATCACACAATAGCTTTAGTCGGTTCACTTCTTATAATACTATACAGCACTTTAGTTTTCTAAACAATTACATTTTTATAGGATTTTGGTATGTTATACTTTCTTTTTAATCGTTTTTGTGGGTTTGTGGTTGATGGTAGTTAATTATAATAATAGGTTTTATGACGGTGTTTCTTTCATACTATTTCTTCCTCTCCTCCTGTCTTCTTTCTTGTCCTTCTTCTTATCTTCTTTCTTGTCTTCATTCTTGTCCTTCTTCTGGTCTTCATTCTTGTCCTTCTTCTAGTCTTCATTCTTCTGGTCTTCTTGTCTTCCTTCTTCATTCTTGGGTAAACCAAGGTACTTGGTGTTATCTCGACTGATGTTTAGTTTGGAGCATCTAATTTATTTACTGACACGGACCTTGTTCTTCTCTAAAGGTTTCAGGGTATTGTTTTCTTCCTGATCACAAACTTTATTCTTCCTTCTTCTTGTTTTTTGGGGTATTTTGGTATTCACCACTCGTAACTGATTCTCTTTCTTCTTGTTATGGTGTTATTTAATTTGTTTACTGCTCCTAGCTTCCTGGGTAAATTACTGATCTTATAATATGAGTTGCTTTCAATACTTTCTTTGATATTTAAACAGTGGTTTTTATATAATGTAATGAGGATTTTTATTTTATCGTGGTTCATTCCTTTGATTTCCTTAAATCTCATTCAATATTATTTTAACATACGTGGTGTAATTAAACTTTATGATTTTATTTGACTTAATAAGTAGTGGATTTTCTGTCACGCTACAATATATTTAATGACAGGGTACAATGAGATCCTTCATCTGGACACTGGCCAATAATTACGTACACGTGAAGCGCCCGAGGTCTCGAAGGGGTTCTTCACCTTTCAACAAATGCCTTCAGTTGTACAAAAATTTCATGTAAGCTGTATGATATTTTAACAACATTTTTGTGCACAGGCTAAATTGAACTACATTTTATTGTAAATATACCCCCCCCCCCCCCGTGAAAATACACTACCTGTTGCCCTTCCCCTTCTCTTGTACTATAACTAAAAACTATAGCTTCGTAATGTGTTTTTGATAAACACTGACCAAATAGTTTAGACTCATTACCAGTTACTACATAACATATCTGAAACGAGTTTTATGAATATTTAAAATTTTGTAAATCATTCATTAGAACAGCTACGTTGAAGCTTCGTAATCTTGATCACTATTCCACATACGAGGCAGGAGCCAGTCTTGTTTTTTATACTTAAGGGGAGCAGGAAGGCTGAAAATGTTTTTTTCAATTTTTTGTTTTTTGCTGAATTTTGTTTCATGTTATGTCCTCCCTCTTTCAGAACATGTTATATTTTTTTTTGCGTATGAGCCACTGTGGACTCCGTTTGGTTCAACTGGTTCCTCCCTTCTTCTCCTCTCTCTTCCTCCTCTCCCACATCTCCTTCATTCTTAATCGATGTCTCTCCCTCCTTTCGTCAGTCCAGATGGCACCTGTCCTCTTCTCGGGGTTTTCCTGAAAACCTTGAGCATTTTTTAATTTGTTTTTGAGTGGTAAGCATTCTTCAATGTCTTCTTGAGTAATCTGGAGTTCTTCTATATCTTTTCCTGTTTCTTTGAACCACGTATTGGACATTTTGAGCTTTTTGAAATAGTTAAAAAGCTTCCCTATTAGACTGTCAGGATTTATTCTTTGAACATGTCCGTAGAAAGTAATTCTTCTTTTTCTAATTATGTCTGTGATTTTCTCAACACGTGTGTACAGCTCATTATTGTGGCGTCTTCTGTACTGCTCCCCATCTTTTATTGATTCCAAGATTTTTCTTAACATTGTCATTTTTCAGAACATGTTATTATTATTATTTTGATGTAAGGTGTGTAATGATGTGTGTGTAAGGTGTGCATTGAAAAAAATAAAATAATGAGGTTGTGTCAGAGGCCTGAATGAACGTTAACAGAGCTGAATAGGCTTGTCTGAAAAGACTTCATACAATACAGAAGTAAAAGTCTAACTATTTACATTTCATTTGTATGTTGGCAAAAGTTAGCAAACACGTAAATTATTGGCAAGTATGAAAACAGTTTGCCAATAAAAAAGACAGCTATAAAGAAGATGAATCAAGCTTTGGCAAACCCAGAGCTTCTTAAAAAATACCTTCTTGGTCGTACATAGAACCCTAATGAAAGTTTTGTCAGTGTTGTGTGGTTAAAAGTACCTAAAATTGAATTTGTTAGGTTTCACCCATTGAAACTAGGTGTGTATCATGGTGTTTTGAACTTCAACAGTGGCTTTAGAAGTAAGCTAGCCATCGATAAAAAATTAGAACTGAAACTTTGCAAAAAATCAATGGATATTCTTCAGGATCTCGATATCGTGAGATTAAATTTAAAAAAAAACACACACAAAAAAAGCTGCAGAAAGTGAGACAAAAGAGGTTGCGCAAGCTAGAAGTTCGAAAGCTAGGGCACCTGAGAATCAGTATCTATAGACAGAAGACCCATACTATGGATCAGGGCTGTTTTAAAGACAAATCTATATGTAAGAGGTGAATCAACCTTTAAAGCTCATATACACCTGGTAGCAGAATTATTGCTGTACTTAGTTTAGTATGGTCATGCAAAATTATTTATTTTATAAAACATGGGATTTTTTAACTGTTTGTACTAAAAAAATTCTCATAAACCCCTTTTTTGTTTAAACTTCTTAATTTTTCAACCAGGTTTTAAATAGGAGTTGTGTAAAAGATAAAAAAGTTTGGTATATGTAGCTTTGAAGGTTTCTTAAAATAGTGTATCTAAACATGGCTATTTTAACATGGGTGGGATATGTGCTTCATGATTTGCTCACTAAAGAAAGTTATGCATACAAAAGCGATACCCACAAAGTCGATCAATAAAATTTCTTTTACAATAGAAATTAGTCATACTACGACGACGCTTAAAAAATGTATACTAATGTGCTTAATAAAAACCCATATCCTTAATTAAATACATTTTTGAATGGTCTGGACCATGGGCTTTATTATTTTTCGGGTTCTTTACGCTTTGTTACGTCTTCTTCACAGATTTCTTTTTCACCGTGTTTCTCAATTCATTCGTCTTTATGTATTCCGGTCGATTTCTTGCAGCAATAGCGTGTAGCAACCAATAGTGCATCTTTCATTTGATGGGTGTGATAGTTTGTATATTACTACTTTTTGTGGAAATTCTAATGCTTTAAAATTTTGTCTAAGCTTACGTGGACTGTGCTCCATGGTGTTGTCAACATCTGCCCATTCTTTCCAATATACTCAATATTTCTGCCACCACTCTATGTTTTACACTCTGTCTTAAGATTTACTTATTCATCTCTAGACAGCTACTGCTTGTTAATCCTACCTAACAATTAATAATGCTTGTCGTTTGTCTTTAATCATGTCATGTCTTCATACATTTCCGTACCAGTCCATCTCTCTCTCTTATTTGTAATTTATTTCGTAGCCTATTTTAATATAATATTACTGTTGCGATAGGTCTGTTTTGGATATCAATCACTTTCCAAGTACAATATGATTGTTACTAGAGTTTTTTGCCTGTCAAGATAATCTTACAGCCCTAGTTATTGCTTATTATCCTTCTTAAATATTATTTTAAATATATGATTGATTTTTGGGTGTCGCAAAACTACGTACTTTCAAGTATACCCGTTATTAAGCGGCCCTATCGGCCTACTTCCGTTGTCTTTTTTGTCATTATTCTTTATTTGTTTATTTCGGTACCTACAGGCCTATATCAGAGCTCACACTACATTACTACTTTCAGAAGGACGCGAAATAAGTTAAAAATTAACTGGGTTTGCCTCTTGAAACAAAATAACAGCGTTAAAAATATCGGCGAAAGGGAAATGTATAAAATAGGCTGAGTACGAAACGATGACATAAGCAGTGTGAGTAACCGTACTTGTGTTACCAACTGGACAGTTCGACTCGAGGAGCAGCCAAAAAAATGCTATAATTGAACGAACACGAACGTAGCAGGCGGTGCCAGATGTCATACGCACACGCACGGTCGCGGGGCGGAATCGATAGCAAAGGGACTTATAGCGGGTGGCGTCACAGCGCCCATCGACCGCTGTTTCCCAACAACCTGCAGAACTCTATTTGTGCAATTACAAATCAAACAGGACAATGTTTACACTAATGGAATGGCTTTCAGTTAGTTTTTTACATAATAAAACTGTTATTTTCAAGACAAATTTTGGTTTGGAGCTTTCAATACGTTTTTCCGAGGTGAATACTGCTATTTCTGAAAGTTAAGCTTTTCCTGTACTAGCTTGGTACTGAAGTTTCGATGTGGTATTTAAGTTCCCTTCAATTATTTGACCCCATTGAACTTGGGGCGAAATATAAAATGGTAATATTGTATATTATACTAATATTGACGTTTAAAGTCCTTTTAAAGTCAAATAGCACATTCATGTGAAATTCTCTTTTAATATGATAGTTTTGTACATCAAGAAACTATTATTTGGAAGCTCCTCTCATTTTGGGATTTAAATACTAGTTTATTCCTCGGGGGAGGGGAAAAATCTTTCAAAAAGCTGTCTTAATGAGCACCACGAATTAAAAGTAACGTGCATCAAAAGATTAACTCGTTAGGTCAAAGGATTCCGGAGATGCAGTGATGAATGAGTAAGTTGCCCTTCGCGTTTATTTACACACATACATGCCTATATTTATATTATAAATATATAAATATTTGCCGAATGGTTCAGGTTTATAGTACAGGTTAATCTGTAGGAGGGTTTTGCTTCTGAAACTTACTTGACTTCAGTTACCTTTCAAGCTTTACCAAACCCCGATCACTCATGGGAAATCATGGAAGGAGCAGGTAAAGGACGTGTTGAGATAGGGTATTTTTGGTAAAGCACAAGTGTCAGGTGCAGAAACTCTGAAAATCGAAAAACCCCAATACACCTAGGGTAGATTTAAAACAATGTTTCGTACCCCTTAGGCTCAAACGCACGGGCAGTAGCAGGCCACAACTAGGAACCCAGACTTCGTAGTCCCCGCGGCGAGAGCTCTACTAGAAGCTCGGAACGCGACGTACCTCAAATGGTAGGAACAAGTACGTTTACTTTACATATGTAGGATAAATCGCTATGGGAATTTGGCAACCTACAGTCTCCATCAGCGATTAACAGTTTTCTTTGGGGTTTCGGAACTCTTTCAAAATTCAATGGTGTTCTATACGTCACCCCTAAATACTATTAGTTTCAATCTGTGGCGACTGAAGACTCACACAACTATGTGCAATAAACTCACTCCTTAATGCTACGCAACCCCCAAACAGATCAGTAAATTGGTTTGATTAAATTCAGTGTCGTGGATACCGGAAAATTACGCTGCCTTATATTACACTCCCTTAAAGTTTGCGTAAAAAAGAAATCTATCTTTACTTTTTCTGTGCAGGACTGTACCGTGTAATAAAAAAGAATTAAAATTTGTCAGACAAAGAAGTTTTAATGACCTACAAGCTTCAACTTACTTTAATTAAAAACAAAAGTTAAAAAGTTTGCAACTATTCTTAATTCACGCACCCTCAGCACAAACGACTCTTTCCTTTCTTGTTAAAAATAACAAAGACGAAAGATAATGGCGGAAGCACAGCAACATTCGGAACATTCAATTATACTCGACTGGAAATGCCACACCACACTCGCCGACCACGGAAACGATCAGGATGCGGGGGGGGGGGGATATTTGATTGATCGATTATCGTGCATTAGCATGGACTGGTAGGTAATGCTAGCTGGTAATTAGTGGTGCCTGGTAACTAATCTAGAGGTCCCGGGTTTCATTCACGGGAACAATATAAAATCAAGATGCGTTTTACTGTGGAAATGGGTACTTGGGATAATATCCTAGAACATACATGTGACAGCCTTTCTAGAGCGGAGGTCTGCGCCGAACCCGCCAAACAATTACCTCCGCTTACAAGTGTAAAGTGTTTAGAGAGGGAAGACAACGCGATAACAGTTCACTTTCTCACACACTACCATCTCCATCTCTGTCACACACATGTTTCTAATGTTCTCGTCAGCCTTGTTGCAGCCGATGTTCACACTACGCAAGACTGTTGTGCGCATCTGCGAACGACTGAAAATTTTGTTAGCCTCGCACAACGAGGTGTTCGTCCATTGCGAGCATCTAAGCGACTGTTGCAAAATATATCGTCATGTATAAGTACAGTATTACAATGGATAGCTGACTGAGGTGAGTGCTGGCCACACTGCTTTCCTTGTATGTCGAACGGTTCACACGAGGCAGCTTACCGTGCCTAACTCCTACACTGCTTACACGGGAAACAAGAAGCTATTATTATAAATATAAGTAAATATTTACCAAACCTGTTTTTGGATTCATAACTAGTGTAGCTGATATTAGCTTCAACTTCTTAACCGGGAGGTACATTACCACTTTAGGCGGCGGCCGGCAGAAAAAATAAAGTTCTTCCACATGTACAATATAAACGTTCCTTCCGATAAGTGCTACAGTGACAACGGGGACACAAGAAACAGAAACTTTCGCAGCAAACAAAAACGTTTCACATTCACAAGAGATAATAAGTACATGGTACGGCCACTAAAGAAACGGAAGTGTCAAGACGAATAAACCAGACGCCTCGTCCGAAATGAAAGAAAATTCTTCATCAACTCCATCTCGTTCCTAACTTTTGAAAGTTAACTGTTTTTAATTTCTTAGTGTCAGCCTGTCGTTGTGTATCCGACATCTCCATTTTTATGTTTATCACTATAGTGCGAGCCTCGCTCTTCTTCTTTTCTTGGGTTAAAATTGTAAAATTGTCTTTTAAAATATTCTACATTTTGAAATATATGTACACGCATTTTCCAACTGTGACATGTTTGTTATCGTATATCTACATTTACCTCTTACTGAACGTGCTGCAGCCTTGACAAGAAAGGCAAATTTTGTTATCATTACGACAATGGTGCAATAAATCTGTGCTGTTTTCTAAACTTGATATCTTGTTTGTTCTCACGGCCTCAAGACAACGAGAGCACGCGGTTGCATTGCTCCAACCTGAACGGTTCCAAACAAATATTAACGTTAACGGACTTGCATATGCTTCAATTTACAGGCACAAATGTTTGAAACGAGTAATATAACTCATTTCATGGGTCCAATATTGTAGGATGTAAATTTATCAGAAGACAAGCAGACCATAAGGTAGCGTTTCCCAAACTGTGTGCCGCGAAATTTTTGAAAAATAATAAAAATATTAAATAAAAATATAAGCCATATTAAAAATGGTAAATATAAAATGGCTTAGTTAATACTCTTCTTTTGAAGCCAACATTGGAAATTAATTTAATAAAGAGTGGAAAAGAAATTGGTAGAATCGCATGGGAAAAAAACGGACGGAGATCGTCTTTGACGGCGGAAAATATTGGAAATTATTTTCCTGCCCTTGACTCTACTTTATTTGAGTGGGTGAAGAATCCTTTTATCGATAATGTTTATGACAATGCACGGTTAAAAACTGTAGAAGCAAACGACTTGAGTGATATCAGGAATGACCGTGGCTTAGAACTGGAATATACAAAACTAGTGCAGGACGCGGAGGAAGAATCAAAAAGACTATAAAGGAGAAAACCCCTGATATTGTGGCCTTTTGGGTGTCACTGATGAATGAATACCCAACGAAAAAGGCGCAACGATGAAGGTGCTCCTTCCATTTCTACATATTACATTTGTGAGTCAGTGTTTTCCACAATAAGCCAAATAAAATAAAAAATCGATCTCAACTTCACACATTGGAACACGATATGACAGTGTGTTTGTCCACTATTCGACCGCGGATCAAGCACCTAATGAAAAAGTAAAAACACCAATTCCATGTATAGCATTAAAATTTGGAAGCAGAAAGACTACAAAAGCTACTTAATACAGAAGAAACTTTAGTCTTGTAATAGTTTGGTTTTTCATTATTTTGTAAATTAAAAAAGTGCAAATAAAAGCTATGTGAGAAAATGGTTTCAATGACTTTTTGTAATTTTGTAAGTCACAAAAATCTAAGTTTGTTGATAAATTTGCGTTACAGTTGGAAAAAACTACTGACATAACTGGGAAATCACAAGTAGTACTGAGATAAGTAAGTAACATTCATTATTATGGTGTATTACGCTGCAGTGTGATTTTAATAACATAGCAGAAAGGTACTTACGGGGGGGGGGGTACGTAGAGGGTGATAGTGTGCCGCGGCTCCTGACTATCTATTTGTAGCGTGCCGTGGGCTAAAAAAGTTTGGGAAACGGTGCCATAAGGTCACCGATGAAAGATTTAGGTAATTCAAGAAATTAGTGTTAACAATTAAAACAACTTTTCTGCTTCTTAAATTATTTTAACATTTCTTCGAAATTTCAGCGTATTCAGCTCTTGGGTCTAATTATTCTAAGCGATGTTCATGATTTTTATGGAGTACATAAACTTATTTTTAAGCGTTTTTGTAAAGAACAAACGATATCGATATTGAATTAATGAGTTTTAATGATCACAATAAATATTAAATGGCATATTTGTGACTAACATTTTAAAATTACATTTCGTAGCGTCCTCACAACAAAATCAAACGTTGCAAAAACAAAATAGTGGAATATAATCTAAAGTATTATCACTGTGATACCGTCGTAGAACAAGTCAGTGCTTCTACGAGCGAGTTGATGAGTGTGTTTGTGAGTGATCTAGTCACAAACCTAGTTTGTGAGTGACTCTGTTGTGAATAATGTGTATTGGATTGTTGTACGCCCATTTGTGGACTGTTGCATTTAGTTTTTACCTCAAAGATCTCTATCACATAAAAACATTATTATTGTTATTAGCCCTATTATTATGTTTTACTATTACGTACGAATTACATACAAAAAGTAAGTTTCCTGCACAACTTGCCTGGACAAGCACAGGTTTCATAAATTTACAAGTTTTGTACGAAATTATACGCCAAGCCTCACGACGCCTTCGATCTTTGAAGTTTTGTAATTTATTCGTACTATGGTTTTTCAGAAAACCATGTTATGGTCTAATCATATAATCATGTTTGTTCTTTGGTACCCTTTTTTACATTCGCTTCCTTGTGGTTATCAGTTCTCCATACTCACTTTCATTTCTCAACATTTGTAGAAGTACAGTGTTAAAGGGTTGGAAATGAATAGTTAAATACAGTATTAAAATTTACCGTACTCCTGACACGTTTCTGGTGTAGTATACTGACTAACCAGTACTGTGTACTCTATCGACCGTATTCTAGGGTGATTAATGGCCAGGTCGTATTGAGCTAAATCGCTCTGAAATTGGCCATCTATTAGTTCCCGAAATGACGTCAGAACAATACCGCATTTGTTACCACGTCAGTAGTTCAAAACATGCATCAGTGGACGTCTCCCAGTAAACCTTCGACCACACATTACCGCCGATTTCCAAGCTGGATGTTTTTCTCTTCTTTATCTCCGATCACCGTCTTCTTCTTCAGTCAATAAAAAACACAAAAGGACATCATAATTTTGTGTGGAATGTACCTACAATGTACCTAAATATACACATGAGACATGTTCTAAAAAATTGCATAATACAATCTTTAAATGCAAATTAAATATTCTTTGTAAGTACGAATAAAAATAAAATAATAATAATAATAATAATAAGACAATATTAACTGAAGACTCGTTGACCACTTGTTGAAACACATTACTTACAAGATTTAAATTAACACGAACGCTTGGTAGTTTCACAAACTTTATCGTTAAACTCTGACAATTGTTGCAGGCAACAATACAACTAACAGATAATAACAGATAACAACTAAGTACAAAGTGGTTTAGTTCTGTATTTAGTTGTTTTCCAACCAGCTCTTTGAGAACAGACTAATCGCCTGAAAAGTGTCAGGGTTTAACAAAAAATTTTGCGAAACTACAAAAGTTTGTGTTTATTTAAATCTTTGTAAACAACGACAGCAGTAATGATAATAATAATAATACGAAAAAGGAGAAGTAGAAGAAATAAAAGTAATAATAACAAAATTAAAAGCGTACACATTTTAAGTATCAAGTAACATTAAATAATTTTTAACTAGTTCGTCCAACTAGACAAGATCAATTTAAGGTGTATGTTTTGATCAATGCTACATTAAGATAAAATCCCATGAGTTTACCTGGGCAAAGGAAAAAAGTAGCCCATATTTCTACTAGAGCATGACCGTGTATTGATTCATTGGGCGGTGAATAGAAATTTGAATTCGAATAAAAATTCATAAATGCACTCCAATTCTTTCCAAATAAATAAATAAAAACAACTGGAATATTGAGAACAAATGTCACCGTTAGGGACATACGTTTTTTAATCCAGAGCTGTAGATTTCCATCCGATTAAGAAAATTAAAAAATGTTTTTTGAGGGACAAGACAGAAAATACAAGAATTTGCACAGAGAGAATTAGAAGTCGAAGAATAACACAAGACTGAATTATTTAGTGAAGAGGACAGCAAGTCTCAATCCACTCAAAGCGACAAAGTGAGAAACGGTTCGACGTGAGAAGTCGGTATGCGAGGCAAGTATTGCGACTGGCACTGTGCCCTGGTCTGTGCCGACCAGCTGTGTATTGATCAGACAAAAACAAACTAAGCTAATCTTGATCCGTGCCGTTCTCAGTGTGATGAACGGAAAGGAAATCTTTGGCATGACAACTGGGATGTGGTGGGTTCTTCGGAGCATATGCAAGCGAGGACTGACACATCGAAAAGCAAACTTTAATAGTAGACTACAAATAATACAACCATACCGCACACAATAGTGCATGAACTGCGCACAATATTGATATTGTGCCGAAAAAAGTTACAATATTTATGAGTAATGAATTTAATATCATATCGTTGTCGAAAAAGCCTAAAAGACGAGGTTCCAATAATATAAAAGTCTAAAGCTTATCAACACTTTCGCTAAACAGTAACCTCACGGTGTCACAAATCACACACATAACATTCTCAAGCACACAGCACATGTAACTAACTCGAAAATCTGGAAACCTCTGAAATGCTGAAACGTAAATACAATAATAAAATCAAACTGAAACGTGAGAATAACATCCAATAAAAAACTAACTAAGACGTTCCCGACTTTAAAACTACAGCACCGATAAAATATTAGGGCACCAAAATCATCTTTCTGCCTTTATAATCGTTTCTCAATCGGCAGTATGTTACTTTTATATATAAAGCTGTACCGAAAAAAACCTTGTTGAAACAAAAACATGTACTTATGCATAATAATTCAAAAGTTAGCCTAAATTTTTATTTTTTAATAAAAATTAAGTAGTCAAAACCCATTTTTCTTGTGAGAAAAACTGGAAAACAAAAAATATGTAATTAAAAGGGAGCGGATTATTAGTGTCAGAAAACAGTTAATGGCTGCAATATTCATATGAATAATGCACAAAAGCTCGCGTGGAAAACAACTACACCTTTATCTCGGTAGCAACTCGACCTATACCGTGTTCACGGGTTTAAAAATTAGTTTGGACTTGGCATAGTGAACTTCACCCTCTTGTATTGAGCGCCTGTACCCGGTAGAAAACGCGTATTCGCTGCTCGACTTTATAAAAATAAATAGCCTATTTCACGTTTTAATTCATCATCGCACAAAACGTTTAAAAAAATTTGGATTTTACAGTCTCTTCATACAACTAACCTTGCTTACTCTAACAACTGCTACAAAAAAGGATGAAAAATATTTTAAAATTTTCACAACAAGCAATATGAAAAAGAGAGGTTTTAACAAAACGTAACTCTAGAGCGTTTCTGTATTATTGTATATTCACAACATACGTTTCGATTGTAAAACGAGTTTAGAATGGGAACACGTCCTGTGCATAAATAAAAAAAATATGTTAAACAACTGAGGGCTATTTATTTCATATACAAATAATATTATCATGCTGGCGCACACAACGACGTAGAACGATAAGTAATGTTGATCGTATTGACCGAAAAATAGAACATGATGATTCGTCAAGTAATAATGTAATGCTAAAGAGCTCCTGATCATTCCCGAACCTCCTACACATGCCGAGAGAAGTTTGATGATAAATTCGGTGCACTTAAACAAACGTGCACAACCGAAAGGGCGAGTCAGTTGGCGAGTTTTTTTACAGCGATTATTGTTGCCTTTCAAGTGATATTTCTGTTTATTAGTTGTTAACTGCGATTTAGTGAAGGAAATGTTATTGCGGTGACTATTATCTTTGTATCAGTTTGTAATGATTGTATCTTTTGTGAATAGTCAATAATATCTGCGCAGTGTGAATAGTCTACGTTTGTGAATAGTATCTGCGCAGCATATTTATTAAAATAAGTGTGTTTTAATATATTCTTTGACTTTGACTTCTCTTACACTTTCTGAAATTAGGCATGTTGCTGGTTTGGACTTCAAAGTTTATACTTCCATTTCTTTCTATGTCTTCTAACGATTTTTTCCCATTAGGCTTATATTTCAAAATTTATTTCAGAGTTCATTCCATGGATGTTCCCACCATATGTTGCCTTCACTTACTTCGATATGTCGCCATGTCATTCATGACATCTTTGATTCCCATGTCTTCTCTTACATCCACGTTTCTCAACAGATTACAAGCTTTAACTTTCCGCAATGAAGAATCGATGACGCCTCAATTAATCTTCTCTGCTTTTCTGTCAACGCCCAACTTTAACACCCATACAACAGAACAGCTTTGACAATCTTTGACGCTTTTTCGTTTATTCACTCTGGTTTTACATACCTGGTCTACTATAGACAATCGCAGATGAGTACGTCTACGTAGTACAATGTACGATAACACATTACGAACGTTCCTTCGTAGTACGAGATACTTAACTTTCCTCCAGCAACAATTCACTCTACTTTCTCAGAAAAATCAAGACAAGGTTCACGTTTCTCGTATGGTCTGGCCAATTCCAGGCAAGATGTTTGGCTCTCTCTATCGTCGTCTTTCGTATTACGATCCTGTAGCATTCCACAAGAGTTCACATCACTTTTACGCGTGTTATTTTTAGATTTGTTGCACCTAATCGATATTCATTTGTGGTTTAATCTTTCCAAGGAGTTATTAGAAACTAATACAAATTTTACATAAGTTCCAATATGAAAACTCTTCTTACAATCTCCCGCATTTTTGAATCAACAACAAATGCCAAGACCAAAATTTCAGTCGCATTATCACAGCTTCAAATACAGTAATGTCTGTCTTTCCAAATCATACGTTTCATCCCAAATATTTCCCTATTTTTGAGTGCTATATCTATCTTTGTTATCACTGGGATAATATGAATAACAAAAGAAAATAATAATAAATTCAGTGGTTAAACAGGTTACCATCAAACTGTACATACCCCAGACAAATCAGAACGGTTCTAATAGAATTTATGATACACAGAATTAAGATATTAATGACAGTGAATATTTTAAAAAGCTTAAACCATGTTCTTGATGGCGAAACATGGACGACAAGAATACAAAACACGGATATGGTGTCGACTAAAGTTTTCTTTTGGCATCACATGTGTGTTTTGGCTACTACAGAATGTAACCGAAAGCCCGATTACGTTATATTTGTTTGTTTCGCACGTTTCTGTTTCCCGTTTTATTTATAGTTTTTAACCTGGTTCAATGCTTTCTACGTTTTGTGTCACATTTAACATGTACTACAAGTGATGGGAAGTCAAGTGATGCGACGTCAGTGCAGTATCCAACAAACCACGCCTGTTAGTTAAAACGCTTGACAAAATGACAACGGCGGAGAAACATAATGAAATAATATGAAACATGAAATTATGAAAAATTAATACGACAAACAAGAAAAAAATAACTAAGAGAAAATATATTTCTAGTCAGTTTTTACAGTTAAACACTGAATTAATTTACTGCAACCATATAGGTAGAATTATTTAAGAGGCACACACATAAAAACCGCTAACGATTTGACTCTGCTAAACATACACGAAGCTATTTCTGTTTTAATGAAAAATTTAAAAAAGTAATAACTACAGCTCGTCAGAATAATAAAAAGGTGGAAATAAAACCAGCTACTTACTCAGTATTGTAAGAAGTATATTTTTAGTTGTTGATTTTCAAGGCATAAATGGTTTAGGTTTTACTATCAGCGTTTCTTATGAATTTATTTATTTCATAGGCCTACTTGATACTTTTTCTCATTTTTCATAGCGACTCTGAAAAGCGACTGTTCTGACGTTTAAATTCCAATGAAAGTAACTTTGTTAAGCGAATTATTGTGGAATAAATAATGGTTTATTCATTTGTTTTTAATTTATTGAAGAGTTTCTTACGTTAACAGTTTTTTCTGAATAAATTTTACCTTACTGAAAAAAAATCTTAGTTGCATTCCTGGAAGAAATTATTATTTGTAACAATAGATGAGAAGAATGTCTGTTAAAAAGTAGTTAATAATTTTCCAGAACGAACTAAAACTTTTAGATTATTTTTTTCCAGGATAGTGACCTATATTGAGACGGTTTTGTTTTGCAGCTCGAGAGGACAACCGTTTTGATCAGTGGTTATCTCAATATAACTGATAACCAAAAATATATTGTATAAAGTAGTTCTGAATAAATAACATTTGGTAGAAAGTAATGATGTTGGGAATAAAATAATTAAATTAAAGTTACCTTTTTGTATTCTTAACAGGGTTTAGGGTAAATTTATGTCATACTGCAATATTTAAGCAATACGACCTGAAGTAGAGCAATATGGTTACAGTCTATTTTCCACGTTCAGCTGAGACCGTTGGCTTTATGGAAACCCACGCAGGTACTAGCGCAGGTGAAAAAGTCGGCCCTCACTACTTATAAAATCGATATGAAATTGAAACATCCATGCACGTGTCCAATAAAATCAATTATTTTAATAGTAACTAAGAAAACTAAAACGATCCTAAGCCTGAATTTACCTAATCACCTATTACCGAGAAAAAGCGTTTGTAGGCCCTATATGGGTTAGATGTGTAATGATTTGTTTGATAACCCTGAATTAATGTGTAATTTTGGGAACGTGTAAAAATACTCTTAGCTACAACCTATTAAAGATTTATCATGACTGGAATGAAGAGATTTTTTTTATCTTCTAATATTTTTCAAAATGTAGACTAATGGACTACGTTACTATTACAACAGCACATTTTATGTGCTCTTATTGGCATTTTATGTGATCCATATAGCCTCACTCATACTGCACGTAAACAAGCTGTAATGATCGAAATTTTAAAAAATTTTAATTCCTCGATCAAGTGACACGTTCCCACACTCAAGTCGACGGACACAAGCCCAGGTCGTAAATAATGACGAATCAGGGGCACGTCAAACCCGACGACAGTGCGAAGACAAAGAAAAAATGTCTGAGCACTGCACACAATAAGAATTTCAGGGCGTCGCTGACAGCTAGCCGTTTGTCACAATTTACAGCACCCAACAATCTGAAACAAAGACTTCGTACAGCTGCCGAGTTACACGGAATCGAGATGGAACGCCTGCTGTGGAGGTGAGGCGTAACTGCACAATTATGAAAGGTTTTACTATGTTACAAAAGGAGTATAGAGCAATTTTAACGGAGAGATAGACAATAGACGTAACTCAGTGAATACTGCCAGTGCATCCTGCACAGCGTGAAAACAAACCCTTGACAGTTTACTGAGATTTACGACTGGAAAGTAGAGTTCCACCGAAATGACGCCAACGAAGGGTTGATAATCGGCGGAACGAACGTCGAGTAACTTAAACAATTAACCAAGACTCTGGAGCCTGTTAACAAAAGCTCAGTCAGAACCTTAGGGAAAGTCTAAACAAAGGATAACAGTAGGCCATGAAATTGCCCTCGTTTCTAAGAATCCGTGCTACGCTCGTCACATGAAACACTCCGGGGATGACGACGACCAACCAGCGTCAAGCATCTTCTAAGAGAGCTCGTGGAGAGAGTAGGAAGGGTTCGGACGACGAATCGTGAAACAGAGGATGAGATCTGCAGAAGAGTAGGAATTTGTACGACCAATCAAGAATCCGAGAAGGCGTAGAAATCCAAAACTTAGACTTATGGGTAAGATGTTCCAATAAAACTGTTTGGCGAAGACGCGGAGCGGGCAGTCAGTCATTCAATCGAGCAGTCAGTCATTCAATCGAACAGTCAGTCAGTTAATAGTCGCAGTCGGTAGTCAAGAGTATGTAGTTAATAGTAGCAGTTGATAGTCGCAATTAATAGTCAGAAGTTAGTACGTACGATAGACAGACGATTGATTATGTCGGAACAGTAATACGGTTCGTGATAGAAACAGTTTGTGCGACCGACCGGATTCACAAATTTGTAAATTCATAAGTGAACGGAGACATCGGTATAGTCACACTTATACACAATTCTGTGCGGGAAACATAAACTATAAGTGCGCATGGGACTTGAAACCTCAACTGACGCGCACATAGTAACATACTAATTCACATTTAAAGTAGAACAGTGAGTGACACTTCAAACATTCTCACATCACAATGTATCACCATGTTGAACAATTAATTGAATAAACTATACCAAACAATTAAGCACGCAGTACGCGGTACACCCAGATAGACGGCACAGTTAACCAAGTACACAAACATGGCAAACTTTCAGAACAATTCAGTGTAATGACAACATTAACACCTCACTAATTGAACTCCGGACACTCGACACCAGCGGGTTACCACAACACCATACACATGACGGGAGTGGAGATTTAGTGGAGTGAAGTGAAGTTATCAGTGCTCTTCATAACAGTGATTATGATCTTCGACGAATCATCCAGAAAGTGTCTTCTCACGACGGCGGAATAATGGATAAACACTCTCAAAAGATAAGCTTTATGTCTACTTAATCTTAGTAGTATATACTACTGTTCTGTTGCCTCTTTTCAAAGAACTAACCCCAAGAGAACAAATATATATGAATCATAAAATCTATAAAATAACACTAACGTAATTCGTTATCTGAGAAATAATGAACGCATTTTAGGTAGGAATAAGTATAATTGTTGATTGTTTATTATTCGTATGTTTTTATATATGTGCATTATTTACCGCATTTGAAAGTACCATGTGTTTATGTTTCAGGAAACATCGTATAAATTGATAAATTGTATTTTATATCATGTGTTTTAATATGTATGTAATTTGCAGGATATAGTTACTTACTTAAGTAACAAGTGTAATAAATAAGTAGTTAATTTACAGTATTCATGCGTTCATTATTGAAATTTAACCTTATTATTGATGTATTTCATTTTAAGTATTACACTAAAAATCTCACAACTTATGCTAAACATCAATGGACACAATAAACTCGACCATTGAAACGTCTGATTAGTAGACTCATAAATCGTATTTAATTAGTCACTGTGTTGAGTCTAATCTGACGAATAGGAACAACTTTTAGATATATCAAATTTAACGTGTAACATAAATCTTTAATTAATATGATTCATAATTGTTGAGTAATTAATCTAAGCAGATAATTAGCACAGATTAATATTCACTAGATGTAAATGGTTTACACAATTAATTACCACAGATGTAAATTACATTTACACCACTAAATATAAATGGCTCCCAAAGAACGTGGGGCATAACAAATTTAATTAGAGTCAAATTTGCTAAATGTAAATGGCTGCACAACGCGTGGCATTAAATGTAAATGGCGTCCAGCTTTAGGGCGAGATACATATAAGAAAGTAATAAATTCACATAAAATACCACTAATACCATTTACTAAATGTAAATCATTTATATCATTAAATATAAATGGCGCCCATCGCATGGCAAAAGAGAGCAGACAGTAGTATTTAGATTAGTTAAAATAATATAGTACGATAGATATTAAATAAGTGTAAGGTTAGCTTGACTGGTAAATGATAACGCGAAGCAAGGCAAAAATGGCTAGCGGTAGTTCTGATAGCATGGACTTTGACGTTAACAACCAGTTAGGCGCACCCGACACCAACGAAGAAAACTCATCAGTCGTCGAACCAAACATGACTGAGGAGACGTCAGAGGTCAGAGCGCGGGGACAGGAGTCACAGCAACCACAGAACTCCCAACAACAGGAAGAAGTGACATTGCGCACGCTAATGGATTTCATGCGGACGCAAAATGAAAGTCTCAAAGAAGAAATCAATCAGAAATTAGATCAGCATAAAGAAGAAATCAACCTGAAATTCGAGCAACAGAAGGAGGAAATTAAAGAAGAAATCAATCAGAAATTCGATAAAATTAACGAAAATTTTAATAATCATAAGGAGGACGTCAAGCGACAAATGGACGAACAGCTCACGCTTATACGATCAGAAATGCGTGACCATAAGACCAGTTGCGACGATAAGATAAGCGAAGTCTTAAAGAAACAAGAGGACGCTACGAGAGAAATAAAAGATGACACCAATAAGAAGTTCGAAGAAGTGTGGGAAGCTCGAGAGTCGGACCACCAAGAACTCAAAAACCTGGCACAGACCATACAATCTAGTATAAAGAAAGTCCATAACAAGCTAGATCTACACATCAATAGTAATCAGAAGAAGCAGGAAGAACTGAAGACCGAATTATACCACACACTGCGACAGCAGCAACAAGAGATAGGTGACGCCAACCACACATTGCAACAGAAAATCGATGAAGTAGACGGCCGACAAAGGACGACCGAACAGAAGCTCGACGAGAACGTCAAAGAGAAAACAACCCACATCCAGGAACTCAGGTGTCAAGTAGAGAGACTGCGGCGACAGATCACCGATGGGGAGTCTGGGCCTCACAGAACAGTAAACGGACAAATACAGATTGAATTGAAGTATGACGGAACCGACAGATTCCCGATGGAGTTCCTAAAGGAGTTGTCGGAGTTTCAAGAATCCTATTACCCGAGCAGCGACATCAGGTGGATCGGCAAACACCTAGAGAAGGACGCAAGTATATGGTGGCGTGTGATCCGGGACCAGATAAATACCTTCGAAGAATTCAAGGAGGCGTTCACACTGAAGTATTGGGGGTTGGAACGACAGGACATTATCCGCGACAACCTTGAGTACGGCAGGTTTGAATGGCAGGGACCCGTCACAGCTATACAGTACGTAGAGAGGATTCTTTTGGAAAGTCGACAGTTAACTCCAGCGTTGACCGACCGCCAACTGATAAGAAAAATTTCGAGGCACTTTGGAAGGGACTTGCAGATCGCCGTTATAACACGCGGGATCGTCACCATACCCAATTTCGAGGCCTTGATCACTGAATACACTAGCATTCAATCAAACAATGCAGGAAATAGACGTGCGCAATATAGGATAACGAACGAAAGGGAAAGCGGAACTGTCGATCGTCCCAGTGGTAACTTTGTCAACAAGAACGAGGGTGAAAGGAAACCAGTTTGGCAGGGACGGGCGCACGGCGGTAACCGTTACGAGAATAAATCACACGGAGTAGTAAACACCGTCGAATACCTGAACTCCAAACCGAGTACAAGTCAGGCAAGCGACGACAGCAATTCAAGGTCGAACAATGACCAGAACAACAAAAAAAAAACACCCCTACACAGCGGACGACATAGTTTTTGACGACAACAAAAACAAACCCACTAATAATGTCAATATCCTGGTACATGACTTAAGAGATGACCTACTGAATGAATATGACGAGGACATCACGAAACAGATAGTAAAATGTCCCGAAATAATCATACAATTTAACAATAACATTAAAGTTTTAGCACTTGTCGACACCGGCTCAGTTATTAATGGGTTGTCAGAAGAATGGTTCAACGCAAACAAAAGAGACATTGAACCATATGAGATTTTACCCATGACGAATTCTCTAATCATTAGTGCTGTCGGGAACAAGTCCAAGTTAATTAGAAAACAAATACTATGCGACATAGAAATTGACGGGATCAAAAATGAGTGTGTCTTTCTAATAATACCTGACCTTATTAAACAATGTATATTAGGGATAAGTTTTTTACAGGAGGTAGGATGTCGTATCGACATTGGCAGTAAGAAAATAGAAATAGTGAATGCGGCTGATGAAGAGGTGCACGCCGTACCCATCATGAACATGGAACTAATGGATAATGGAGAAGAAGAAGAAATCTTGAGGAGCATCGACGAGAAGATATCAAACATGGACTGTCAAGACGAGGAGATATTGGGAAATTTGAAGGAAATACTTGTTAAGAATAGAAGAGTGTTTAGGGAATGCCCGGGGAGAATAGACGGATACGAGCATGAGTTTCAAGTTACGGACAGTACGCCCTACTTTCAACGGGGTTGGCCTGTACCACTTGCTTATCAGAAGAAAGTAAAGGACGAGATTGATAGAATGCTGCGATACGGTGTGATTGAACGTTGTACAAGCCCGTTCATAAATCCACTCGTAACAGTCATTAAAAGAGATGGAAGGGTCCGTCTATGCCTGGACGCAAGAAAGATAAACGGCGTTACTATTCCCGACTATGAAGGCGTTTCTCCAATAAACGAAATCTTGGCAAGATGCAGCGAGATGCGATATCTGTCTACTGTCGATTTGTCGAGCAGCTTTTGGCAAGTACCTTTGAAGGAAGAGTGCAGGAAGTATACCGCGTTCATGTATGAGGGAAGGTGCTACCAATTCACCGTTACACCATTCGGCCTTAGTACCAGTTCAGCGGCACTAACACGCGGATTGGATACGGTCTTAAATGAAGATGTTAAGAAAAACACATTAATATACGTAGACGATTGTCTATGCTATTCTGACGATGTTAAAACACACTTAGAGCATTTAGAGGCATTATTAAATAATCTAAACGAAAATAACTTGACCGTCAACCTAAATAAGTCACAGTTTTTCAGGAAAGAAATATCGTATCTTGGATACCAACTAACAACACGCGGCATCCAAGCTACGGAAGAGAAAGTGAAAGCCATTATGGACTTCCCTAAGCCCAAGAACCAGAAACAGTTAAAGGGTTTCCTAGGCCTCACTAACTTTTATAACCGTTTTACTAGCAAATATGCGGAGACAACACAACCCCTCCATGAATTATTGAAGAAGAATCACAAATTTGTATGGACGAATGAATTAAACGACTGCTTTGACAGAGTCAAAAACCTATTTATTGACGCTGTAGTTTTAAGATTTCCGCGCCCAGACCAGAGGTATTATATACAGTGTGATGCAAGTGATTACGCATACGGAGGACAACTTTACCAGCTCGATGAAGACGGGGAAATCGGCGTAATCGCCTTCACTAGTAAGACATTCAAGGGTGCTGAGCGGAACTACTATACTACGGAAAAAGAGCTTTTAAGTATTGTCCGATGCTTAGAAAAATTCCGAATATACGTTCTCGGACAACCATTAACGATCATCACCGACAACAAGGCGTTGACATTCTTAAACAAATGCCATCTAAATAATTCTCGGATTACACGATGGATTCTTGCAGTGCAGGAGTATAAATTCGACATAATTCATTGCAAGGGTAAGGAAAACATCGTAGCCGACATCTTAAGTAGATATCCACACGATGCAAATTTAGAAGAGATTCACGACAATACACATGAATATTTAGTTAACCACATAACCGTAAAAATGAGACTTGAGGTGCGGAAGTTAATCCAAAATATTGGAAAGCACCAAATGGAAGACGATAAGCTAAAAGCGATCATCACTAGATTTAAGGAGGGAAATATAGACCCTAAATTAACTAAATTTTATAAATATGTTAACGATAAGTTGTATAGGCGACAGCGGAATGAATGGAAGCTGTATGTTCCTAGCAACATATCTGGGGACATAATTGCTGAAATCCATCATATGTTCGGGCATTTAGGAACAAAAAAGTGTATTAAAATGATCCAGGAACATTTCACATTCGACCGGATGTCAAAGAAAATAAAAACGTATATAAAAACCTGTGACCTATGCCAGAAGTGCAAAGACACCAACAACAGAGAGCTATTTGGTGGCACACGCGCTGTGATACCTACAGCCAAAGGAGATCTGGTAAGCGCAGATTATTATGGACCCCTACCGACAGGAACGGGTGGAGTCAAATATTTATTAGTCATAGTGGATAATTTCACGAAATATGTCAAATTATTCACCCTCCGGAGAGCAACAACCACTACGACGTTGCGGAGAATAAAAACGTATTGCGAACTATTTGGACGTCCGCGGACCATTTTGACGGACAATGGAACACAGTTCACATCCAAGAGATGGGTCAACGGTCTAAAGGAGTTGGGCATACAACCAAAGTTTACTGCAATACGTAATCCATGCACCAACCTTGCCGAGCGGATTAACCGGCAACTGGGAAACTTGTTTCGCATTTTCATAAGTGACCAACACACTAAATGGTCCCAATACGTGAAAACGATTGAAGCGTGTCTAAACGAGGTGTACCACGAGACGATCGAAATAACCCCTCATGAAGCACACCTCGGCACGAGACCTACACGAGCATGGGAGCAATGCTTGGACAAAGGAGTCATTAGCAGCGAAGGAAAACGCGAAAACAATATATTTGTAAAGATAAAGGAGAAGCGAGAGAAACACGCGAAACGCTGCAATGAGAAGAAGAAAATCACAAAATTTGCGATTGGCGACAAGGTTCTGGTGAGAGCATTCCACCAATCCGACGCTGCGTCAAAGAGAATTGACAAGTTCTTCGAACTTTTCGCAGGACCATATAAAATCAACCGCATCATCGGCGAGGCCACATATGAGCTCGTGGAGTGCGATAGCGGGAAGATGAGAGGAAAATTTAATATACGGCAAATTAAGGCGTATCATGAGCCAGCGAACAGAAGTATAGATAACACGAGTGGTAGCGACGACTCCCGGCGACCAGCAGAAGACATATTTTAGGTAATTTGCTCGCGCGGCCAGTCCAGCTAACCAAATAATGATGTGCATTTTACTTGTTGTGTTTAGTCTGTATTTCAATGCTAACTGTGTTTGTGATCATCACATAATTGTCATTCGTTATGTTAATTAGACATATAAATATCAACATATACAGAAAGTGATTTGTGAAGTGTACCATGTGTCAGGAGGACATTGTGATACTATGACACAGGACACCAAAGACGTTAATAATTATGAATAATAACTTGTTAAAATGTGGAGACTCGAATAATTTGTTTATGTAATTAATAATTCAAAATGGACGATTGTTTTATAACTTTAAGAGTATGCATCACGAAGTATGCTGATTCCTTAGCTATTTAATTAATATGTATGTTTCTTTTACCAATGTAATCATTTATAATATGTTACGAATTGATCATATGTATATATTTGTTAGTATCAACTGTATTCTTGAGACAGTAATAACAAGTTTAAAAGTATTTTATTGCTATATAGGTCATCGACATAAGATCGATTAATATAATGGGTAGCTAATCTACAGCTTATCTAGTACATTGTATATAAACAGTAACGAGACAAACTGTCAAATGGACAAACGTCCATGTCTTAAATTCAATTATTTACTCGAAATCGTATTGTACAGTCCACATATGGACAGACAAAGTGTAAAAAATGCGTTCATTCACTCAGATGTGCGGCAATAAATTCATATGACCATATAAAACATTAAGATGGGGAATAACAATTAATTGCTTCCTATGAGAGATAGATGTCAGTCAACCATGTCCATTCCGAAGCAGACATCCACGACTGGGACAGAGCGCAGAAATTGGATCAGATGTCTCCCGAAGTCCAACATCCAATCCAATTTGGGGACAATGTAATGATCGAAATTTAAAAAATTTTTAATTCCTCGATCAAGTGACACGTTCCCACACTCAAGTCGACGGACACAAGCCCAGGTCGTAAATAATGACGAATCAGGGGCACGTCAAACCCGACGACAGTGCGAAGACAAAGAAAAAATGTCTGAGCACTGCACACAATAAGAATTTCAGGGCGTCGCTGACAGCTAGCCGTTTGTCACAATTTACAGCACCCAACAATCTGAAACAAAGACTTCGTACAGCTGCCGAGTTACACGGAATCGAGATGGAACGCCTGCTGTGGAGGTGAGGCGTAACTGCACAATTATGAAAGGCTTTACTATGTTACAAAAGGAGTATAGAGCAATTTTAACGGAGAGATAGACAATAGACGTAACTCAGTGAATACTGCCAGTGCATCCTGCACAGCGTGAAAACAAACCCTTGACAGTTTACTGAGATTTACGACTAGAAAGTAGAGTTCCACCGAAATGACGCCAACGAAGGGTTGATAATCGGCGGAACGAACGTCGAGTAACTTAAACAATTAACCAAGACTCTGGAGCCTGTTAACAAAAGCTCAGTCAGAACCTTAGGGAAAGTCTAAACAAAGGATAACAGTAGGCCATGAAATTGCCCTCGTTTCTAAGAATCCGTGCTACGCTCGTCACATGAAACACTCCGGGGATGACGACGACCAACCAGCGTCAAGCATCTTCTAAGAGAGCTCGTGGAGAGAGTAGGAAGGGTTCGGACGACGAATCGTGAAACAGAGGATGAGATCTGCAGAAGAGTAGGAATTTGTACGACCAATCAAGAATCCGAGAAGGCGTAGAAATCCAAAACTTAGACTTATGGGTAAGATGTTCCAATAAAACTGTTTGGCGAAGACGCGGAGCGGGCAGTCAGTCATTCAATCGAGCAGTCAGTCATTCAATCGAACAGTCAGTCAGTTAATAGTCGCAGTCGGTAGTCAAGAGTATGTAGTTAATAGTAGCAGTTGATAGTCGCAATTAATAGTCAGAAGTTAGTACGTACGATAGACAGACGATTGATTATGTCGGAACAGTAATACGGTTCGTGATAGAAACAGTTTGTGCGACCGACCGGATTCACAAATTTGTAAATTCATAAGTGAACGGAGACATCGGTATAGTCACACTTATACACAATTCTGTGCGGAAAACATAAACTATAAGTGCGCATGGGACTTGAAACCTCAACTGACGCGCACATAGTAACATACTAATTCACATTTAAAGTAGAACAGTGAGTGACACTTCAAACATTCTCACATCACAATGTATCACCATGTTGAACAATTAATTGAATAAACTATACCAAACAATTAAGCACGCAATACGCGGTACACCCAGATAGACGGCACAGTTAACCAAGTACACAAACATGGCAAACTTTCAGAACAATTCAGTGTAATGACAACATTAACACCTCACTAATTGAACTCCGGACACTCGACACCAGCGGGTTACCACAACACCATACACATGACGGGAGTGGAGATTTAGTGGAGTGAAGTGAAGTTATCAGTGCTCTTCATAACAGTGATTATGATCTTCGACGAATCATCCAGAAAGTGTCTTCTCACGACGGCGGAATAATGGATAAACACTCTCAAAAGATAAGCTTTATGTCTACTTAATCTTAGTAGTATATACTACTGTTCTGTTGCCTCTTTTCAAAGAACTAACCCCAAGAGAACAAATATATATGAATCATAAAATCTATAAAATAACACTAACGTAATTCGTTATCTGAGAAATAATGAACGCATTTTAGGTAGGAATAAGTATAATTGTTGATTGTTTATTATTCGTATATGTTTTTATATATGTGCATTATTTACCGCATTTGAAAGTACCATGTGTTTATGTTTCAGGAAACATCGTATAAATTGATAAATTGTATTTTATATCATGTGTTTTAATATGTATATAATTTGCAGGCTATAGTTACTTACTTAAGTAACAAGTGTAATAAATAAGTAGTTAATTTACAGTATTCATGCGTTCATTATTGAAATTTGACCTTATTATTGATGTATTTCATTTTAAGTATTACACTAAAAATCTCACAACTTATGCTAAACATCAATGGACACAATAAACTCGACCATTGAAACGTCTGATTAGTAGACTCATAAATCGTATTTAATTAGTCACTGTGTTGAGTCTAATCTGACGAATAGGAACAACTTTTAGATATATCAAATTTAACGTGTAACATAAATCTTTAATTAATATGATTCATAATTGTTGAGTAATTAATCTAAGCAGATAATTAGCACAGATTAATATTCACTAGATGTAAATGGTTTACACAATTAATTACCACAGATGTAAATTACATTTACACCACTAAATATAAATGGCTCCCAAAGAACGTGGGGCATAACAAATTTAATTAGAGTCAAATTTGCTAAATGTAAATGGCTGCACAACGCGTGGCATTAAATGTAAATGGCGTCCAGCTTTAGGGCGAGATACATATAAGAAAGTAATAAATTCACATAAAATACCACTAATACCATTTACTAAATGTAAATCATTTATATCATTAAAAAGCATGCAGTGTAACATGTAAAGAAAGATATACGAAAGTATCTTTGTTTTAAAATAAGAATGTGGCAGGCTCTCTGTGGCACCACGATTAACATTTCTGCAGAAAATGTTTTGAAAAAAAAAATGTATTAAACGTCCGGTAAACAGAAATTTTCTACACAGAAAAGCTGAAACTTGTTTACTTCCGATTACAGAAACTTTACAAGTATACTTATATATTATGACAGACAGGGCGTTTTCTGTTCCCCTCCTTAGTGTCACAAGCTATTCAGGTTAATCTTGATATTGAGAGTTTGAGAAGAACCAGTAAACGACGGAGATTCTACGTGAAGTGGCTATTAAAACCGCAGCTCGTCAGGACACTTGAGAAAGCAACAGATGATGAACAACCGTATGAAACAATCCATCAATGCACTGAGAAATTAGTTCCTTCCAAAACATAACTCTTTTCAGCATTTACATATGAAAATATTTAACACATATGAGAACATCTTAAAATTTAAATTTAGCAAACTTATTTTATTTACTGAAATCGTTATCCCAACTATATTATAATTGTTACTAATCCGTTAATTTGAACCAACTGATTTCTATACGGAAACAAACTTTCATTGTACAAGGGCATAATAAAATAAAATAAATAAACTATTATTAAATTAAAATATTTGAATCTTATTATATGTTCATTACGGCTATACATTTTTATTTCACGTAAAATAAGAAGTTAATTTCCCGGGCTGTGGTACAGTGCTCAAAGACTGGTTAAAAACTTCTGTTACTAGACGTTTTGGGACATTTTAACATCGTGTCGCGTTTCTGACGATGACGACCGTTCGAGCGGTCGAAACGCCAGGCAGTAGCAGAGATGTAGTTTTGAGCACTGGACCACGGCCAAGTTGACCGGGAGCAATATAATATATATATATTTTTTTTCTGAAAATGGTTTTTTATTAATAATTACAAAACAAAAGTTAACGAGTGAAAGTATTTTCGATTTGTGCGTACATTAGTACTCGTAATCTCTTATTTTTACAAGGCGGGTTTTCAATTCCTTTTTCAGCCACTGACCTGGAGGGCCAGGTTATCGAGATTTCATTCTCTCGACACCTAAAGAGTAAAAACTCTTACATACTACAATAGTAACAATCCACTGCGGTTTGTCTGCTACATTTGCCGAGCATTCTCTATCCGCCCGACAGGAGACGTTATAGTACGGACCACGAGAATATAGAACCAAAAACAGATTTAAGAGGCCTGTGCAGAGCAAGGTAGATAGCAGAAATGCTAATGGACAATAGCCAAAAATAAGGTTCTCGGATCATGTGGCTACATAGGTCTACATGGGTTTCAAGAATATACGTATTCTAAACAAATGTTTATGAATCGTACGATCTGAAGGCTTTAGAATATGAGTACTTACGAATCACATGACTGAGGTTGGAGAAGACTAAGAAAGGGTAATAACGGCGGAAAAAGAGCACAAGATTTGGAAGATCGTCTCCTTAAGAAATAAAATGGATCTATTCTGAACTGTGGGGAAAGGGTAACTTGAGGAGAGCAGACCAACAGAAAGACTGAGGCGGTGGTTGTAGAATTTGGTTACGTTTAATCGCTCCACAGTGGAAGCAAATAAGGAAGAAGCCACGACCGAGTCAGTTGGAGCTTGTACATGTCGACATGAGCACATTGCAATATAATGAATATAATATTTATGATCATGGCGTTCACAGATGCTTTACAAATGCACTATAATGTTTTTCGGTTATAAAGGCAAACGGAGATTTAAAATGTAACAAAATAGTAAATACGTACACACTTATTAACTTATTAGACGTAACAATTATTCAACTGGATAATTTGACGTTTTCTTACCGATTTTCGTTATCCATGTAATCGTCAGACTGTCATTTATTTTTCCAAGAAATTTAAACTTTCTTTGTCTGTGCAAGCAGCACATTCCAAACCAACAGACAGGATCGGGTAAATTTTTTATTTTTCCTATCAGACCGGCTGTCTTCGAAGACTGTAACGCAATGTAACTTGTCTTTCGTTCCTCCACCCTGAGTAGTACCGGCAGTAGGCCTATGGTGACTGTCATTGTTACGGTATGAGAAAGGGGAAGGAAGAAAGGACCTGGGGAGAAAGCATATGGCAATAAATTCAGCCAGACAGAAGAAAACAGGCTACCTAACGTGAACAGTGAATCCAGCATCATCATAGATGATCGAACCGTTTACGAACTTCATTTTTACTCTGTCCACAATTGTATCTGTTGATCTAGTTGATCCTAATTTCCACTTTAATGGTCTATACATTTTGACAGTCTAACGCCCCTTCCAAGATATTCCATCCCAACGGCAATATTTTTGCTTATTGCCTTTCCTTATCAGCCATACTTCATTTCCTTATGTTAATACCGTTCCTAACATCAGTTTTCATATTTTTTTCTACTTCATGAAACAGTCGTATGAAAAAATTATCCTGTTAACTGTAGTGGGATTTAGTGACGAATAGGCCTATAGATAAATTATTATTTACGGTTTCATTAATAAAAACTATTTTACCTCAAGTCCAGAGGTGAAGCTACGATTTCCTTCGGAGGGGTGGGGTAAATTTTTGTGAATAAAACTACAAACATTAGAAGAAAAAGAATCTGTTAGTTGCTATTTATTTTGTCGTAATCATGAAGGGATGGATGGAAAAGTACGAGTTACATTAACAAATATCTAAAATTTAAGGAAACAGTGAAACAATAAAGATGACACCATATATTACAGCATAAATAAATTAAATGGTACCAGAAAACAGCACAAACTTTCTTCTATCTTCTCACGAACTTTTTAACACTTCACCTTAGTAAGTATGTCTAAATATTTACAGCGCACGCAATTAAATCGGTCTTTTCGTTTTGCTTCATAAATAAATCAAAGATTCTTATAAAATGTGCACTAATGATTTTAAAAAACAAACAATTCAAAATCTTGTTAGGAGTTAGGAGTCCGAAAATTTGGTTAAGTTAGCATACGAATCAGTTCACCTGGAAACACTAGCAAACGGCGATCCTAAAGTCACGTTCCCTTCTAGGATTGTGTTGTACGGAACAACGGACACATCTTATGACTTTAATTGTTTATTTCTTTTCGAAATGTTAACAATCACAAAATTCAAAAATGCCAAGAAATTATTAAATACGAATTGAAAACACATGTACACCAATTGGCATGCCTGCATACGATTCGAATATCAAGCAAAAAACCGTTTAATATAAAAATTTATGAATGTGGAAACACTGCACTATAAATGTCGTAAATCGAGTTAGATGCACTGCGACCTGTATACACATTCAAACGCTACCTCTTTCCTACTCGCTAAACCAACATAAAATCAAAACTAGGATAAAAATTTGAACCATCCCTTAATCACCAGAAAACTTCAATGTTTACACAAAGCGTAGCGTAATATACGTTTAGGCGGTTATAGCGTATCGCAAGTAAAATATCGCTATGGAGCGATATACGTGACTTCCATGTTCTAAGATTTATATTTAAAATCATTTTCGAAATGAAATATTTCCATAGAAACTACTTCTTTCTACTTACTGCTTCAGCCTTAACCACAGTACTGTGGTCACTAACGTATACCACCTCACGGTATCGCACTCGATTTTCACTGATGATGGCAGTCGATGGCACTCCCGAAACGTCTGGTTTTGCAGAAAACAATGGACTACGGCCAAACAGCCCGGGAAGGAATCATAATAATAAAATACTTCTTTGTTGCCGATAACGTAGTACACATACAAAAAATTATCCCCTCCCCCTTCAACTATAATTTTCATTTATAGACCCCCACCCCGTTCCACTAGCCTCTTCATTTATACACATTTCATCTATGTTTCTACAGAGGATTATTATGATCTTATCAGGATACTTTATTTATCAAAATTAAGTACTTTACTCTTGTTAAAACATAAAAAACGTTGCAAGTAAACTACCATTTCTCCGTAACCGATCTTCACCAAAATCAACAGGCCTTGAGTCCTCTACATCTCAGGCACATATGCAAAAAATTATTTGATTCTGTTTGACTTTACGGCAGTTATCGTTCGCCATAGAAAAATATCGGTATGGAGAACCATACATGACTTCCACAAAAGTTCTAATATTTATATTTAAAACCGTTTTCAAACTGAAATATTTCTATAGGAACTACTTCTTTCTTCAGCCTTAACCACAGTACTGTGGTCACTAACGTATACTACCTCACGTTAGTGCACTCGATTTTCACTGATGAAAATCAGTCGATAGCACACCATTGGATTCGATATCACACCAAAATCAACAGGCTTTGAGTACTCTACAATTCAGGCGCATATGCAAAAAAATTATTTGATTCTGTTTGAATGTGCGGCAGTTATCGTTCATTACAGAAAAATTACCCTTCTTAAAACATAAAACGTTGCAGGTATACTACCCCTTTCTCTTAACCGATCTTCACCAAATTCAATAGGCCTTGAGTCCTCTACAATTCAGGAACGCATGCAAAAAATTATTTGATCCTATTTTAATTTGCGGCTGTTATCGTTTGCCATAGACAAAATGTTAGTATTCACATAAATAATTAGAGCGTAATTATTTAATTTTATTTACCTATATGAGTATATTTTTACATACACATTTTTTATTTTTTGAGTTCCTTTTTTATACCTCGGGGGGGGGGAGAAGTTTAATGTCCAAACCCGTCGTTCGCTACGCCATTGCCTGGAGGAGTTAATGAAATTAGAAAAACATGTGTTTTCATTAGGTCAGTTTAATGAAAGATGTGACGAACACGACAAACAATGCTGACGTAATTACGGTGCGTCGGTAGTTGCCACACACTGAATATGTACAATAGTCTACGTGGTTGCAGATAATGCCGAGTATTCTCCAGTTAAGAGTTATTTCTCCCATTATCCGTCATTGCAGTTGGCAATGTTACCTGTCCAAAGCTCTTTCTAGCACGTTTAATAAATAATTGGTCTGAAAATCTTACACTGATCTTCCATGTTCTGTATCCACTTTCCCTTCGAATCCTGTTAATCTTGGCAATTCTACAGTTTTAAATTTAATCAATCCGAAAGTATATTACCTTTCAGACGTTACTGAATTATCTTCTAATACAATTAATCGTCAATGATCTTTCGATAATACACAAGAAACATTGGTTATTAATAAAGAATGTTATGATAGTAAACGACATTCATGTACAATGAACTGTAGCTTTAAGCGGTGACAAAATTGGAGTCACGAGTTCACTGCTCCATAATAGCATAACTTCCTGAACATAAAAAATTGGAAGAAAAGAATCAGTAAATTTATAAAAAAATTATTTATTTTACTTCCATGTTCCATAAGGAAATGGAAGTATGGTCATGGCGAAAAAAATCGTGTTCGAGATAACGGCAGATTCTGATTGTACTACCATCAAACATGAAAAAAAGTCATTTTTCGAAAAGTGTTTGTGTGTGTGTCTGTGTGTAGAATTTTTTCTATGGCAAACGATAACAGACGCAAATTCAAACAGAATCAAATAAGTTTTTGCATACAGTCCTGAATTGTAGAGGAATCAAGGCCTATTGTTTTTGGTGAAGATTGGTTAAGGGAAAGGGGTAGTTTACCTGCAACGTTTTACGTTTAACAAGAGTAAAGTGCTTAATTTTGATAAATAAAGTATCCTGAAAATAAGGTCATAATAATCAAATATAGAAAGGTAGATGAAATATCTATAAATGAAAAGGGTAGTTGAATGGGGGAGGGGGTAATTTTTTTTATAAAATAAAATGGTAGTTGATGATGGAGGAAGTAAATTTTTATAAGTTTTATATGTGCACTACGTTATTGACAACAAAGAAGTACGAGGTGTGTCCGGAAAGTAAAGATACAAAGGTCGTAATTGGTCTAAAAATATTTATTTACAAATCATTAACTGACAGTTACGTAAATACATATATCTTTATTTCCCTACATAATTACCGTCATTATCCAAGCACCTATTAAGTCTGGGAACCAGCTTTTGTATCCCCGTGTCATAGAAGTCTGCCGCCAACCATTTGAACTATGTCATGACCTCTTCTTTTACCTCGTCATCGTTATCGAACTTTTTTCCGGCCAGATATTGTTTCAGGTGAAGGAACAAGTGAAAATCACTGGGCGCGAGGTCCGGGCTATGCGGCGGGTGATCCAAAACATCGCATTTCCAACTGCACGCATACTGCACGCGTGACCTCTGCGCTGCTCGGCAGTTGGAAATGCGATGTTTTGGATCACCCGCCGCATAGCCCGGACCTCGCGCCAGTGATTTTCACTTGTTCCTTCACCTGAAACAATATCTGGCCGGAAAAAAGTTCGATAACGATGACGAGGTAAAAGAAGAGGTCATGACATAGTTCAAATGGTTGGCGGCAGACTTCTACGACACGGGGATACAAAAGCTGGTTCCCAGACTTAATAGGTGCTTGGATAATGACGGTAATTATGTAGGGAAATAAAGATATATGTATTTACGTAACTGTCAGTTAATGATTTGTAAATAAATATTTTTAGACCAATTACGACCTTTGTATCTTTACTTTCCGGACACGCCTCGTAGTTTCTATGGAAACATTTCATTTCACTTTAACAAAATTCTATATTTTTCATTTTAATTTAAATCATGTATGAGAGAAAATATATCGTTCGTGGCAGGCAAGCATACGAGGGGGAACCCAAAAGCAACGAGAATTTTTCTCTGGCAGTTGGTAGAACGCTAGTTCCGACTTTTCCCGCTAGGTGCCTTCACTAGACACCATTTAGTATCAGTTGCCCTAGCGGCATTGTTGTGGAAACATTAGCGCGGTCAGTGTGACTATTTTTTGTAAGCGCTGTTTCACGTTTTCGGCGATTTTTTTAATGGCAGACATTAAATACCAACGTGCTAACATCAGGTTCTGTTTCCTGTTAGGGAAATCAGCAGCAGAAACTGTCGCAATGCTTCGGACGGTTTATGGGGAGGAAGCTTTGAGCCAGGCAAGGATTTACGAGTGGTTTTCTCGTTTTAAAAGTGGTCAAATGTCAATTGAAGACGAACCACGACCGGGACGTCCCTCGACTTCCAAAACGGACGAAAACATTGAAAAAATCGTGTTGCGATCATGTTTGATCGTCGTAGAACAATCGATGAATTGGAGGAAATGACTGGAATATCCTGGAGTTCATGCCAACGAATTTTGTCTGAAGATGAAACGTGTTGCAGCAAAATTCGTTCCGCGTGTGCTTTCTTGTCTGCTCAAAACCCTTGCCTGGCTCAAAGCTTCCTCCCCATAAGCCGTCCGAAGCATTGCGACAGTTTCTGCTGCTTATTTCCCTAACAGGAAACAGAACCTGATGTTAGCACGTTGGTATTTAATGTCTGCCATTAAAAAAATCGCCGAAAACGTGAAACAGCGCTTACAAAAAATAGTCACACTGACCGCGCTAATGTTTCCACAACAATGCCGCTACGGCAACTGATACAAAATGGTGTCAAGTTAGTGAAGGCACCTAGCGGGAGAAGTCGGAACTAGCGTTCTACCAACTGCCAGAGAAAAATTCTCGTTACTTTTGGGTCCCCCTACGTATCTCAATTATGTAATGTTTACGTTTCCATTTTATTTTCTTACGTTTGCACGCTTTTTAAATGGAAAGTACCAAAACCCACACCAACACAACGCGTGCAAGCCGAAAAGGTGTCCAGCGTGGACAGTGATTTGCTTCCTGTGGATCGCTCGCCAGTGTTAACTGCACATGTTTACAGATGAACGGCCCATAAACAGACTTTTCGTCTTTAGGGAGTGAACCCTCTGCAAGATGCTCAGGGTCCATGATAGATTTGGGAGCGCTCCTTCTTTTCCGCGTGTTTGTTCTGTTACACTGTAGATTCGCAGCTTTACTCTGAGCAACACTCCATAGGGAATGTTGAAAATTTTTGTCCACGGTGTACCCCCATACAGACTAAAACCTGTTCTGATGTTTTGATTACGGACACCATAATTTTAAAACTTTGGAAATGAGCACTACTTAATGGAGATCAAACATTAACTTTTACAAGCCATTAATTTTATGCATGTTTTGAAGCAATAAATGTTTTAATAAATTAATATAATTTTTGTATTTATTTCTATTATAATATAAGAATTACAAACTAATATGTGCATGTGTGTATGTATGAAAAATATATAAATATTTTTCTCCTCTGGAAAATTGTTTGCCCCTCCTTGAAAATATTTTGACCTCTCTGATGGCTAGTTATTTACTAGCCTGTGTGGAATATAACATTATGACATGGATCAGAATGGTGGGTGTTAAACAGAAGACGCAAACGTATTAAAGAAGAAATGTTTTGCTAAGAAATTTATAATTATACGGGTGAACAGAATCGTCGTTCAGGAAATCAGAAGACGAATGGAAAGAAAGAAACAAAGACTCGATTTTAAAAAAGAAAAATGACTAATATAGAATTGACAGAAAATACTTTGATAACACTATAGACATCATTCACCCTCGGCCGATAACTCGCAGCGATAGCCCACTTTCATTACAGGAATCAGATCGCAGCTCCCTTTGGCCAGCTCTTCGTTCGACTACAAGCATTTTATCCAAAAGTACAGTCCTTCCTCACGAAGGTTAAGGATAGTCTTCACCCACCTGACATGAGGGTACCATTTTAGCTGATACGTCATTTCTTCAGAATTCAAGCATCCACTTATTTAATTAATATTTAAATGATTTCAAATATTTTAGGACAGGGAAGTCATGTATGGTTCTCCATACCAATTTTTTAAGTATGCGACGAAGAATATTTAGTGTTATCGACGAGAGAAAGCAAACATTAACAACATATTACGCTGCAGGGTACAAACGAGAATCGTTCTCAAATCGGTTACTTTATCGGTTGACGACAGATTTAATATTCCGTAGCGAACTTTTTTTCAGGTAACCAATATATGAACATTTTAATGAGCAGGACCCATTCTTGACAAAAATTAATTTTTTGTCAACTTCTAGTGACAGTAGGTTTTATAAGTTACGATCATTTTTAAGTTACTACATAACGTTTTAACGTTTGTATAAGGGCATTATTTTATCAGGATCTGTAAAAGGGCAGTACAGAAATAACTGATGTGCTTATAATGAGTACGTTACGTTATAAACACTTATAACATAATATTTCTACGTTGAGCTGAAAAATAACAAAATTGCCTAGTGACTCTAAACGCCGAAGTTATTCCAGACTTTTAGAGATCATTCTGCGCGGCAGAATTACGTAACGTTTTAGGTCATGCGACATGCCCCTTCCAGATGCTACTCGACATCCAGTCCCGCCACGTCATTATAATGCACGGCGGCCGGAGTATAAATACTGGATTTGAAGAGGCTAGAGACCTACCGATATTTCAAGCGCGGAGTGAAGCTATTGATACGGTGCAAAACTATTGATTATTGTGTTAGTGCAAAACTGTAATAAGGTGACATTAACTGTTGTGTTGGACAAATTTAACTTGAATTATTGTATAAGAGTGCCTTTGTTGATTTATAATTGTTGTTTGTATCTATTTAGAGTTTGTAATTAGTGACTTCACTGGTCTCAGTTATTCTGTTTCTACTATACACGACGATCTGTGTGACCGTCGTAACAATATAACAATATGAATGTTATAATTATATTTTATTAATACAACAATAATATATTTATTATATATTATAGTCATTATTTCCCTCCACATAATACATATAGGTACACACATTTGCATAAGTCATTAGATGTGTATACCTATTAATTATCTCTGTATTGCTCGTACATAGGTTCAGACGATGACCATAAATTTTGTCTAATGACCATATAATTTAAAATAACAGAAATGAGTGTTCACAGTGCCGCAGTTGAAAACAAACGTTTAATGCAAAGTACAGTGATTACAGTGCATAGCCCTAATTATATCGCTATAAAACATCTCGCTTGTAACTTTCCTCCGTCTGATTCGTATAGGTCGCACTTGATGCACCAGAATTGTGTAGATGATAACAGAAACATAGAAAATGTTTTGTACCGTACTGTTTGTAGCTCATTACTCATTATATTGTTATCTCCCGCATCTTTATTTCCATTAGGCAGTCCTCAACACGTTTGATACCAGTATTTGATCTATTTTGTTTTCTGCGTCGCCGTGACTTTATAATTATAATTTAGTAACAAATGGAAATCAAATTACGTGCCACTGATTACTGAGCTGCAAGTACACGATTTATACCTACAAACAGAATATTTAAGATTTAAATAATTTTGTTAATTATGTAACAAAAAATGCAGGAAAGTCAGTTATAATGATCGATGTATGTCGATAGCAGTCCAAGACCCCAACAGTCTGTACGATATTTAAATTGTTACATAATAGTCAGTATTTTAAAGAACTCAGTAAGTTTTTTTTCAGTTTTTTAAGCCTTCCGGACGGCTCATAAATCGTGTAGCACAGCGTTTTGTCGTCGAGGAAAACAGAACGAGTTTCATCGGTTTTTCCGCGTGCGCTCCCACCAGTTTTTGTCTCGGGACGTTCGATATAATTTCAGTTATGAAATTAACGTGTCAAAAGATAGGGTTCATTCAAGTTTCTATAGCAATAATTCTGTCAGTCCAGATTCTTCTTAAGAAACAATGTATAAGACTTCCCTTATTACGTTTCTTGGTAGTTGCCGTTCTACGATTAATTTAGGTAGTCTTTCATCGCTCCTTCGATTCAGTGTCCGTACCACGCAGCTGTTTTCGTTGTATTATACCGCGTACCACCATTTGCTAGACCACAGTTTCGTTTCTAATGCTGTCTTTGCGTACACTGAGAACTGTGATATACTGTTACTGTTATTATATTATGTCAATGTTTACGGTGGACCTTGTTCCAATGATTGTGGCTATAATTATATTAAGTATGTCTATCGTTACATGATTTTATTCGATTAGCGTCTTGCTTTTACAGGTACGGCGTGTATTTTGCTATTGAATCTATATACAGTTTTGAATAACTAGTCTTATACAGTTCATAATACTATAAGCAGATTGTTGTTCGTTATTTATTTGTTTCTGTGGTGATTCAAGGCCCAAGTGGAGTCCAGCAATCATGGCGTCACTCTGTCTATCTTGTCTCTCCATCTCTCTGTGAGAATCTGCTGTTACATACATACGTGTTTGTGATAATTCGAAAATATAAGTGAAGATATTTTACGCTTATGTTTTTTAGTGAGTAATTTCTTTTTTGTGAAATAGCTGTACACGTTCCTCTGTGCTTCGAGCTTCTTCATACGCTAACTGATTAGCGTAATAATTCTTCACTTAGTAAGACCAATAGCCGGGATATTAACGGAAGTGTTTAAACGTTTGTGCCTCATAGATTCGCATTGGAGTAATCACATCATAACATACATATTTAAGATATATGGAAATGTCAGTTATAACTGAAAAAGAAAACTTTATTTGGAACAAATTAGAAAAACAATCGGTAAAAAATAGTTGTCTAATGTGCCTCAGAACTCGTGCGGTAAACGACATGTCTTGAACATATACGGCTAACCAATCGTTTGTTTCTGCTTGTGTCAGAGGAGCTAACTGGAATTGAATTTTTAACGAAATGAAACTAAAGCGATGGCGTTTTGTAGCAGAGACCCGGTGACGTCTAATACAGGTGTAGAGGATAACGTTATTTAACGAATATCCCAATTCAGTTAATCAGGTTCAGATAAGCCAGTAGCATAGCGAGGGATGGGGGGGGGGTAACCCTCGCCAAAGGCTTAACGGAAATATCAAAAATTAAAAAAATGGAGTCATATCAGTCGAATTAAATATAATCAGGCTAATTAATTCTGTGAGTAGGAACATTTTTAATTACGGTTTGTTACAGTCGTCTTGCGAGTATGAAATCGTTTCATGTAAACAACGATTGCTATTCTATTTTATTGCTGTAATTATTTGTTTGGTGGTTATGCCTGGCGGTTGTACGATGGTTCATATTTTTATTCTAGTTTTTGAGGCTATGTTCTCTTAGCGAGTAGAAAATGTTTATTCGGCTCGCAGTACATCCAACTCGGTTTACGATATTTATAGTGCACTAATTTATTCCTAACAAGTTGAAACATTTCTGTATCAAACCGTTTTTCGCTTGCAATTCGAATCTTATACAGATGTGCCTATTGTTGTGTACGGGTTTTCGATCTGTATTTAATAATTTTTTCGCGTCTTTTAATTTTGTGTTTTAATTCTGTGTCCGTTATTCCGTACATACGTAAACGGCTTTAGGATCGCCGTTTCACGTCACTCCATACCGGTAAACCGATTGTATGCCAAATCAAATAAAATTTGCTGCCAATCATGTATTGGCCCCATAGCACGATTTTCGAAGGTACGATTTTCTGAGATACTATAATGCTCATTTTATGAAAGGCTTTTCCTCACTCCTATGTAAACACGAGTCGACTGATTTACTTCTATTTGTGGCAAATATTTACAGATAGGCGAAGTTTCAACGTTTAACGCTACAATCGTCTGCAGATGATGGGAGGAAATCTGTACAAATTTCTCGGTACCGTTTATTTTATTTACATTGTAAGCAAAACGTCATATTACAAGCTTGTTGTTGTCTTAGAAGGTTTTTCAATTTTAGATATCTATTAACGTAACCCTTCTCAATACCGAGTTATTTTTCTTTAAATTTTTGTAGGTTTATTCACAAAAAATCTTATCTACCAGACCCCGTTTTGTGGTTTTATTCACATCCCAAGAACCCCCCACCCCACCACAGAAGGAAATCCTAGTTGGGCCCCCTGAATAATCGTATAAGTCTAATAGAGAGTTGGCCATAGATCGTAAGGACGCTAGAAGTTATCTTTTAGTTTTGTAGTGATCGTGATTTAATAAACGAAGAAATGTTTTGCGAGTTACGGTCATTGCCTCTACGTAATTGTAAAACATCTGCGTAAAGGATTCGCTGAATGTAAAGACCCATAGCTCAATACAGGCTAGTGAAATGAAATTTTTGTGGTCACTTCTGGAAGTATCATGTATCACTGGCTAAGAAATAATGAGACAAGGAAGACTTCTGGAATATACAATCTAAACTACAGGATAAAGCAATATACGCACGATTGACAAACCATATGGAAAGTATCTACAAGAACAGGATATCAAAACAAATTTTGGTTTATAACACAGAAAAAAAAGAATGACTGACAGACTAAAGAAAAGATTGTCGGACCATGGATTGCGTAACGGGTCGTACGGTCCAAAGCAAGAAGACGATGACGAATACTTGAAGTAAGTGGGAAGTGTTTAACGCTAAATTTTGTGATTATCACCTGTCTATGACGTTGAATGGAGGTTTCTACCTTTAAGCTCTCTAACCACGGAACAAGACCAAATTTCAATTTTAAGCATTTTAATTAAGGTCAGCCTACTATTCACGACTTGAGTTCACTCTCCAATGATGTAACCATGGAGGGTTACAACCCCCTATTGGGTACGCTGCGAATGTGGATTTACAAGCAAACCTACATCACAGTAGGCACTAACTAGCGAATCCCTTACTACCGCCAACCTCTCTTCTGCCGTTTATCATCATTAACCCACCACCATAAAACAATTCTGGTTTGCAACCTCACCCATACAAAACCCTAGCTACTGACAGTTTCGCTTGTAATAAAACACAGTTACACAAAAACCTGCATTTATACCCACTTATAATAATTTACGCACAATTTCACAAACAGGAAAAGGCCAACAACTCGGATAAGTGTTTCACACACGATACATACGAGTATTTTTTCATTCCGTTCTTAGGAGTAAATTTTTTCTGTATTTTTTATTAGGAAACAGACTATCAGCATTCCTAAATACTGAAAGTGAGCTCAGCGGGGTAGTGATCTGACGATTGCCATTCGAGAGGTGTAGGTACGTCGAAGGTCCTACTTTGGGGCGTTTGATAGGTAGATGCTCCAAGTGGGGTGATTGTGGAACGATATATTCATCATTTAGGCGGGACCTCTGGGGACTCCCCAAAAAAGTTTGTTCGATAATGCTAAGTACCGATAATAACTAAATTACTGCGTTAAAATCAGCTCCCCAAAAATCTGGAGGGGGGCATAGCCCCGATGACTTCCTTAGATTCGCCTATGCTGACAGGTGTCAGGTACATCAAGTATTTCTGAATACTGTTGTGTTAAAAACGTTTTATGTTAACATAAAAAACTACTTATTATGTAAATGATTACTTATTACAAATTATACTGTTTCGGTAACAACACTGATATACTGTGCATTGTGTGACCGACAATTCCGCTTCGCGTCACGTCAGGCGCAGTCGCCAGAAGTATGTTATATAGCCTACTATCCATAAATTATAGCTTTTATCTCGACAACGGTGAGAAACGACACTGATGTTCTGTTGTTTTTGCGTAATTATCAATGGGACGCTGTAGCAGGTAAGCCTAGCGCAGGTGTAAAAACTAATTTGTAAAAACGGGTCAAACCCGTTTAAAAATACACCGGACAAAGCTTAGTTACACCTGTTATCGCCGTGACCGCGGTAGTGCATATTTATTTGCAGTTTAGTTAGCATTACTTCATTAGAGAACGTAAACGGAATTACTTTATTATAATATGCGCCTGAACTATAGTTACGTAATCTGTATACACTATGTACACAACAAACTGTGCTATGCAACTACCTATAACTCCGCTGTATTGTAATTAATTACGTAGACACAGTTCACTCTCTCCAAACGTAAAGTCAATTTCTCCCTGACAATCTTCGACACTAGTCTACCCCTGAGAATGTCTGTGTATCTTACTTTGCTACACCAATACTATTTTAATTAAAAACTGGTACAGTCATAAATAGTGAATTTGAAACCAAAATTAAATTGTCTAATAAACTTATTAAGCGGGGTACTAACGTGATGTAGGCGGCAGTTATGCTCGTAGAAACGTTAGATTTCACACACACACACACACACACACACACACACACACACACACACACACACACACACACACACACACACACACACACACACACACACACACACACACACACAGAGTCTTATTCAATTTCAGGGAAGATATGGTAATATATTGCGTATACTGGTTGCTCGCCTGTATGTACTGCGTGATTTGAAAATAACTTGTCTACAGAGTGAAGTCGGAGAATTATAATTTTTAAAATTTCGTAGTGTCAAAATGTTATTCTTCATCTTGCACTCATTTTTAAGTTATTTCGATCACAAAAAAATTGTAAAAATACAAAAGCAGAAAGTTGTATATTTCAAAAATTTATTGAACTCTAAAACGTAACTCATCGTTATTTCCGTTGTTAATCAAAGTAAATGATTCGTTTTCACTTCAATTTGTAAATTAATATGTCAGTAAACCAAACGCTTCGGATGCTTGGTAGCAGGGGCATATTTATGGTGGGGGGACGAAGATGACTGGACCCCCCCAGAGGGTCGAAACACTTAATTTTTAAGCTGTTTTTTTCCAACTGTGTACGCTAATATAGTAGTAGCTCTTTTTAAAATATACAACAGGTTTATTACATAGCATTACGGTGTACGTTTAAAATATGAAAATCATTTCAGTCAATAACAATCAGTTTGTCTTTTAACAATCTTTCAATAACGCGTAATTTTATTGTGTTATTACTGTTTACTTTAATGGGACTCATTTCAGGATGTTACCACGCGTTTTTCAGCCACAGGACCCCCCCCCAGTCAAATTCTAGATACGCCACTGCTTGACAGGCGTATTTACTTTTGACTTGTCTGTCTTCAGGTTACTCTTCAATAATAATTATTATTTATTCCGGCTGTAAAATGTTTACATTCTACTCTTCAATAATTACTACACGTTTTTATTGGTTATGTTTTACTCTACAACCATCAAAGTTATTACGTGTTCTGTCTGATTTAATTAGTAGAGTATGCAAATAGGACGGTATTGCGTTTAGGCGGTAAACTCGTTTATTACCTTGTAATTTTTAAAAGTATCGACTAATGTTGACAAATCAGGTGTAAAATTTACTCGTCTTGATTCTGCGAGTTCGTAAAAACAGTCGTCTTTGCGCACTAGTCTTGTAGTTTCCATATTACACTATAGTTTTCTAAAAGAGTACTTTTTGCGCTTTGGGTTCAAACATTTTTTAATAACATCGCACAAATCGATTGCCTCGCACATTTCATGCTCTACAAGAAGAGCAGCGAAGGTCGATAGTCTTTCCTGGCTCACAAAAAATCGTAAATGGTTTTGTATACTGCTTTGTTTTGAAAACGAACGTTCGTTTTCGCTGCCACTGTAATAGAAAACGTAAGAAATATTCGAATGACAATCATTGAATTTGGATATGATGAAAACACAGCCCTACTCTAGTACATTTAGTACGTACTTAATTGTGAATTTTGGGCCTCTATTGTAGGCTCGGGTAGACTACGGCCGCCCGAGTGCAGTGCACCTTCTAACACATATGGTAGCGACGGCCCTGGTCGACACCGCCCACGAAAACGTAATGACAAAGATTCAGGATAAAGTCCATATTATCTACCTAGGGATTCAAGCTTCACAATGGAAAAGTACAGGAAAGACAAAAAAAAGGGAAGATAAATGAAAAATATCAAATGGAAGACAGGAATGACAATAACATCTCTAGTCTAAGTTACAACAATCTGGAAAAATTCACCCTAAAACCAAATATACACGACATAAAAATTAATGTGGTCTCTGAGATTTATAACTGAACTTACAGGTTTGAATCTATAAAAGCGATCTTAATGTAATCTCCCAATAAAATATCAAAAAATATTTAAATGATCCTCAACCTCAGGGCGATGCGGATTCATGGCTGTCACAGCATAAATTATTTATTCATTTATGTATACTATCAATTTATATCCATACATGTGGACTAAAAACTGACACGAAGAAAACTAATCCAGTGCTGAACCTAATAACCCCTACATGATGGTTATAACATTATTTTGTTACTCGTATGCCTTCTAGTTCACTTAGTACCCAACAGTTCACAAGATCAATGAAGTTACTACGAGTTTTATTCTTCTTGTCTACTGACTGTTGTTCACCACTGGCTTATAGCCAAGTATTTGGACGAGTTTCTAGTCGTTTTATACGCATGTCGTTCTACGGTGCACTGTAGGCGAGGCGCCCACAGACGTGGCGTGGCACTGGCGTGGCGGAGGCGTGACGTCGCTGGGATAAATAACATTGGTTAGTAAATAGACTAACGCCAAAAGAAGTGGCGTGGCGGAGACGTGGCGTGGCGGAGACGTGGCGGCTGCGCCTCTTCACATCCGCCACGTCTCCGCCACTCGATTACATCGTGTTCTATTTTCGCCACGTCCACGTCCACGTCCGTTTCTGTACTGTGTTTTCAGAGTGATTCGCAAAACAGACTGAGAATTAAGTATCACAAATAAATAATTATAATCATAAATAATAATAAAGTGTAATCATGTGCGACGACCAGGATTTCAATATTAATTTTATCCAACTCGTTGAGCAGCATCCGTGCTTATATGACCACACCTCGCCGGATTACCACCGTACCAGAGCCCAAGATCAAGCTTGGATTGCAATAGCAAATGAAATCAAGGAGAATGGTAGATTCATTACAAGACAATGGTACCTGATTCCAAGACAAGGTGGAAAAACCTGCGAGGAAGATACATAAAACAGCTACGAGAATATACGCCGTCAGGATCAGGTACTGTAAATAAGAAGCCGAATTGTACTGTACTAGTTGGCCGAATTTATGGTTTTTCTTGAGCCATTTACAAAATCCCCCCAAACGAAAAGTAACGTAAGTCAGGCAAACGACGAAAGAGTGAGTGAAGAGATCTTACACGAAACGGCATCTTTTACGGATGAGGATCCTCCCCAGATTCAAACGGAACGTCAATCTGTAGCACCACTTCATCAGGAAGAAAAAGAATAGGAAGAAGAAGAACGCCGATCAAGGCAAATAAATCGTGCCTCTTTACAACTCTCAAAAAACAAATATCAAAAAGTTTCTGATCAATTACTGTCGCTACAAGACGTCAACAGATCAGCAATGGAAAATTTGTCCGCAAAAAAAAAACAGACAGTGGGAAAATATGATAATGCAGACTGTTCATTTTTAATGAGCGTATTACCGGATATGAGATAAATGACGGAGGAGCAAAAGCCAGGTTTCAAAATCGGAATTTTAACTATGGCAGGAGATATATTAAGTCAAAACCCACCAGCAAATGATTCCTATCAAGACTTCTTGCCTGGTTCGTCAACTATGGCAGGAAATATATTAGGTGAAAAATGTTTCATATGAAGACTTCTCGCCTGGTTCGTCAACTTCACATGCTTCCGGTTACAAACAATATCAACCTGGTAATACAGTCACTCATCGCACGCTCCATTACTACTGAGCAAGGAAACACTTACTGATGCATTGCGTACCTTAAATGATGGTTGGGTCGGTTAAGTGATGGATGGATATTACAAGAATGTGTTGCATACAAATTTAAAGCATTTAAAAATATTCTTCACGTGAACATGTTCTGCAATTTATTTTGAAAAATCTGTAGGCTATACCGTAAACAATTTTTCGTATTTTCTTCTATCAAAATTATAATAATTGTGTGTACCTATGTATTCTTGTTACATCCCACATCTTGAAATGACTAATTTATAACGAAATAATTAATAAGATTTAACTTACACAGTGACAAATTTACAAACACTGTACTTTCAGGGGATGCGTTTCCAAGGATGGTTTTGTATCATCAACACTTGCTACCGTTTGGAACCACACACCACATGCAGCTTCTGATACCACAAACGGTATAAAGTGCTGATGATACGAGGTCATCCTCGTGAATTGCGTCCACTTTAAGTACAGTGTTCTTATAGTTATCTTTCTGTAACGTTAAATTTTATTAATTATCTTGTTATGAGTATTACGCACTTTCATTCCTGAAGCGGACGCATTGAATTGTGGTTTACTACCGTTCAAATAAATAGTTATTAGTACTTCCGTGAATCATTGGCACTAAAATATAAAACGCACTGTACCAAAACATAGTTCAGTATTTGAAACGATATAAAAAAATGTGTGTGCTGTTAAATACTTTATGTCGATAATGTTGATGGTAAATTTTGTGGTAGTTTATGAGTAAGCATAGAAATAACTGAAAATGTGTCCACTTCAGGTACAACATTATTGTTATTTGTTATCGATTTCTGACAACTTAATGCTATTAAAATACGTTCTTCAGGCGTTATAGAAAGCCTCCAGTTCGTATCCTTTTTACTAATTTCTGGACGTAACTTTCTACTAAAACACTCAAATTTTCCCTCTTCATTCTATAAAATGATTTGAACTTCACATCGTACAATGTCTCATCGTACCTTAAACACATTAAACGCACCGCAATCTTTCTTCTTCCGCCAATATGGATGTATCCAAAATCGCCTTCTTTTATGAACTGCTTTGTTTAAAATATTTACATTTGCCAAATGGTCAAGCGCTAAAACATCTTCGTCATCGGAGGACGACATTTACGACTGATATGACAGCAACAGCCGCCGCCTACCCTGTTGGCGTTAAGACACGTCACCGCCACGTCGCTTTAAAATAATCGCCACCCCCGTCCGTCGGTCGCCACTGCCACGTCGCCGCCACTTTGTATTTTGCCACCTCTGTGGGCGCCTGCTATCCGAAAATTATGAGATGACTTTATTTTTGACAAACATGGAGGACACTTGTGATGGTACTTAACACATTGACCTAGAATCTCTTCAGAGTCGAGTGCTAAATTTGGACGCCGTGCCGTGCTGTTCCCTGGATCCACACCGCCTCGAATATGACATTGTTAGCCAACAATTTGTTACGGGATGTACAACGTTTATTGTGATTTGCTTCCCACATTAAATAAACTTCTAATGGATCAAGGCTCATGTAGGAGTTTATGCTAACGAACTGGCAGACCGGCTAGCAGAAACAGCAGCACGGAATAATGAATTAGCAATCTCTTTTGACAAAATACCCAAAAATGCAGTGAGTCAAGAATTAACCAAAGAAACTACACATAAGTGGGAAAAACGAATGGAAGGAAAGAACGAAAGGTACAGTAGATAAAATGTTCTTCCCTAATATCAAAGACAGATTGCAAACAAAGCCCAAAATGACTCCCAACTTCACGGCAATAGTGACTGGATACGGAAAAACGAAATCTTACCTTCACCGCTTCGAGATAATAAACGATCCAATGTGGCAGTGCAATGCAGGAGAACAAACAGTGGATCACACATAATATACTCGTATGAGTGTGAGATGTTATAAAATCAGAGAGAAAAAAAAAAAAAAAAAAAAAAAAAAAACACAGGAACTTGGCCACCTAAAAAGTAGATCTTATAAAGAGAAACGTTCAAAAGAATTCAAAACATTTGTCAGTGCAATAGAAGTCTAATAAGTTATTTCAGTGTAAATATGAAATAATGACATATAAGCATTGTAAGCTATGTTATGCAATACGTTGCAACGATACAGCCATATGCTGTATTGGGCATTGATTTAAATAAATATAAAATTTGTAGAATTATTATAAGTTAGGGGTAAATGGACAGGTCTGATATTGTAAAAATATTTCATTGTTATATTAGGGGAGAAATTAACCTGTTTCGACAGGCAAAGAACACCTGCTCGATTGTATGTGTGTTACGAGTGTATCTTGTGTGCATTAATGATGCATGTACAGACAGGAATCTCAGCTACCCTCCCCCAAGTAATTAATAAAATAATTATTTTAATTCACTATGTGAAAACTAATTAGTGTATAAACAAACAAAAGGCACCAATGTGTGTGTAAAATTTATAGTTATCCCCAGTTAGAAAATGACGTTAATAGGACACATTACGCGGAGACAGTGCGAAATAAATGTGCCAAAAATACTCAAATTAACCTAAGACGCTCAAATTAATACAGTGAGTGCTTAATCAAATTAGCTATGATTTGTGCTATCTCGATTCCGTACAAAACATTGCTATTTACTAAAAATTTCAAATATATGAAAAGGTTCAGGAGTGGGGGCTAGCATGTGATCTGCAGGTCTCGACAAGATGATTTCAGAACCAACAGGTGCGGAATCTCAAGAGGGTATAAATTAAGGGTTCGACTGAAAACCCTTCTCTTCTTTTCAAGACACAGTTGCAGTCGGACATGCTGTCCGTCGGCAGAACAGTTTTTATTTTATTATAAGTCTCATTGATGAACGAATAAAGACGTGCAGTAATTATGTTGACAATATTTCGGGAAGCGTAAAGTACCGGGACCGTTTAAGTCTACAAAGAGTATCTACGGAGACAAAGAGTATCTACGGAGAAGCTACAAGAGCGACGAGGGATGCTGGACGTTAGGAGATGTTTTTTTGACGCCTAACCGACGATTGAGATCCACCTTGCAGCAGATAGCAATTCTCTGAGACGGACCACACACTGCTGGAGAACGACGTTGGACTCTGGACATATCCAGGACCACGCCAAGCCAGGAGTAACGGAAACCCAACTCTGGACAACGCTGGACCCCGTCAATAAGTCGTAAGATCATCAAAACTCGAGGTGACATGCAGAATGCATTTATAAATGATTTTTAAAAGAGCTCATAAAGACTATATAAAAAGACAATAAATTAAAACAAAAAAAAAAGAAGTTTATAATTAGAAATAATATATATTAGAATCTTAGATAAATGTTTAGTCGTAAGAATGAGCGATCGCATATAAAGAAATAAGAAAAAAAAGAGTTTAAATTTGAGATAGTATATTTTTGGTTATCAAAATAAATAATTGAATTGATTTGATATTTGTATCTGTAGAAAAAATAATTAAAATTTTGAATATAAAACAAAGGCCACTCTAAAAGTAATTAATATAATTTTAAATTTAATTTTTAAACATTGGTATAGACTGAGCAAGCTGAGGTCAGATCTGAATTAAAAGAATTCAATTCAAATTACATTTTAATTTTAATTGTTTTAGTAAATCAAATTGAATAAATGTCTAGATTAAGATTATTAACATGTCTAGATGTAAGAGTGTTTTAAATGTGTGCAACACCGTATAGTTTAAGATATAAACACTTAATAATGAGTGATATCTTGTCCGAAGATTATTAACGATGTTTTATTATTTATAAGGTTTGAGAAAACAATAAATATGAATTTTTAACTACTCATAAATCTACTACTCTTATTATAGTTACACCTGGTATTGTTATAATTACTTACAACCTGCATATATAATTGTGTTGTTATATAATTTTGTTGCCCGTTAACTTGGGGCTCGACATGCTTACATTTAATAATATGTATCGTTGTATAATAATGGCGCTCCAAGATCGTGGGGCTCCTCAAACACAAATAAATTTATATTTGCAAAAATAATACCATTATAACGTATTTGTTAATACTTGATATAAATGTATATAAACACATTGTAATTCAAGTAAGGAAAAATTTAGTATATAGTATTAGACAATTGTGTTGGAGTATCCTATAAAAAAAAAAAAATTAACCATTTCCCCGGGTCCCAATACTGCCAAAAAACAAAGCCTCATTAAAATTTAAAAAGAATTCAGTGTGTGTGAGAACGCTGTGTCCTATAATGAAAGCCGGGCAATCCGGAGCCAATAGGCGGGAAACACGAGCGCAGCGATTGTTTGTTTTTGTTGCACCGCGCCGGTCCTAAACAGCGAAAATAGCTTAATAATGTTTCCCAACGAAGGAACACATCAAAATTCAACGTTCGCTGAAAAAGCAAACCGTTTGCAACTATAATCTGTTCGCTTCAAGAAGAGCTCTTGACTTTGACACTACAAAAATAAGTAGGCCTACTGTACATCGCTGACGCCATTATTCTTTAATTTGATTTTTTTTAGTTCATATTTTTGTATTTATCATTATATTAAAATTTCAATAATCAGAAATAGTTAAGACTAACGTACCACCGGATTACTGGGAAAAGATGCCGAAAGTTTTTTAAGCTATAATACACGATAATGACATTTTAGAATTGAATTAATAACATTTATTATCACTTAAATACTGTGTGTACTTATTATGTACTACAGTAATTACTATACTGTAACACACATAAATAAATACGCATATTACATACTTCTACATTATGAAAATGTTTGGCAACTTCTGATTCGAAACGTGTTTCATTTCACTGTGTTTGACACAAAAGATTTTCTCCGCTTTAGTTTCTGAATTTTTTTGTAGAATCTACTCCGGCTATCTTTTAAAATTAAAATCGTCAGCTTATTCTTTATTTTCTTCATCCTATTACAAAAAAAGATGTATTTATGTGCACACGGCGTCATCCTGTTTTGCTACGCAAATAATCGGTGAGACACTCAACTTGTTCATTTTATATAAATAGGTTAATCAATATACCACTGGAAACGGGTGATTTTAAAGATGAATTAATACCATAAAATACGTAGCCACAAGAAACGGATTCAGTAGCACATTAATAGATACATTATTGAAGAAACATTTAAAAAACAAACATAATAATAAAAATAGACTTAAAATTAATAGAAACACTAATATTGTGAAATATATATCAGCAGAATATACAAATATAGTGCCACTTATTTTAAAAAACAATTTAAACAAATTTGACTTCCAAGTGATTTTCCGTACCAATAATAACTTACAAAAAATGCTTAAATCAACAGACAAAATACCTACAGAGAAACAAACAGGTGTATACAAGTTATCATGTAATGACTGCAACAAGATATATATAGGCCAAACTGGCAGACGATTTCGAAAGCGGTTTAGGGAACATTTGCCTAAGAGCAAAATTACAAAGTCAGAACGTATTAAATCCAACTACGCTCGTCACCTCATAGAGTCCAACCATGGGTATACAGATTTTGACACTAATTTCAAACCATTACATTATTGTGCCAAGGGACTCGTATGAACACACTCGAGGAATACGAGATTTACAAGGCATTTAAAACCAATCCTGGAAATGTTTTAAATGATCAGTTATCTTTCAAATCACATTATTTATTTGATACAGCTCTTAAGTTCGAGACACAAGACAATACTAGATAACATTAATAAATATGCACCTTGGACCTGAGTTCTGATAAGTTTGACAGTATGAACTGGACCTCCATACAGTGCGCACTGTGCAATGTGAAAAGGCCTAAGTTTGTGTGTAAATTATGTGTATGTGTGTCATTGTGTCATTAATTTTTAACGTTTGACGACGGAAGAGTGATTCCTCTGAAGATGAAACCCTAGGTTTTGAAACGCGTCAGGACAAAATAAGGAGAAGTCGCAAGACGTTTATTAAGGTAATTTTTAATTATTAAAAAAAACAAGTTAAGACTAATCAACGTTACTGTCTTTACAGTGGCTTAAATTAGTCCCATTAAAGTAAACGGTAATAACACAATAAAATATGCGTTACTGAAACTCTGTTTACAAGATAGACTTATTGACTGAACTGATTTTCCTATATTTAATATTTCAAACGTATACGCTAAAGCTGTGTAAAAAATCTGTTTGCATATTTGAAAAAGAGTTAGGCCTATTACTATATTAGCGTACACAGCTGAAATATCGGTATGGAGAACCATACATGACTTCCATATTCTAAGATTTATATTTAAAATCATTTTCAGCCAAACAGCCAGGGAAGGAATTTTAACAAAAAAATACTTCTTTGTTGCCAATAACGTAGTACACATATAAAAAAAAATTATCCCCTCCCCCTTCAACTATAATTTTGATTTATAGAAAATTACCCCCAGCCCGTTCAACTAGCCTCTACATTTATAGATATTTCATCTATGTTTCTACAGTGGATTATTAAGATCTTATCAGGATACTTTATCAAAATTAAGTACTTTACTCATGTTACAACAAAAAATGTTTCAGGTAAACTGCCCTTTCCCCGTAACCGATCTTCACCAAAATCAACAGACATTGAGTTCTCTATAGCTCAGGCACATATGTAAAACATTATTTGATTCTGTTTGAATTTACGGCAGTTATGGTTCGTCATATAAAAAATTACCCATGTTAAAACATACAACATGAGATTTATAAAACATATCTAAGATTTATATTTAAAATCATTTTTGAAATAAAATATTTTCATAGAACCTACTAACGCTGGGGAAATCTGAGGAGCCAATCAGAGTTGGGCCTACCTGTCACTCTGCTGAATTTGGTGGAAAGCCCTGTCACTGTCGTCAAAGTATCAGCCTTGACAGGGTCCTCTTTTTCTGCAAAATGGGAGAGGCTTGAGATGGAGTGAGTGACATGGTCCCCACCTCAATGAAGAACCCATTGTTTTATAAAAATATATTTAAATTTTGAAAACTGAAAATTCTTTTCTTGTTGTAAATATTTATATTTTATAATCAAAATGACTTTATTTTTGTTACCTGGCAACGAAATTATTTTATTTTAAACAATTACCATTGTTTCAAAAAGTTTAAATAAATTTTCAAGTACTTTACTCTTGTCAAAACGTAAAAGGTTGCAGGTAAACTACCCCTTTCCCTTAACCGATCTTCACCAAAATCGAAAGTCCTTGAGATCTCTACAATTCAGGGATGTATGCAAAACATTATTTGATTCTGTTTGAATTTGCGGCAGTTATCGTTTGCCATAGAAAAAAAACGTTGCAGGTAAACTACCCCTTCCCCTCAACCGATCTTCACCAAAAACAATAGGTCTTGAGTACTCTACAAATCACGGCCGTATGCAGAAAATTATTTGATTCTGTTTGAACTTGCGGCTGTTATCGTTTGCCATAGAAAATACACTTGTTAAAAAAACGTTGTAGGTAAACTACCCCTTTCCCTTAACCGATCTTCACCAAAAACAATAGGTCTTGAGAACTCTACAATTTAGGGCTGTATGCAAATAATCTTTTGATTCTGTTTGAATTTGCGGCTGTTATCGTTTGCCATAGGAAATACCCTTGTTAAAACATAAAACGTTACAGGTAAACTACCCCTTTCCCTTAACCGATCTTCACCAAAAACAATAGGTCGTGAGAAATCTACAATTCAGGGCTGTATGCGAAACATTATTTGATTCTGTTTGAACTTGCGGCTGTTATCGTTTGCCAAAAAAAAAATTTCCCTTGATAAGAAAAAACCGTTGCAGGTAAACTACCCCTTTCCCTCAACCGATCTTCACCAAAAACAATAGGTCTTGAGTACTCTACAAATCAGAGCTGTATGCAAAAAATTATTTGATTCTGTTTGAATTTGCGGCAGTTATCGTTTGCCATAGAAAAAAAATCTACAGACAGACACACAGACAGACACACACACAGACACTTTTCGGAAAACGACTTTTTTTCATGTTTTGAGTGTAGTAGAATCAGAATCTGCAATAATCTCGAACACGATTTTTTTTGCCATCACCATACTTCCATTCCTTAAGGAATATGGAAGTAAAAAATAATAAAACACTTATCTAAAAATGAAACTTTTACTTGTGAAACTTAGTTTTTTCTTCTCGTTGAACGCGTTTCAGCGTACGTATTCGCCTTCTTCAGCTTTGAGACAGACTGCCATCATTTGGTAACGGTTGTTGTGTGGAAGGTATAGTGGGGGTGGTGCGTGGAGGAAGGGGATTGGCGCGGGGATTCAACTTAATGTTTGTTTTTTGTATAATTGTGTCAAAAAGTGTATGTGATTTATATTGTAGTTGATCGTTAAGTATGTTGTTTGGTTGTGTTGTGTGGTGTTTATATATTTCGTATTGTTCAGTTGTGTTGAGTTTTCGACCTTTGGGTAAGTAATGTAAAATTTCAAGATTAGTGTCTATGTTGGTGTAGCTGTGGTTTTCTGTGTGTTTGTGTGTGGCAAATGCGGAGTGTATATTGTTGTTGGTTAAAGCTTTTAAGTGTTCAGAATAACGGGATGAAAAAGATCTTCCCGTCTGGCCTATGTAGAAACTATTGCAGTCATTACAATTTAATTTGTATACACCTGTTTTGTTATATTTGTCTATGTCTGTGTTTGTATTATTGATGTGTTTTTTGATGGTATTGGTTGTTCTGTATGCTATTTTGTATTTGTGTTTTCTGAATGTGTTGGCGATTTTGTGTGTGTAGGAGTTGTGGTATGTGAGTGTGATGTATTTATTGTGTTGTGTGTTGATGGTATTTTGTGTTTTGTTTTTGTTTTTGATGCGTTTGTGTAGTGTGTTTATTAAATTAGGGTTGTAACCGTTTTTGATTGCTATGTATTTTATTGTGTTGAGTTCCGTCGGTGTAATCTTGTTTATTTAAGGGTATTTTAGTTAGTCTATGGAGCATATGGTTGAAGGCCGCATGTTTATGTTGTGTTGGGTGGTTTGATGTGTTGTGTATAACCATGTCAGTTGTGGTTGGTTTCCTGTATATTTTGTACGTGTGTGTATTGTTAGTTTTGTTAATTGTTAGGTCTAGAAAATTTATACTATTGTTTTGTTCAATTTCCAGTGTAAATTTTAATTTGTGGTGTATAGTGTTTATGTATTTGTGGAAGTTTTCAACTTGTCTTGTGTTGCCTTTGTATAAAAGTAATATATCATCTACATACCTGTGCCAGTATATAATTTTGTTAGTGTATTTGTTGTTGTTTATTATGTGGTTCTGTTCTATGTTGTGTATATATATTTCTGCTAGTATTCCTGATATGGGGGATCCCATCGGCAGACCTTCTGTTTGTGTGTATATCTTGTTATTGTATGTAAAGTAATTTTGTTCAGTTATTATTTTGGTAAGTGTGATGATTTCTTGTATGTGTGTTTCAGGTGTGTTGTTTTGTCTGAGTAGTTGTTCTAGTGTTTGGATGGTCTCTTTGATGGGGACATTAGTGTATAGATTGGTTATATCAAAAGATGCCAGAGTTGAGTTATGTGGGATGTGGATGTGTTCAGTTTTCCCGACTAGGTCGATGTTGTTTTTGATAGATGTGTTGTTACTGAGATTAATGTTTTCTCTGATTATTTTGTCTAGTTGTTTTGCGATTTTGTGGGAGGGGGCCTGTGTGTTGTTTATTAATGGTCTGATGGGAATGTTAGGTTTATGTATTTTTGGTAATGCATTTAGTTTAGGGGGGTTAGGTTTTATTTGTTTAAGGTATTTGGCGCTTTCTGGTTTGATTATATGTTTTGTGTTGTTTATAAATTTGTTAATCTGTTTATGAAATTTTAGTGTGGGGTCTTTATTTATTTCCGTTATATTATTATCGTTGAAGAAATTTTCGATTTTAGTGTTTAATTGGTGTTTGTCCATTATGACGCTTATGTTACCTTTGTCAGCTTTTAGGATTGTTATGTTGTGTTCAGTTTGAATGTAAAACACAAGTTACTTGAACACAACATAACAATCCTAAAAGCTGACAAAGGTAACATAAGCGTCATAATGGACAAACACCAATTAAACACTAAAATCGAAAATTTCTTCAACGATAATAATATAACGGAAATAAATAAAGACCCCACACTAAAATTTCATAAACAGATTAATAAATTTATAAACAACACAAAACATATAATCAAACCAGAAAGCGCCAAATACCTTAAACAAATAAAACCTAACCCCCCTAAACTAAATGCATTACCAAAAATACATAAACCTAACATTCCCATCAGACCATTAATAAACAACACACAGGCCCCCTCCCACAAAATCGCAAAACAACTAGACAAAATAATCAGAGAAAACATTAATCTCAGTAACAACACATCTATCAAAAACAACATCGACCTAGTCGGGAAAACTGAACACATCCACATCCCACATAACTCAACTCTGGCATCTTTTGATATAACCAATCTATACACTAATGTCCCCATCAAAGAGACCATCCAAACACTAGAACAACTACTCAGACAAAACAACACACCTGAAACACACATACAAGAAATCATCACACTTACCAAAATAATAACTGAACAAAATTACTTTACATACAATAACAAGATATACACACAAACAGAAGGTCTACCGATGGGATCCCCCATATCAGGAATACTAGCAGAAATATATATACACAACATAGAACAGAACCACATAATAAACAACAACAAATACACTAACAAAATTATATACTGGCACAGGTATGTAGATGATATATTACTTTTATACAAAGGCAACACAAGACAAGTTGAAAACTTCCACAAATACATAAACACTATACACCACAAATTAAAATTTACACTGGAAATTGAACAAAACAATAGTATAAATTTTCTAGACCTAACAATTAACAAAACTAACAATACACACACGTACAAAATATACAGGAAACCAACCACAACTGACATGGTTATACACAACACATCAAACCACCCAACACAACATAAACATGCGGCCTTCAACCATATGCTCCATAGACTAACTAAAATACCCTTAAATAAACAAGATTACACCGACGGAACTCAACACAATAAAATACATAGCAATCAAAAACGGTTACAACCCTAATTTAATAAACACACTACACAAACGCATCAAAAACAAAAACAACAAAACACAAAATACCATCAACACACAACACAATAAATACATCACACTCACATACCACAACTCCTACACACACAAAATCGCCAACACATTCAGAAAACACAAATACAAACTAGCATACAGAACAACCAATACCATCAAAAAACACATCAATAATACAAACACAGACATAGACAAATATAACAAAACAGGTGTATACAAATTAAATTGTAATGACTGCAATAGTTTCTACATAGGCCAGACGGGAAGATCTTTTTCATCTCGTTATTCTGAACACTTAAAAGCTTTAGCCAACAACAATATACACTCCGCATTTGCCACACACATACACACAGAAAACCACAGCTACACCAACATAGACACTAATCTTGAAATTTTACATTACTTACCCAAAGGTCGAAAACTCAACACAACTGAACAATACGAAATATATAAACACCACACAACACAACCGAACAACATACTTAACGATCAACTACAATATAAATCACATACACTTTTTGACACAATTATACAAAAAACAAACATTAAGTTGAATCCCCGCGCCAATCCCCTTCCTCCACGCACCAACCCCACTACACCTTCCACACAACAACCGTTACCAAATGATGGCAGTCTGTCTCAAAGCTGAAGAAGGCGAATACGTACGCTGAAACACGTTCAACGAGAAGAAAAAAACTGTAAGTTTCACAAGTAAAAGTTTCATTTTTAAATAAGTGTTAGTGCTGTGAAAGAAGAGATGAATAATCAAGACAACTATAATAAAACAGCCTAAAAATTATGAAATTAGCCCAGATTCAACTTTTCGACGCTTTGGGGGGGGAGTCTGGTCCAATCCCCCCCCCCAACCGAAATACGCTCCTGTTTGACCTGATAAATCTTGTTTAAGAGTTCGGCTGTTTCTTCATGAAGACGAGAAGGCAAAAAAGTATGTTTTTCATCACACACTAGATCCTCCACTGACTGAAAAATAATCTACAGAATTATCGAATTAAATCACTGTACGCCAGCGACGTCTAAACAATGCAGTTTGTCAAGCTCTACTGAACACGTCAGTCAGCTTCTGTTGCTGCTGATGCTGGGCGCCTGAAACAGGATTATTCGACGTATCGGACTACCGAGACTGTAATATATTTTAAAGCTCAGCGAAATCTGATAAAAGACACAAGCATAAAGTCTGTTACATTTTTATTAAAGACACAAACAACTGTATTATAGCTCCTAATCCCCCGCGCTTGTGTGCGTGCGGGATGCGTGTTTGTGAGTGGTATTATCAACTCGCCCAGCCGCACTCCCAAGTTGATAATACTTTTTTTTTATAGTAACATGAAAACATTACGATCCAACGAGGCCGGGTTACTAAACCAATCTGATGAATGTATATAACCCGGACTTGCAAAAAACGTGTTCGTACGGGCGCGCGCTTGCGCTACTCATTACAACACAATGGATGACGCTTCCGCAGCGTCTTGTAGTCTACGGAGTATTTGCCTCCTCCCTCTTTCCTGTTAACGCTGTACTTTTTTTATTCACTCGTTTATACGAAATTCCCAATGCCGTCGCATTTACAACTGCGCGTTCGTTACAACTAACAAAAAGTGATCTTTTCAAAGTACTTTGGAATAACGGCGGAGCCAACCATAATTTCTCTCATGCCGTGTCTGTAATTTAAGATTAGCATTCTTGGAAGTGACTATAAAATAAAGCTTGACTATATATTTTCTAAGTTTGCTTATTGTATCAAAACAAAAGCTCACACTAACTGCTCCACGAACAATACCTTAAATGACGGCTACGTAAAAAAAAAAAAAAAAAAAAAAATTGCTAAATGGTTTGAAGTATGCACGGCAAGTGGTTGATAGTTTCTATCATCCGGATCGGATTACAATAACAAAAGTTAAAAGACATCGTTCCAAGACCGAAGTGAAAAGTAGCCTACCGCTATGTACGGATAATCTATAATATAACGCGCTAGGTAGTGTGTCCGTCATCGGTATGTTACCATAGTAACAAGTAAATAAACAAATGATATTTACCGGCATCGAATATAATCTCAGAATCTACTGAACCGATTTCAATGAAACTTTGCACGCTGATAGTAGGTACCCAACGGAAGGTTTTCCACTTTATCTGATTACGATAGGTTAAAAAGAACGAAGTTATTGCGAAAAAACGCATTTTTTTAAACCCGCGGCTTCGATCGCGACTAACGATAGGTTAAGAAGAACCGAAGTTATAGCAAAAAAACTCATTTTTTTAAACCCGCGGCTTCGATCTCGAATATTTGTATATATGATTGTTGTGGTAACTGTCGAGTTGGTAAATTGCTAATGGTACATCTGTATTAATAATATTCTTATCAGCATATGGAATTCGTATAAACAATACAATAATTCATTGTTTGATTATATTGTAACATTGATTATATAGTACACGTTGATTCTGACAAACCATACTCTTCGACATTTGAATATTCAGTAGGCCTATGTGCAGTAGGAATAATTAATTGTCGAGAATTATACTTAACCTACTTCATCGAGAATTATGCGATGAGCGTCAGTGATGTAGTATCAGTGCCTTTTTTCGTTAATTTTACGTCATCGGTAAGTAATATGTGCAATATGCATTGTATTGTATAAATTATTAATTGCCCCCTACAGATTTATTAGTATAGATCAAATAAATAAATTTCCCTTTTTTTAGTTTTGCAATGCCAAAAAGACGATCATGTTTAGGAAGATCTTTTGCTGCTGCGGAAAGAAAGAGGCGTCTTAGAGCATCTGAAAATGACGTCGAAGGAGTCGAAATGCAATCAGCTCCTGGAAACTCTTCAGAAAGATCTGGATTAGAAGAAGTCTCACGGGTTGAAAGTCCTACGATTCGTGAAAATAGATTAGCGGCACAAAGACGCAGGCAAGCGGCTCTCAGATCACGAGGTCCTACTTTACGATGGAATGCAAAATTAAATAGTGGTTTCAATTATAATCCAGTTATTAACTACGCGAATGAAACAGATATCGGGTTACCGAGTATGGTTTGGCCTCATTGCAAAGCTTTAAAGTGGAAAAATGAATCACATGGATTATGTTGCTCTGCAGGAAAAATGCGATTAGATCCCATACTTCCTCCTCCAGAACCGTTAAAATGATTATTAAATGGAGAACATCTTTTATCGAAAAAAATTTTGAATGCATTAAGATCGTACAATTCAGCTTTTCAATTTACATCATTCGGAGTCAATGAAATAGTCGACGGGAGCTTCATGCCTACTTTCAAACTTCAACGGCAAGTATATCACCTCATGGGATAATTAGGCTATTCCCCACACAAAACGAAGTACCAAAATTTCTACAGGTGTATTTCATAGCTGATTATTTACAGCAATCTGAAACAAGAATGGATCATATTCGTAACTTGGATAAGCCATTAGTAACAGAACTTCAAAATTTACTTCACGCAATCAACCCATATGTTAGTGAACTGAAAAATGCGTTTGAATTTTAACATCTGCGAATAATAATCAGTACAATATTGTGATTCTTGCTGATCGAACAGAAAATAATGAAGAGCACAGGGGTCGCTACAATGCACCGACAACTAATGAGGTGGCAGTAGTTTTAGTTAACCAGGAATGCGATAAACTCGATATAATAATCCGTGCGAGGGATCATAAGCTACATCGAATTGCAGAAACGCATCGAGCTTATGATGCTTTACAGTACCCTTTAATGTTTTGTAGAGGAGAAGATGGTTATCATTTTACATTAAAATTAGTCCATCCTCAGATTGGGTTACAAACTACTAACTCGACAGTTACCACAACAATCATATACAAATATTCGCGTGCGAAGCCGCGGGTACCTGCTAGTTGGGATATAACAGAGAAACGCTGCGAAAGCGATGGAGACGGACTACTGGAGAAAAGTTTCACAAGATTCGAGAAAATAATAAAGGTTTAAAGCACTGTTACAACTTGCATGCAAAGGTTAATTAAAATGAAAAGCACCAATCTATATAACTATCGTTAGTTACTCGTCACGGACAACGAAGACGGTTGAGAAGCTAAGTCACAACACTAGGGCTACTCGGGCATAACAGTTCTAAGGAACGAGTGTGCAATTCTGGAGAATAAGTTCAAACCTTGACGTCTCAAGAAACTAAGCAAAAACACTGAGAGAATAACAAATAGTGGAATACGCCTACCTGAATGAAGAATTCTCTGGGACGAGTAATCGGAATCCATAAAATCCGCCAAGAGTTTTCTACGGTAACTATAATCGGAAACCGTTTCTTACTTAAAACAAATTATTTTGATTGTTCTTTTAGCAGTCGTTTTTTAATATCTCAGCTTCTGCGTATTGGACCAAAACTAAAGTCCGTTGCGATTTTTCTACAAATCTATGAGAGTTAAAACTAAACCGCAACGTGTAATGACGCAACAAAGACCGCCGAACATGAGAAAATTTAAAAAATCTGAAATAACTACAGGACTTTAAATTTACAGGAAATATACGTCTTACAGCAGCGAATTTGTGTTCTACATTTCAGGCCAAAATGCTTATTTGAAAGAATTCCCACTTTTCGAAATTCATACGTATTCCATTAAAACAAATTCTTCCTAGAATTTAGCCTGTGATTGAGTATTACAAAAGGAACCGTTTATAACATGTTTACAACACCTAACAGCGCCTAATAAAAGCTGTATAACAGCGCAACAATAATAATAGACACTTATGGACAATTACGTATAGGCTACATACATCAGTATAAATCATCTTTTGCACAGGGATGCCAGTCAGTCACAGACATATATATGCACTCAAGAAATTAAATCTATCCACATATTAGGATGAAGTTTTGTAAGACTTTAGCATTACTAGCACCGTTGTACGGTACCGAACGTTGGCTGGTGAACAATTATAAAAAGATCCATATGTAAACGAACACAGTACGTGCAGACGTTTATTCGCAACGATGTACATCTTTTCTTTTCGTCATATAAAAAAGAACAATATCAGAGAGAGTGAGTTGAACATTAGACCGGCTGAGCAACGAACTTATCCGTAGATACAGATACTACCTTCCATGGGCGGAATTCGGGGGTAGCAAGGGAGGCACTTGCCCCTCCAATATCTGTTAAATAAATTACAAATCAGTGAGCCGTAGCTTTATGCAGTATTTGATAAGGCATTGGTAGGCTTTTCAAATCTAGTTTTCTTGCGTAGTTTAATTTTCGCGCCTGTCTGTTCGGAGGTCAGAATTCTCACTAGCCCACCTTTCTGTCTGTTCGAGGTTATAATTTTCACTAACCCGCTTTTCCGCCCGTTCGTAGGTTAGAATTTTCGCTCCCCCCCCCCTTTCCACCCACTCGGAGGTTAGAATTCTCGCTGGCTTACCTTCTGTCCGTTGCTGGTTAGACTTGTCTCCAGCAATAATTCCTACTTTTTTAAGCAGAACGCCTTGCATCTCGGTTTGCTAAAAAAAAAAAAGTTTGTCGATACGAAGATATTGCCCCCCCCCCCATATCGTAGGTGAAATCCCGCCCATGCTACCTTCTAAAATCCGAGTACGCAAACTGGATGATCGATCAAGAAAGCGCTGGTACTGTAACACGCAATCTCGTAATATAGGCCTACAAGTGCAGAATATGTACACATGCGCCCCCCCCCCACACACACAAAATATAAAGCAGAAACTCAGAAATTAGTATTTACACAACTGATTTAGAAAAGCTGAAAAATGAAAATGTAATGCGACGAATACAACAGTCGTAATATTTCCTTCGCTCTACATTCCGGCTCTTGTTTGCCATGTGTGTGTTTACCGTTCGTATCCCCAGCAAACACAAAATACATGTGATCTGATAACAGAGGACGACCTTGACAACGACCGTGCGAACGCACACATCATTGTTCGTTATCAAACAGGCTACATTTAATATGCTAATTACTTTTTGATTTATTCATTATATACCGATTTGAATGTTTACAGAATTTCGCAAGCAATAGTAAGGAATATAAAGTCACGTCGGCGAACGGATTGCTCGGTTGTAAAGGTATTGCGATTGCGACTTGCTTCCCACTGGCATCTTTAATATCTGCTAACGGGTATAACTGGCGACAGCTGCGTCCTGCATTTAATATACTTCACATGCCATACATAAAGAGTCATTAGAGGTAATCTCTTCAAAACCGATGCACCTGTAAACTGAGATTTATTGTATGTACAGAGGAAACGAAGAGTACATTCTCCCTGAAATAGAATACATTAAACGGCGGGTTACAAGAGTTTGGGCTTGTCGATGACGGTGTTGGCTGCGGGATACAGAGATGTTAAATACTCTTGTTCGCTCCGATATTTTCGAATCTAATGTGGTCTTTCTGTATTAAAGTCTCATGTTCACAACAAAATTTCAGTAAACACGCTTACTGTAACAACGGATCAACAGCTGTGCTCAGTCAATTGTAGCAACTCCTAGGCAGTATCAGGAGGCCTACTTATAGTGATCTAAACGGACTTAAGTTTTATCACTAACATATTAATTATTACAATTGCGAGAGGACAGAGTGGCCTTCATAAAAAATAATGTGAACAAATCACGGCCTATTAAACCTTGACAAAGTAAGCTGAAAGAACATAAAACGTCTCGGGTATACTTTCCCTTTCATCTGGTTATCTCGGAGCTACAAACAGGACATTTTAAAGTTTTCTTATTCCAGTGTGTATACAGTTAAAGAATAAGTTCTGACCTAGTCTTAACTTTGTCTTACCGACTCGGCGGAAATCTAGGGATAAGCGATTGCTAGCTGGTTTCGCAACACATGCTGAGTATCTTGCAGTAACATAGCTAAGGTATAACTTTAGAATGCGTCAACCGATTTGTGCAAAACTTGGGAGATGTGTCACTAATTTTACCCCACACACCCCTATTATTTTTCAGATAGATCCACCCCCCAAAACGTGGGGGGGGCAAAATTGTGAAGGGTCAAAATATAGAAAAAAACTCATAATCCATGTGGGTACCAAATTGAAGAGAATTTTAACTGAATCTGTTCAGTTTTGGAAATTTAAAATTTCCATGGCGGGCATCAGATTAAAGGGAATTTTGACCCAATTCAGAAAATTGTTTAACTTTAAGGTTACAAGGGGGCCAAAAATGAAAGTCAAAATTTTCAGAAAACTAAAAGTCTATGTGGGGAATCAAACTATGAGTAGGCATAATTGTAGCCAAAATACAACCTCGGTATTTTTAATAATTTCACAGAATTAATATCTGATAACACCTTTTAAAATTCTGGACCACCTTCCAAAAGTTTGTAAGCTATGTCCGCAAGAAATTTTACATACTGTTATTAGTTACGTATGGTTGTGAAAAGTACTATATATAGGCCTAGAGGTCTATGGAAGAAACATACATAAGCTTTAATAATTAGGACTACATTATTTGCCATTTAGGCAGTATGGTTATAAAGTTACTAAAAAAAAACTGATGTAGGAGTTTCTAGTTGTTATTGTACTCGAAAGAAAAAGGAAGAAACATGGTTATCTGCTTCCTTCTTTATTGGTGCAACAGATGCATGTAGCTACCCTTGGCCTGTTCAACCACTGTCGTCAATACATATCGCACCTGAGCAAAGGAGATGTTTGACCTTAGCTGCTTGAGATCACTCATGACACTATCTACCCACTGTCTCCTAGGCAGTAGAACCCTTGTACAATTTTTGGTTGTCCTGCTGTCTTCCATTCTCAGGACACGACTGTCTCCTTTACAATTGTTATTCAACTAAAAAGTTGTAGGAGTAATTGAGGTTTCTTTGAAAAATTATCCAATGTTGAAGTTACTAATAGTAACTGTGTTTCGTTGAAAATAGTTGGAGAGTTCTGTATAAACTTGATCATTCATCACATTAGTACCAACTCAAACATCTAACTGTTAAAAACTTTTTTTTTCTCATATTCATCCCACGTCACTCCTATTCTGTAGTAATACAGAATCAAACTTCGACATGAATTAAATAATTTAGTAATTTTTATTAAAATGAAATACTTAATGAATTTAAATTAATTTTTTGAAAAATATAAAAGACAATAAAATAATTTATTATACCTTAACTAGCCTAACACATTTGGAATAAAGTAAAATTTTTTAAAACAAACAAAAATTGTATAAAAATAACAAATTCTATTGGTAACAGCCTTCTGCTATTAAAAACATTTTACAAAAATGTTTTTAATCAATAACAGAAATAAATAATCATAAAATTCAAGGGAAAATATGGAGAATCAAGAAGAGGAAGGAAGAATTTAGGAGAGAATATACATATACTTTATGGATTTGAGATCTCAATTAACAGTAGTTCTCTATATTTAAATTTACCACTTTCTGGAAAACAGTGTTAATCCCTACACAGTGCAGATCTACAGCTACAGTTACCCCTTACTCTATAAAGAAAAATAAATTCCATTTCTTTTTCTAATTACTGGACATTATGTTTGACCTTAACTGCTTCAGATCACTCAGGACACTGTCTCTCCACTGTCTCCTAAGGTGCCCTCTAGGTCACAGTCCACCAGGAAAACTTTTGTACAGTTTTTTGACTGACCTGCTGTCTTCCATTCTCAGGAGATGACTGTCTCCTTTACAATACCAATTGTTATTACTAAAAAGTAGTAGAGTAATCGAGGTTTTTTGTCATTTTTGTAAGAACTGAAATATTATACAATACTGAAATCACTTAATAGTAACTGTATCTTGTTGAAAATAGTTGGAGAGTTCTGCAGCTCATGGAGCTTACTAGTTGCACAGGTTATAGTTTATTTTACATTGGAGTTTAGGGAGACTCAGAAAATATTCTTCCGATCAATGATATGGAAACTGGCACGTGCTAGTGGTTGCTCATGCTTTGAGCTCATTTCTGTTGTAATTTCAATGCACTGGATCTGTTCTTCTTTTCAGTTGAAATTTTACTTCCGTTGTTAGTTATTGTTTCCAGAAGTTAAATAGTCTTTTTAAAGACTACTTATTGGAAGTATATCATTTATTTAAAGAGCTTTCATTTTAATATGCTTTAGTTATGTGTGGTGACAGCCAACTGCATAAACTAGGATTGTTTATTAAGTAAGGAACTTAATAGGTTCCAAACAAACGAATGCTTAATAAAGAATTAGTAATGTTTAATAAACAGATATTAAACACACACACACATATTGGGAGTGAATGTACAGTAGTTAGTATTTTTGGACCATGTTTTTTCCATCAAAAAATTACAGAAACAACTGCTAATTCAAAATGTAACGGAAAGATCTGTTCTAAGGATTATGCCAGAGGCATATTACGACCATATAAAAACGTATTTCATTGACAAAAATTCGGTTTATCGAAAATTACATGGCCTGTACCTCATTTTAGTTTTCCATTTTAATACATAATGGTATTTGTTTTTACACTGAAGTCTACTGAGTCCTCACTTTTATAACAGCTTTAAATCTACTGAAACCACTGATCAAGAAGTATAAATAATATTCAAAAGGAATTAAAAATAATATATGAGTTGATACATAATGTGAATAGTGTTTAACAGTTGGCAGTATTCCAATTCTATAAAATAAGCTCTTTAAACACATAGTATAAACCCTGGTGCCTTTGTGTCTGACTATGTGTTCCAAATGATACTTATGGCCACTTTCCAACACCTTACTGCCACAGTCAACAGATGAAAATATCACCGTAGTTTCTGTAATATCCATATTCAATTATAAGTATAATATTAAATATTATCAAATTATAATTACTACCGCAAGTAGTTGGATCTTATTTGTTATCGTTTTAATTGACATGGAGCATATTTCACTGACTGTATCAGTATCTTCAGAGGGTTCTAAAGATTCATTTAGAATTATTGTATTATACAATAATACTGCAAGCAACTCATAGAGTTACTTATACAGAAATGATCAATTATAAGTATTCTCTGAATATAGATGCATACTCACTTGATTTCTTATATGTTAATGAGTAGAAACAACTTACAATGTACTTGATATCACACATTACTTTATTTTTTTCTTTGAATAATTTATATAGTATTTACGTGATAAAGTGTAAGACGTGCACATTCAGTTTTACTAGGAAACTAACACTTCAATACAAATTACTCTGTTCAAATTAGCTATTGCAAAGTCAAGTAACTGCAGGAAACAACAATAAATTGATAATTGATTATTATGTATTGCTTGCAATACAGTGGAAAGTAAAAATACTCTTTTCGGTCAACATATGTTATTTATTTTTCTTTAATCCAAATGTTTAGCCCATACTATGGTGAGGACCCCATACTAAGATGCCTTAACATAGAATGGCAAAACAGTTGATTTAAAGAAAAAATAAAACATGAGTTAAACTAAAAAGTGTTTTTTTTTTTGCTGAATAACAACATCCTCAAAAGTTTACAAGCAAACAGAGGAGAGTAGTGTTATGAACAGCTACATCAGCTGTTAAGTAACTTTTGACTTAACAGCACTCATTCTTTGAATTTACCTCTACCATTTTATAAATTCCCACATAACTGATCTCCTTCTGTTACCAATGGAAATGAACCAATAACAATCCCTATCCCTAAACCACACAGGTTTCAATTGTCTGTGGTCCTAATCATGAAGGATAACCACTGACTCCATCAATGCTGATAATGCTTAAAAAATTAATTTCATTACTGGACTGTAACTGACAAAAAATCTATTTCCCCACCACGTACAGCTTTCACTAATACAACATTCTGGAGTTAGTGTCTACTGAGAAGAGCCACTTATTAGTGTCAACAAACCCACGTAAAATTAAAAGTTCATACAATATGAATTTCATCCATCTTCTATAAGTCAGCTGGAGGTTATAGTTACATTTTCAATTAGAATTCGAATAAGATTTTATTATCATACATAATGTGTGCAAATAGTAATGTTTATTATAGTGATATCATGACGTTGGAGTAAATCTTTGAAGTTTGCTGTAGATAAATTGCAATTTTTATTAAACCTGATCTCTTGCAAAACAACAAAAATATGAAAGAAATTTTAATTAATTGGTAAGTAATAATCCAATCTGGATGGCTGAACGTCTTTGATGTTCTTTCCCCCCTTCTTTCAAATATCTAATCAAAACCACAATGTTGTGGACAATTTTTTCTCAGTCCCTTTATTCCCTGAAAGTATAAGTAACATTATTTTTCATTACACATACTTCAGAGTGGATACTATATCACCTATAAAACAGCTGATTTATGTTTTTACCATCTGTTTATGGAAACTGATTTGTAAAATACAAAAGAAAAATATAAGAAAATTTATTCTACATATAAGTACACATAAAAAAATTACACTACCAATGGTAAAACAGTGGCTTCACAGTAATTATTTTTATTTTGTAATGAGACAATATAAGATTTTATATTTTTCAGGTTACATCAATAGGCCTAGTGGAAAAATGACAAGATTGCAAAAACTATTAAATTGTATATGCATGAGCAGTTATATTTGCTCATTATTCTGTGGGGAGTATATAAATAACTGAACTGGGTAAAATTAATTTTTTTGCTTTATAATTAATTAAATATTGTACTGCATTTTCTTCTTACCATAAAAAATATATAAATAAAAACTTTATTTTTATTTCTTGCTTTATAATTAATTAAATATTGTACTGCATTTTCTTCTTACCATAAAAAAAATATAAATAAAAACTTTATTACATTACTATCACTGTTAATTACCGTAGGATCGTCTAAATTTTGGGAGACAGGTGAATAACACTATAATGGCAGTCTTCTTCAGTGTGCACTTACAAATACTAATTACATTCACAAGTAATGTACCACCGACGATACAAACACCACAAAATGTTACAATATTCAGCGAATGTTTCTGCACTTTAAGGTGTCTTTGCAGTGTGAACAAAGTCTACTGTTGAGTCTCTAATTCCAAATGCAGAAAGTATTGATTATCACTGTTCACGCAGCATATGAATTTATAACAACGAACATATGACATTCAGTTTAATTGCATAAGTTAAGACAACACCAGTATAATGTAAAATTGTGCGATTCCCAACAAAAATAAATAATGTACATTTAGTACATATACAAGTAAATAATTTTATTTTCACTCTAATGTCAATATTTTGTTGTGATTTTGTCTTTTAATTTACAATCACATTTATATTTATAACACATAAAATATGATACTGGTAACTTAAAAACTTTAAAATGTTCATAGCAAATTAATTTAAAAAATGTTTAACATCATATTAAAAACAAGTCTGAAAAACTAATTTGCATATTTTTGTACTCTGTCTAACCCAATTTGAATCTGCTTTCATAAGTTCAACACATTTTTTCTCACACGCTATAGTCTGACTGAAGCCGCAAGCACACTTTTTTAAAGTTACAAACTTTTACTTGTAAAAGAAATGCCAATTTCTTTGTAAATTTTTACAAAATATTAATACGATCAGGACACCGGTAAATTCTTTTGGTACTTTTAAGCGTCTGGGATTATAAGTGAATACAAACTATGCTAAAAATAACATGGTTAATCTTACCTCCTTTGCAAGGTGTCCTGTGCGTGCTATGCTGGGCTCTGTATCCTGTTATCATTTCGTAATCCCCGCTATCTCGCCTTACAGGAAACGCTATTTCAATAACATGATCACAAGTTTGCATTCCCATAAGAATACCCTTCACTTTTTTCTTTTTCTCTTCAATCGGCATTCTGGTTTTTATATCTTCGACTAATTTGTCTTCGGCGATCTGACAAGCGCGATGGTAAAAGTATTCAACCATATCAAAAAACTTCGGGTTTTCCGCAGTAGGCACATCTTTTAATTTTTCCGGTATTTCGTGTATTGATCTCTGCGAGTTTAACTGTATCAGAGCCGGCGAACAAACTTTCAAAAGTTTATTTAAATCGAACTTCTGCGACGGGCCAACGCATTTTACGAAACTTTTTAATTGGAACATTTTCGTATTTTCTTACAATACCTAAATTAATTAATTAATTACTATGGTAAATAAAGCTATTAATACATTTGAAGTAATTAAATACTGACGCAGAACCTTTAGTAAATATAAGCTTTAATGAATTTTACTGTGTAAGTGTACTTTTAAATTAAATACGTTATATATGCATTCACACTTATATATCTGATTAAAGAATTATGTACTGTTCAAAATAACTGAAAGAGGTTAAAAAGCCAGTTTACTACCCCTAACAACCAACACGACACCCTGCCGCCCTGACCAACACTACACGACTCGCATTTGGAACATACAATAGACACTGCTGCATCGAGTTTACTCTTGACTCCGCCCACTTCGCATAGCAATTGTTCGTGTTGAATATGGATCCTCAACACCTTATTCCTGCTGTTTGATAATACGAAAAACAGGTATTATATTTGGAGTTTCGTAAGAATTAACATTATAATTTCAACAGACATTATTTTATAAGACAATGTATATTAGTAATTACAAAGCACACTGTAACATTCACATATGAAACTGAACGAATATAAACAAACCACTCTATTGGCGAACTGGCAAACTAATAACAGTTGTCTTGATTATTCATCTCTTCTTTCACAGCACCAACACTTATCTAAAAATGAACTTTTTCTTGTGAACTTGCTGTTTTTTTTTAGTCTGGCTCAAAGCTGAAGAAGGCGGATACGTACGCCGAAACGCGTTCAACGAAAAACAGTAAGTTTCACAAGAAAAAGTTCATTTTTAGATAAGTAATAACAGTTACCTTTGAAATCAAGGCGGCCATGAGAACATAATATTCATGGGCAACATTTATACCGCTGACTCTTGAAAAAAAAAATTTACTGTACACAGATCCAACATTTTTCAGGGAAATTAGTGATGATAGGTAATAAATAACTTACACAAACCGTTTAAAATGGTCATATTTTAATTATTAACAAAGAATGTACACATTAAAGTTAACATAAAAAAATAAAATAGGCATTAATGTTTATAAATTGGTTTATAATCTAAAATGCAAGTCCAGCCTCTCTATACGTGGTGTAAATCTTCTCTATGGAATTAACATATGCTGCAGTCCTCAGGTCAAGCCCCAAATTGTATTTGGTTGCAGTTTTCATTATAGCCTGAAAAAATTCAGTCATTGGTATGTTAAAAAAATGCACTATATATAACTGAACAAGCAAAGAAAGTTCTCAATTTTAACTCGACTGTTTGGCATTTGTCTATTTATCTATTTGGGGTATGTCTCACAACAACTTCTGCATGCCCCAACAAATTTTCACAAAATTTGGCTTGTTTGTCCACCTTTTACCCTACTTTTATTTATTGTTTTTGAGATCCCACTAGAAATAGGGGAGTGGGAGGCAAAAATGTGAGGGGTAAAAACTGAGAACATCCCAGAAATCCATGTGGGATATCAGATTAATTGCATCAGATATTAGGATAAGGTTCCCTATTTTCGGATGGTTTCCTAATTTCGGAAATGGTGATAACTGACAAAGTTATCAGTGCACACTGGCGGAGAGTATGCGAAACTGACATTCCCGCCTAACTAGCGCTGTGTTGTGTAGTTCATCATTCTCGGATTATAAACTGAGTTCTAGGAATTGTTTTTGTGTTCAGTCGTCAACTGGTGTAATATTTGGTGTGCAGAACATAAGCTCTGATGCGTAAAGGTGAGATTCTAAATTTTTCTCACTTACTCAATATAATGTTAACAGTGTAGCCTACATTTCGGTGTAGGTTTTGTTTATTTGAAAAGCATAGTTTTGTTTTATTATCGCCATCTTCACTGAAAGAGTCAGGTTGCCCAATTTCGGATACTAATGGGGTTCCTATTTTCGACCGTCCGAAATTAGAAACCTTTACAGAGTTTTAATATTATTTTATACTTTATTCCGGATGAGCGAGAAAAAACGAAAAACCTGGTCAAAAGAATCCAGTTATTCCCTGTAGAAGCAATTAAAAGCCAAAAAATGGGATATTTGAAAGCATCGAAAACGTTTAATGTTCCCAAATCTACTTTGTTAGATTATGTAAACAGTGGTAACGTCAACAGAGACTGTCTTCGTCTATAGATGAAAAATACTATTCTCAAGCTATTGATTTGTGGTTAGACGATCACTCCTACCAATGGTTTTGAAAAGTGCGGAGTCATTCCGTAGAATACAGATGTTTTTTTTTTTGAAATCTGACTTTATACCAGAAGCAGAAACAAGTCAAACACCTGATGAAGGAAGTCAGCAAAAATCTGCCCGACTTCCTAGACCCGAGTCTCATGACACTGTACGCAGACACTGTGTCTCCAACCTGAATTACCCATGACCATCAACAAGTGGGAGACGATATGGTAAAGCTGTTATTCTTACATCAACACCATATAAAAAGTCACTCGAATGTTCCAACCAAAACACAAACACAAGTGGATCAGTCAAGACACATATTTCTTGCAAAAGAAAATTAGGATTTAACAATAGCCCCAATATCAGTGATTCTGATCAAAATGGTCTAAAAAATCCATCTGCTCTTAATACTTACTCTAACATGCTTTCTAAAAATGTTCCGAAAAAATTTAGGCTTATCGCAAATAAACGTAGACGAAAATCAAAAGTGAAAACAGTTGAATCTTCTGAACATGAAAAAGCACTGATGGAATAGAATTAATTTCAACTGACGACGAGGACAGTGATGGGGAAGAATGTGTTTATTGCACAGGGTCCTACAAAGAAGATCAACATGGTGAAAGCTGGATAAGGTGTATCTCCTGTCTTCGTTGGGCACACGAACTATGTCCAACCTGAAAACGAAGGTTGGAAGACATTTGTGTGTGACCACTGTAGACCTAAGTTTAATTCAAGCAACGAATACAAAATGTTGTTTTTGGTAAAAGTACGACTATATATTCGTTTTCATTTTTTCATTAGATTTATATTTAGAATGTTTAAGCCTATAATTTTGCATTTATATGACTTGTTCCTTTTTGTTTGTTAGCGTAGTTACATATTTTAAGAAATTTACCCTTTGGTTTGTTTTGTTATACTGTATGTAAGCATGAAATAATTGTAGTGTTTGTTTTATGACTTACAATTTACATTGTACTAATTAATTTTTAATAATTTGAAGCTTATAAAAACATATACAGCTAAATAAAGATTAATTATCACATTTAAAATTTTGGTTTTTAGAGTATTAAAATACACTATCTGAAATTAGGAACCACGCTATCCGAAATTGGGAAACCCTTAACTAGTGCATTATTTTTGTAATACTTTCATTATTTATTTTTATACATAAGAATTTACTACTTTTACACAAGTACACAAAGGGTTGTTTAGTATACATGCCAAACTATACTTCGGTAAAATTATGTCATTTTACTAATTTTTTGAGTGTTAAAATAATAAGAATCCTTATGGTATCCGAAATATGGGTACTTTACCCTAACTATTCTAAAAATTAATTTTGAGACACTCCCTTTAGAAGAAAAATTAAAAAACTAGGAACGTCTACGCTTATGTAAAATCTAGCCCAACAAGATAGGATAAGAAAACATACTTTTACTCAGTTTTTTCGAAAGAAATCTTTTTAACTTCAAGTGGATTTCTGGATGTGATATGGTTAACCATCTGTTTTGTTTTCCATGTGTTCTTTTTTATTTTGATTGCAATGGACAAAAAATCGCCAGTGTTAAGCTTTATAGACATAAAATATTTACATCAGAGGGCAAGATGCATTAAGTTTCTGTACATTATCTGAATTGCTGTATTGAATTACTTTATTAGGCTCCACAAATACATAAGTTCAGCTTTAGATTCAATGTTCAGTAATATTATTAAGCATAATGAGCAAGTACATACAATAGGTATATATTAAAGAGAATAATTCATTTTATAAAGTTTTGGGGAAACCTGGAATCAGCATTAAGAGGGTACCATAAAAAATGGAACTCACAATTGTGGAATTTTTGGGAATTAATTAATTTTTGATCAGAACTGGATACAACTTTAAAAGAACATTTAACAATGCAACTGTTTTTAAAGGGATATCTAACACTGTGCAAGATAAAATTTCTACACCTAAAATTCTTGAGGTATGTAGACAAGAAATTAAAGACCAACTACAAAGAACCAAATTTTTAGCAATTCAGTGTGATAACACTATGGATATTTAAAATCAGTGTCAAATGGTTGTTAAAATTAGATATTTCCATAATGGAAACATTCTTGTGAGATTCTGGAATTTTTAAAGAAACACTAACAAATCAGTTGATGATTTAATACAGTCCATAAAAAATGTGTTAATTTCAAATTCACCTTCCAAACTTACAGCAGTGCAAATATAAATGAGTGGTGCTACCAGTAGCATTACCAGTAGCAAAGTATTAGAAGAAATTGTAAAATAGAAATTGACAAGAGTTGCTGCTATAATTGGTATTATAACATTTGTACAGTAAAAATCATTTTTGAGAATCTAAAAAAAATTAGTTGAGTGTTTTGAAGAATTGGAAGAAAACTGTCATCAAATTATTACTTGTAAAGAGGCTCATGGTTTACACAGAACTCTAGAAGATGCTGATTTTGTATTTTCCCCTCATTTATTCAACAATATCTTCCCATATGTAGAAATATTATTCTATCAGTGTCAGGCCGGACAGAAAGACAGTGATGAAATTTTAAAAGATCTGGAGAAGTTTGAAAAAATATATTGTTTATTAGAATTTCTATGGACGAACAGAGCAAATAATGATTGACAATGAGAATACACAAAGAAAAATAAATCCTGAAGATAGGGATTCTGTGGTCCCCAATAAGATATGTTGGACAATAATTTGTCAGTCCAAAGAAAGAGTTTCATACATAGGTCACTTGGACACTGCAGCTTTCATTAAAACAAACAATTTTCCCAATTATTACCACACGTTTCTGTCATCGACTTTTAAATCAGTTATAGGATTTTATCCAATGTTACAGCAAGACAAGTTACGAACTGAACTGGAAGTAATCTATTCAAGGGAAATTTTCAAAAATATTGTATGCTTTGCGGCTGCCTAGCAGTGGTTTAATGATACCTTTAGCAAACCTGTGAAATTATTGAAAATTATTGTGACAACTGCTATGTAAACTGCTGAATCACAATGATTTTTTTCTAAGGAATAGAATTTAAAAAATTCTAAGGAATACAATGAATTAAAAATTATCTACATGTGATATGTGATAACTGAGTAAAGATAGTGCAGTGATATGACTGAGTAGAGACTTTTGATGAAAAGACATGAACAATTTTATTTTCACAGAAAGACAGATGACTTGATTTTGTGTATAAACAAACTTTTATCATATATGTATTTGTATTATAAACTTTTATCATAAAATATTTAATAGACCTTGTTAATTACACTTTAGATTTACATGTGGTTATGATGTGTGCAAATATTTTCCTGGACTCAATGAATGTAACTATCTCTCTTCCAATCAAAATCTGAGCAATAATATATAAGAAAGGTAAATATCTAAAAACTGTATACATGTTAAAATCATTTACCTAAAAATTTTGTATCACCAAAAGTTATTGCTGAATATGGATTGAAACATTGCCAAACACAGAAAGTAAGTCAATATTTTATATATCTTACTATTGTTTAAGTCATTAAGAGTTTCTGTCATGGGCTGGTAGCTTGTTTGATTTAAACTTTCTTTACTTTTAAGTTTCAAAAGTATAAGTCAGATGGATCTAAAGGCCAATAACTCTGAAGTACTATGTAAGTTAAAATATCCATAACACTCAGTCAAGACAAAATATTTAACTTTTTCAGTAATGTTTAATACTAGTTTTATAGTAGTTTCACATAACAGTTTTTGTAAAAACTCATCACACTTTTGGGGGTTTTGGAGGGTGTATTATAAGTTGTTTTTAGAAGTACTGATTTATATACTAATTATTGGGTGACATATTATTGTGTCTGTAAATTAAGATCCATGTGACAAAAACATAACAGGTGCCTGAAAACAAATGAAGGACAATATTTGTGTGAGCATTTACTGATGAAACCAATGACTGTAACTATGATAATTACATCTTAAAAAAAAGGTACGAGTATGCAATAAAATCATTACCAGCCAGTTCCTGATAGAGGAGTATGTTCAAATGATGACCAACAACATTTATGAAACATACCGGTACTAGTCCAAGTGTAACTATGCAAGATAATTACCGAAAATTTACTATGTTCACCTAAAATGAAAGTGGCGAAAATGTAAGGAACATGGATGTACAAAAGACTCATTACTGAGGATGTGAAGGCAGTGGCATAGCTATGCTTTTTTGTGGTGCCCGGGCAAGAAGATCGTCGGCCGCCTTGTCTTCACAATTAAAAGGGGACAAAAGAGCAAAAATGAAGGCCCATCCAGTAAACTTCTTAAGAATATTTGTTAAGTGAAAATTAAGAAATTACATATTATAATATTACTGGTATTCAATTTGTATACATTTATTAGTAACAAATGTAGATGATAAAAATGTAGTAATATAAAAAATTTATAACATAAAAATCTTGTAATAAACATGCAAATTCCTTGTAGATCTAAAGCGCGTCATCAAAACAATATCCTAAAGCAGCACAAAGTTAAACAAAGAACTACACTCAAAGTAATAAAATAAATCACTTACCATTACAGGTTAATGGTTCTGCCTTAAACACTTAATATTTATTTTTAACATTTAATAAATATTTAAAACGAGACATTTTAAAATGGCATGACATGTAAGACATGTAACTTTCCTGGTCTTAACTGCTGCAAAGCAGCATTATTGAATTACTATAATCTAAAGATGAAGCAATGTCATTTTCAATTGAAAGTACCGCTAGATTTGATACCCTGTCTTGAGATATTGTTGATTGTAGGTAGGATTTAATCAATTTAAGTTTACTAAACGATCTTTCACAAGAAGACACACACACTGGTAAAGTAAACAAAATTTTAAAGCCGTTGCTAGTGTTTTGTAGGCTTCTAATCCCATTGAAGAAACGTATTGTAGCAGTCCCTGAAGTGTAAAGTCTATTTGTTCTCTGTCTATTTGTTCTCTGTTAACTTTTGTCCTCTTTAATAAAAGTATGAGGTCTTTCAAGTCACTGAACAATTCTTCACTATTTAGGTCATGTGGATACAGTTTCGCAAGCACTGTGCACTTAATATTGATTTGGGAAAGCTGTTCCTTAAAATGTAATATCCCCATCATTTACGTATGCCTCAAATTTACAGAGGAACCCAAAGCGTTTTCTAACTCTTTTATGTTAGAGAAACGGCTTGAAATTTCAACTGATAGTTTGTCTAAAATTTCTATTAGAGAACGTCGCATTTCTTGCTGAACGGTTAGTGCAGAATCGTCTGCATACTCCCCTGGCATTGTGCGCTTCCTTCGTATCCTTTTTGTGATACTGACACCCCATGCATTACGTACCTGCTCTGCCTTACTAATGACATGTCACACAGTACCTCTAAACGTTTAATTTGTCTGTTAGCATCTCCAGATATGTCAATGCTTGAATAAAGCTTATTTCTTTGTTCTGCAAGATTTTCTGGATTTTGTCCATAGAAGAAAGAATATCTATTCAGAAAAAGAGCAAGGCCACAAAATTAAAGTTTTCTATCGCATTAATTATTAATGCTGCATCTTCCCTCGTATCAATTGTTTCAGTCGGTATATCCCTCAGTTTCTCCAGTGCAGCGATCACTTCATCCAGCTGAATGGATATTGCTTTCACCGCATCTGCTTTTGAACTCCACCTGGTACCACAATGTCCTTTTAGAGGAATATGTACGAAGTCTTTAAGAACACTTCATCTATGAGTAGAACACGAAATGAAGCTGAATAGACGTTCTACTGTCCCAAAAATGTCACTGCCTGAACATTTACATGAGCTGCATGAATTCCAAACAAGTTGAGTGAATGACTGTCATAGGGACAAACACAGCTAGAGGATTCAAATATTCTCTTCAGAACTCCTGAATGGATTTCAGCCATTGTTGCTTGATTGTCATATGACTGACCTCAGCAGTAGCTAAGATTCAATCCATCTCTCACACTTTACTTGTAATAGCTTCTGTGATCACCTCCACTGTTTTCTCTTCTAAAGGAATAAAATCTATGAAAGCTTACTTGATATCAACAGAATTGCGTTTAATGTCAACAAATCTTATAATCTGAGACATTTGTTCTACACGTGCATCATCTGGTGTTGTGTCAAATAAATACTAAAGTACTTTGCCTTCTTACATGCAGTAATAATATATTTGCGCACTCTATGGTGACACACTCCTCTATTCACAATTATATCTCGGAAGGATTGAGACATCTTGCTTGGCCAAGCTCCCATAGCTTGTAGATCAGCACCAGGAATACGGTCTATATTGTTGATACTAACGTTCTGTCCTTCCTCACCTGTAATTTCAAGACTGGATGATGCAACATCATCCATGGTACTAGAACCAAGTGAATCTTGTAACTGTACTTTGACACTTTCACTGTTTGGAGTATTCACGTCATTAACTTTACTGTATTTATCAACAGCGTTGTTGCTAACAACATCCATTTTATGATCGCTAGTTGATTCCTTGTTAATTGTAATATTTTGACACTCAGCGTTCGATTTTCCTTGAATAAAAGACTTTATAAACCCTTTGGAACTTGTAGTTCTTAACCATTCTTTCCTCCTCTCCCGAACCTGGGTGCTACTGTGATTACTTCGTTACATATCAGCTTCAAACAAAATTAAAAAAAATCGATTTCAATAATAGTACTAGTATGATGACATACACATGAGGTATTATAGACATATCCACAAGACGCACAAACCAAAAACAAACTGCACACTCAAGATACTCATCAACAACTGATGATCAACACGTCAGCTGCATTGAACCGGGAAAAATTGCACATACGTAGCCCACGTAACGGTTTTTTATACGTTTGCAAATAATATATTTGTCTGTATATGAATAGCAATTAAGATTATCTATACAAAGCTATACAATATACAAAGATTGTCTATACAATATCAGTTCTCCTTTCCAGTACAACAACTCACTACAAAGTTGCAAAAAATGGTAAATATGTTACACTTCTTTTATGAAAGGAATATAGTCATATCAAAGAAACAAGTTGTTTGTAGTTTTATAAACTAAAAACAATTTTTTCAAGTCCATGCTCACTTTGCCGCCCTCCTGGCTATGCTGTCCGGGGCGGCTGCCCCCTTGGCTACGCCTCTGTGTGAAGGAATTAATTGTATATCAATACTGTATTAAACCATGTAGAAAGACCAACGGTAGTAAGAATACCAGGGGCGGCTCGTTCTTAGGGCGCTAACGCGCGCGCCCTCCAGTTTAAATCATATCATTAAACAATCTCATTATCACCACTCGTGGAAAGTCATTATATCTTTATTTAATACTTCGGACGAGAAAATGTTTTCGTGTTAGGTAATAGCAGAAACGTTTTCGGAACAGCATCACGGCGCTCTTCCAATCGCCCCCATTTCTCCATCCTGCGCTCTGTCCAACGTTGAATGAACCTGTAAGCTTATAGGCGGTATTTCCACTGGCAATTGGCGCGTCTCCTATCGCACCTCGTTGAACAAAAAGTGACGTGATTCACTCCGTACAACTAATCGCAGACTATTGATAGTCTGAGATTTGCTCTTTTAGGTGTTTAGACTTTCTCCGCTGTGATTAAGTCAGTGCAGGCATTTGTTTAGTGTTTAGGTTTTGAGTGTGTGTATTTATTTAATAGCGTCACGAATAATCTAAGCAATCATTGTAGTGTCGAATTATTAGGTTTTGTTTTATCATTTTACCCAAGTGTCTGCAGGGAAGAAATAGAAAAGGAGATACAAGCTTCTGAATTTGTGGCAATCGAATGTGACTAGACAACCGATAGTATTATTATAGTATTATTATTATTATTAGTATTATTATAGTATTATAATTATTGTAGTATTATATATTATTATAGTATTGCTACGACAGCACAGAACAATCTACGCGTTTATCGAATATGCCAGAAGGATCTCGATGTAAGCGTGTGGTGTACGTGCTACTAGACGCATTTTGCGAGAATTTTCTCGACTGTGCCAGGCTTCGCTCGGGCGCTCGGACTGTGTCAAGGCCGTAGTAATTACGTAGTTCACGAGAGGCAAGACGCAGTTTGGAAGCTTCTGGGTATGAGCGTGACTATAAATACATCGGGTAGCGGCCTTAGTTTTTCAGTTCCATGCGAGATTTTGGATAGTGCGGTTCGAGAGTATTAGTGCGATATATTTACAGAGCGGTTCGGGTTATTACTGTGTACGTGCAAGTAGTTAGTAGTGAAGTGTTGCGTTTTATAATCAGACGGTATAATTGTAATACAATTGAGTTTTAATATTTGTGGACATTTTATTGCGTGTGTACAATTTTCATTTGATTTGTTGCAGAGACTGTGTTGTTAATTACGCACTGTTTTACTGTAACAATTAAAGGTGTGATTAGTGACTTAATTGTTGTCTTGTACTTATTTTGTTTCCACTGCACCTACGGCGATCGAGTAGACCGTCGTAACAGTGGTGTCAGAAGTGGGATAGAACGGTTAACAGTGGAAATAGCGGACACTTTGTACAAGACGAGTGTGATTCGTAATTAATCGATAAACAATGGATGCCAGTCAGATGATGGAAAATTTACAGGCGCTGCTGTTGCAGACAGAAAAACGACAGGACGAGAAACGCAGACAGGAGGTGGAAGAAGCAGAAAGATGACAAAAAGAAGAACGAAGACAAGAAAGAGATGAAGCAGAAAAACGACAGGATGAGAAACGCAGGCAGGAGGCGGAAGAAGCAGAAAAACGACAGGATGAAAAACGTAAGCAAGAAGCAGGTGACATCAAAGCATTAATTCATGAACAAAAGCAGATGCAAGAACATACTACCGCAGAATTGGGTCTCCTACGTGGTGACGTAGGTGAATTACGAGGTGAGCTCAACAATCAGATTACCAGAATATCTGACGTAGAAGAATCCATGTCAAATAAAATAGCTAAAGTAGAAAAATCTGTCTTGACTGTGGGAGAAGTTATGTCAACAAAAATATCTGCAGTAGAAAACTCAATGGCAAACATAAGAGAACAAATTAAAATTGAAGTTGAACAGTGCATGAAGATTCGACCAAAACAAATTTCTGAACAGACTGTACCTGTGATCAAGACAGAAAAAGACACAGAAAATAAGTTAACAGAGAAAGTCACTTTGCCTGCAGTAGGGACAGTTCATGTCAAAGCTCCAACCTTTGACGGAAGCAGCCACTGGGCAACGTACCTCCGCCAATTTGAAGCTGCTGCATGCGCAAATAATTGGACAGAGAAAGACAAGGCTGTTTCACTCGTCCTCTCATTAAAAGGACCCACGGCAGAACTACTACAGAAAGTGCCACCTGACAGCCAGAACACCTATGCCGAGTTGATAAAAGCTCTGGAATTACGGTATGGTGATACACATTTGCGAGATGTGTACTGCACCCAGTTGAGAGCAAGGCGACAGCATTCCGGGGAAAGTCTTCAAGAGTTTGAAGCAAGTATCGACAGACTAATTAGACTGGCCTATCCTGAAGCGCCAGAAGATTTTCGAACGCGTTTTGCGATGCAGACATTTACTGCCGGTGTCCGAGATAACGAACTACAGCAAGTGTTACGAATGGCAAGACACCAGAACAGTGAGGACGCCCTGGTACATACTTTGCAATTTGAGGCCGCCAAATCAGCGTCTGGTTGGACAAGTCATAAAGTCCGCGCGCTAAAAGATTGCGACGGCACAGACGATGAGGAAGAAGAACAGGGAACAGAGACTCGACGGTCGGCGCCACAGAATAAAATAAGAAAGGATGGAAGACCGAAGTGTTATAGATGTGGGAAACCTGGACATCTACAACGAGATTGTCGGGTTAGAATTCATCAGCAGGGAAACGAGCAGTAGTCGGTACAACGGGGCATGTGCTGACTAACTGGAGGAACGAAGCCCCTAGACAATACGCAATTTCTACACTTCAGAAAAACAGCGGGAGCTTGGTAGTTACCGGATTTGTTCAAGAAAGGCCAACCTCGATTACAGTCGACACAGGCGCAACAGTTTCTATTGTGCGCCCCGACATGGTGAAAGATCTCAAGCCAATCTGGTGCTCTTGCAGCTTGCTAACAGATACTGGACGGCCTGTAAAAGTGTATGGAAAAGTGGAGATACACCTACGCCTCGGTAGACTTGAGTTTAATCATCAAGTACTTGTTGCAGACATTGTGGATGAAGCAATTCTTGGTGTGGATGTCATGAACGCATACGGATTTATAGTCGACTTCAAAAACAATGTCTTGAGAATCGGAGGCGAAGAGGTAATGCTATCAACAATGACGACAGCAGAAAAATCGATGGACGTCATAAACCAAGTGGCCGTAACTGTTCCGCCAAACTCCGAAAAGATCATCATGGTTAGAACTGCGGTAGATACTAGGGGCAATCAGTGCTCTATATTCGAACCCCAGGTAGTCAGCACACCGGGCATACTAATTGCCAGAAGTTTAGTAAAACCTGACGAAACCGGAAACGTACCTATTAGAGTGGCGAATATTTTGGATCAAGCTATCACTTTACAAAGCAATGCGCTCCTAGGCAAATTGACTCCTGTGGCCTGGGTAGCCGGAATAATGCAACGAAGACCCAGTTCTTCGGATACTTCTAAATTACCAGAGGAACTGCAAGAATTATTGAGCAGATCTTTTAACGACCTCTCAAGTGGTGAGGTAAAAGAACTCGGACAGTTTTTACACGAATTCAAAGATTGTTTTGCAGTTCGGGGACAGTCACTGGGAAGAACCACTCTTGTGCAACATCGCATCAATACCGGGGACACAACACCGATACGCCAACCTCCTCGAAGGCCTCCATAAACAAGAGGAGATGTCTCGGTTAGTACAGGACATGTTGACAGAGGGAGTAATCGAACCTTCGTCAAGTGCTTGTTCTTCCCCTGTAGTGCTGGTAGCGAAGAAGGATGGTGGATTGCGTTTCTGCGTAGACTACCGGAGGTTAAATGACGTTACAAAGAAAGACTGCTATCCATTACCTCGCGTTGACGATACACTCGACACGTTGTCCGGAGCACAGTGGTTTTCCACAGTGGACCTGAAGAGTGGATATTGGCAAGTGGGTCTTCATCAAGAAGACAAGGAAAAGACCGCTTTCTCAACCCCAAGTGGCTTATTCCAATTTAACGTCATGCCATTTGGACTCTGTAATGCACCGGCAACATTTGAGAGATTGATGGACCTGATACTCCGAGGCCTGACGTGGAAAACTTGCCTTGTTTACTTAGACGATGTCATAGTGATCGGGAAGACTTTCGAAGATCATTTGGAAAACCTTAAGGAAGTTCTAACTAGAATTCACGGTGCACAACTGAAGCTGAGCCCGAAGAAGTGTTCTCTATTCCAGAAGGAAGTACAGTATTTGGGCCATCTGGTTTCGGCAGCGGGCGTTAGCATGGATCCTAATAAAGTAGACACCGTAAGAGACTGGCCAGTTCCGAAGAATAAACACGAAGTTCGGAGTTTCCTGGGGTTATGCTCATATTACCGACGTTTTGTGAAAGGCTTCGCTACTGTTGCTAAACCACTACATGAGCTAACGGAAAATAAACGAAACTTCCAATGGTCGAGAGAGTGTGAACAAGCATTTAGAACGTTGAAGATTGCATTATGTTCGCAGCCAATTCTCGCTTTTCCAGCTTCCGAAGGGAAGTACATCGTAGACACAGACGCAAGCAATACTGGTCTAGGAGCAGTTTTGTCTCAAGTGCAGAACGGTGAAGAACGAGTAATAGCGTATTACAGCAAGACGCTTTCTAAACCAGAGAGAAATTATTGTGTTACAAGAAGAGAGTTGTTGGCAATTGTCAGAGCTTTGGAGCACTTCCATAAATACCTCTATGGGAGAGAGTTTTCACTACGTACTGACCATGCTGCACTTGCATGGCTCTTGAGATTTAAAAATCCGGAAGGACAGTTGGCAAGGTGGCTCGAACGTCTGCAAGAATACAACTTCAAGGTACAACATCAGCGGGGGCGCCTGCACGGTAATGCAGATGGCTTATCACGAAGACCATGCCCGGAAGACTGCCGACATTGCCACAGAAAGGAAGAACAAAACTCAAGCGAACATGTTCAAGCCATCACTGTAGATTTCCTGGCTGATGGCTGGACAACACAAGACTGTCGACAAGAACAGATGACTGATGAAGTCATTGGACCGATCTTGACAGCAAAAGAGGAAGGTCGCCGCCCGGATTGGCAAGATATCTGCCATGGTTCCGAAGTGCTGAAGGGCTACTGGGCACAATGGGAATCTCTCACCTTAGGAAACGGATTGCTGAAAAGGGCTTGGGAAAGTGCAGATGGACGAGACGTGGTCATGCAGTTGATAGTTCCCCGAAGTAAAGTGCAGTCTGTTTTGAAGGAGATGAATGATGGAACATGTGGAGGCCATCTTGGCGTTAACAAAACCCTTGACAAAATACGGAAGCGATTCTATTGGCTTCATCTTTGCCACGATGTAGAGGAATGGGTTCGGACGTGTGAAATATGTGCTACAAGCAAGGGCCCACAAACCAGAAGCAGGGGAAAAATGAGACAGTTGGAAAAATGAGACAGTATAACGTTGGACAACTTTTCGAGAGAATTGCCATAGACATTGCTGGACCATTCCCAGTTACTGACGATGGAAACCGGTACATCATGGTTGTAGGTGACTACTTTACTAAGTGGGTGGAAGCCTACACAATTCCAAATCAGGAGGTTACCACTGTGGCAAAGCAGTTAGTTCACAACTTCTGTTGCCGTTATGGAGCCCCTATGGAAATCCATATGGATCAAGGGAGAAATTTCGAATCAGGAGTGTTTAAAGAATTATGCCGTCTACTTGGAATTCGAAAGACCAGGACAACGCCTCTGCATCCTCAGTCGGACGGGATGGTTGAGAGATTCAACAGGACACTTGAGCAGCATCTTTCGAAAGTTGTTGACGAGAACCAAACAGACTGGGACCAACGTATACCACTATTCCTTATGGCGTATAGGTCATCAGTACATGACACAACCGGCATGACTCCAGCAAAATTGGTGTTTGGACGGGAGATTCGTCTTCCTGGGGACTTGATGTTTGGATCACCTGAGACTCAGTCCCAAGAGCCAAAGAACTATTCCTCGCAATTAGAAAATCAACTGCGAGAAATGAATAGCTTGGTAAGAGGACGGCTGAAGATTGCCAGTGATAAAATGAAAACTCGGTATGACATTCGCAGCAATAGTGTGGGTTTCCAAGAAGGAGATCAGGTCTGGTTATTCAATCCAAAGCGCCGTCGTGGTCGCTCACCTAAGCTTCAGTCTAACTGGGAAGGACCCTACACTGTGAAAAAAAGAATTAACGATGTTGTTTATCGGATTCAACAGCGAAAGTTCAAGGTCGTCCACCTAGATCGCCTGGCTAAGTACAAATTTAGAGACGCTTTGCCAGTTCGGGACGAACAGGCATAAGGAGGGGGCAGTGCTACGACAGCACAGAACAATCTACGCGTTTATCGAATATGCCAGAAGGATCTCGATGTAAGCGTGTGGTGTACGTGCTACTAGACGCATTTTGCGAGAATTTTCTCGACTGTGCCGGGCTTCGCTCGGGTGCTCGGACTGTGTCAAGGCCGTAGTAATTACGTAGTTCACGAGAGGCAAGACGCAGTTTGGAAGCTTCTGGGTGTGAGCGTGACTATAAATACATCGGGTAGCGGCCTTAGTTTTTCAGTTCCATGCGAGATTTTGGATAGTGCGGTTCGAGAGTATTAGTGCGATATATTTACAGAGCGGTTCGGGTTATTACTGTGTATGTGCAAGTAGTTAGTAGTGAAGTTGCGTTTTATAATCAGACGGTATAATTGTAATACAATTGAGTTTTAATATTTGTGGACATTTTATTGCGTGTGTACAATTTTCATTTGATTTGTTGTAGAGACTGTGTTGTTAATTACGAACTGTTTTACTGTAACAATTAAAGGTGTGATTAGTGACTTAATTGTTGTCTTGTACTTATTTTGTTTCCACTGCACCTACGACGATCGAGTAGACCGTCGTAACAGTATTATTATTACCACTGCATATGGTATTAGTTTTTAAATTCGTGTTTAACGGATCGATATATGAAACGTTTTGCGGATTTCTCAGTCCTGAAGGTAAATATGCAGAAACCTTAGCAAAGTGCATAATGGACAACATATTTCTTCTGCACACATCACAGGAAACGTTAATAGCTGAGACTTATATGGCGTTAATGTTATGTGTGGTTCTGTTGGATGTGTACAGGCAAAAATTAGAGAAATGTATCTGCTTGCATAATTTGTACACTGTTACACTCATCAAATAATTTGTTATTAGAAAAAGCAACAAGTGTAAACAACAAAGCTAGAGTTCTTTCTCAAATCTGTCTGCCATTCCAGCACTTTTGTCACACTCATTTCTATGACCGAACGTTTTGGAGGTAAGCCATGTTACCCAGAGTTTCTATAACAAAATGGAATTACTACATTCGTACAATCAACGTTGTGTACGAAAACCAATATAAGTTGTAAGAATGTTTTGAAATTTTGAAGAAAAGTGTACAAACAAACTCTCAGTTAATGAAGGAATGGTCACAGAAGAACTCTTCTGAACCATAATTTCATGTTCTGGCTAACTTTATCCATAGAATTCTATATCACATGAACATAATATACCAATAACTACAGAGTAGGAACAAAGGCAGTGTAATGTGGCAAGGTGACATAAGAATTTTTGAAAATGAGATGTAGAAAGGGAGGGAGAAAATAAATAAAATAAAAACACAAATAAACGAGGATTCCTCGAGTAACCAAGAAAACGGAACAATAATGTTGGATGCAGCACGAGAATAGGGGATGCAAAAGAAGAATGTGACATCATTATAACTCAAGTAAAGGTAGATTTACTTACACGGGACACCTGGTGGCAGCTTCGTTGATGTCCAATGACGACTTATTTCCACAAACTTTCAGGAAGAAAAATTTTAGCGAGTGAATCAGCATTACCCTTTCGTACAAGAAAACAAAGTTCGGAGTAAATTGAAACAATTATATTAGCCTATATTATATTAAAGGCACAATAAGACTTCTTAACTTTATGAAAGAAAAAACTATCTTACGTCAGTTTTCAAAGATGTATTGACACTTATAAAAATTCTCATAACTACCCCCCTGATAACTGCCAAACCTGAGCGCTGCTTTTTGACTCTGAAAAGACTAAAAACTTTCTTGAGAAATACAATAAAAAACGAGAGACTGAATGCTCTTGCGATGCTATCTATCAACAAGGAACTTGTTAAAGAAATTAAGGACTTTGATGATAGAGTGCTAGAAAAATTCATTAATTTATAGGAAAGGCGAATGGACTTTCTCTACAAATAAATAATCTGTTTAGAGTGTAGCTATCATAAAAATAATAGTATAGTGTAAATATAGTTTATTACTTTTTTTTGGGAACAGTATAGACATTTTTGTGGACACTTTCGACAGTGAAGAGACTAAGAATGTGTCTAGTTATGTTTATTAATAAAATCGCGGACTATCTACAGCAGCTCACAAAGAGGTGAGTTCAAATTTTTATAAAGCCTAAAGGCCGCGCCCTCCAGCCTCTTAAGTCACGAGCCGCCACTGAAGAATACCATCATTATAGTTTGTAAAATGATGCCATATTTCCTTCATCAATCTAATTTCTGGAAAGTCTTACTTCATCATGCTTAGTCACTGAATTATTATTAGCAAGTTTGTAAAAAATAGGAGTTTTTTCAACAAGTATGCATGAACAGCCATATCAATTTTGAGACAAAAAAAATATTTGTAAACATCAGCCCTCTGCCTTTCTTCTCTTTGTTCCTTTGACCCTTGTAACGGTAAAGAATTAAGGGGTTTTCTTTTATTAAATTGTAAATGGTAAAGACGGGGACTCGCCCAGACAAGGTTTCGATTTCAGAGCAGCGTTCATTTGTGGAACACCCAGTTGCACGTTTGTTCGGTCAGATAGGGTTCCTGCGACAATTGCAGGTGCTGTGGAATTTGACCGCGTGCGCGCCTGCCTGCCCGAACATAGTATTTGGCACGAACTTTTTGCGAGCCTCAGAAAGCAAGATTATGGTATACAAACTCACACTCAAGAAGATATCACGTGATGCCTGTTCAGCCTATCGGGAGCAAGTAGCCGCTCAAAGAGAACGTCTAGGCCATCTTGAAAAACGTCGACGTCGGCGGAAGTCGGCTAACAACATCTAACCTGCGCAGTTGCCTGTGCGTGCGGTCCACCAAAAATCACATTAAAATGTAGACTGACCGGCAGAAAAAGGGAAGAAATTAAACTGGAACAGTTCGGCAGTGATCAAAATGTAGTGAGGACGTAACTGGACAAAAAAACGGGAAAGAAAAATGAAATAAGTGCAACATGTGGTCTGCAAGGTTACCCACAGCAAAGTAACAGTATAATATAAATATCATTATTAAAATTTAAAAAAATAGAGAAGCGCTAAATTAAAAGGGGTAAAAGTTATGAGAGTGTGTGTGTGTGTGTGTGTGTGGCAAAAGCTGGGTTGCCTTAAATTAATCTAATTAATAATTTAAGTTAATTATAAGTAATAAAAGATGTTAAATTTTGTTGTTGGTTAAATGGGGCTTCACCTGTGTTGAATTTTTTTTAATTTAAATGTTGGAAAATAGAGTTAGAAGTCATGATTGTAGTTGATTCACAAAAAGGAGAATAATAAGAAAGAATAAATGAAGTTGAAATAGTTAACAATAAATGAGAGTCATTATTAATGAAATAAACCCTAAATCACGTTTATAGGCCACGAGTTCGAGTGAGAACCCTGGAATCCGAGAAGGTAAGAAGTGTCTTTTATTTAATTATTATGTTGTAGTTATTTGGACTATCACACCCTTAGGAGAAGCATAGGACCTCCACAAATACTCCCCATTGACATCTATCCTGGGCCCAAAGCTTTGTTTGTTCCCATGTGCTGTTTGCAGCCTCCAGGCCTGTTTCCGCTAAAATTGCCATGTTCACTATGTAATCTTTGGTTTCCTATTCTTCTGCTTCCTTGAGGGTTCCATTCCACAGCTTGTTTACTGTATTATCATCAGACTGTTTAAGAGTGTGACCAACCAAATACCATTTCCTCCCCATTACCTGGTGTTCAATAGGACACGGGTTATAATTTGCCACAGTTCTTTGTTGGTTGGGTATAACCATTGTCCACCATATTCTCATGATAGTATTTATGTATATAATAAGACCGATATAATAACACACCTTTATTTATATGTATTACAATAATTCTAACGCTTGTCCCCTTCAACATAGTCCCCATTCACACTTACATGCTGATACATTCTTGCTTTTCACTGGTCAAAGGCACAGAGCAGATCACTTCCTGTCAGCTGTTTTAACACATTTTCTGTTTTGTTCTTTACCCTGCACCATGTGACTCAAAATGTGTTTTTTAAGCACACATTTCACTTTAGGAAAAAGACAAAATTCACATGCTGCCAAATCTGGTGAATATGGAAGATGTTCCCGCATACTAATGCATTTGTCAGCCAAACACTGCTTCACAGGAAGTGCTGTATGAATAGGTGCATTGTCCTAATAAAGAGTGTACCCACTTTTCCATAATTTTGGTCATTTGTTCTGACTGTTTCAGCTTTGTCAAACATCGTTGTAACACAGTGCTGTTTCATTGTAGTTCTTTCTGGAACCCATTATAGCAATACTACACCCTAGACAACAAAAAACACAATGTGAGGATGGCTTTGAATTTGGACTTGCCTTGATGAGCTTTTTCATTCTTGGTGACAACTGTGTTTTCATCACAAGTAATGATTTTCTGAAAACCGTTGGGGGTCAGTGTCAACTGGCTACAGCACATCAGTCAGATTCCCTTTTGGCGGTCTTTTTTTTTTTTTTTTTTTTTTTTTTTTTGAGATACTCGTGCATAATTTTTCTCAAACTGTCTCTGTTTAAGGCTTTAGCTATCATTTAAACACTCACTCAGAGTCTTCTTGAACAATCTGGCTAGTTATTTCTATATTTTCTTTAGTTCATCACGCGGAAGGTCGGCCGTTCTCTGTATTTCATGTTCTGATGATCTTTACCGACTCTTTTACTCTTTTGTACCACTCAAACACATGTGCACAAGACAAGTCTTCCCCATAAGCCACAGTAAGCATTTGAAAACATTCTGTTAGTGTTTGTTTTGTTCAGTTTACTAAACATTTCAAATTGACATGTTGCTCAACTTTTAAACTTAGCATTTATTCCAGCACATAACACAAACACAACAGCACTAAACAATGACTCACAATCAACTGAATGGCCAAGAGTATTAATGTTTGTCATGCATATTCAGACACATCTAAGATATTCGCCAAAGAGATCACAATCATTTCACACTGCTTTCTCTAAGAGGTAGAAACACAGTCCTGTTATTTAATAAGCACACCTTATAATCATTTATTTACAAACATCTGGAGCTTATGAGCAATGATGCTGGTCATTTTCCACAACTGACATCTATATAACAGTGCATATTTAACATTAGGACCAAAGATTTTCTTCATACAGAGAATGCCATATAGGATGCAGCTGGTCAAAGGTCCATTTTGCTTTAATAATTTTACTCTGCACATCAAACTCTCCACCTCCATACAGTCCTACCATGCTGTCAAGATACGGGAATTCTGTGACCTGTTCAATCTCTGTACCACACAGGGCTAGTCTATTATGTGGTAGTTGATTCTTATCAAGCTGTGCCTCAGCTCTGAAATCATTACTTTGATTTCCATTAGACTAAAGCTCTGTACCAGTAGACACAGTTAATTTGCACAATCTAGCTGCTCTAGGCAAATGCTGCCTCCCTCCCAAACACCTCTTTGCCTTCATAGATCACCTAAGTAGGTCAAATATTCTTCTATGGAATACTATATTCTTTCAATTCTTTCCATATATTCCTACAATAGACTCTTTGTCTTTAACATGTACAAATTTACAAATACATGTAAACCTACATATAGATCAAAACAATGCATAATCAAATTTTAGTAACTCTTTCATTTGTAAATGCTGCTGTGGTTTGGTAAATTATAAAATAGGTAAATCATCCCCCGTTTTCATTTTTGCCCCATTGATTACAAGTATTATTTACATTTTTTTAATTGACTGCGAGAACCAAGATGTCCTGCCAAGGTCTCTTAATGTTCAATATTTCCGATGTACAAGACAACCATCACTCACTTTAGTCATGAGACTGAAATGTACGGGCTTCTTGAAATAAATGTCTTGAAGAGCCTCAAGACTGCTCTGGGAGTCTGTATACACAATCATCTTTCTAGCTGGCACAAACCATCAATATAAACGTTTTCACAGCATAAGTAAAAACTGTATATCTTCCAGTGGCGGCTGGTGGTTCCAAATTTTGGTGGTTGCAGTAGTTGTTGAGTTGGTGGGGGAGAGGATGGGGAGGGGGTAAAAACGGCACATTAAACAGGGCGCAGACCAACATATCTGCATCATACATAGTGCTGTCATATGGAAAAAAACAGAAAGTTACTTTTTTCCCCCAAAAGAGAGCTGCTAATGATAATGAAAGGATTCTGTCAGTATGTCTACCTATCCCAGATTCCATGTTCCCACGTACTCATGAATGATTGCTACAAGCATCACTAACTTTGCAGTAATCAAATACTAAATATGCAGAGAAAAGAAAAACATAAACAGAATCATGCTTTTTATACCTATAAAATAATACACTGATTTGAAAGCAATTCTTGAGTTTACGAGAAATAAAATATAAGAACAGAAAATTTATAATAGAGGCTAGTTATTTTTAAATGACTCATTTGAGCTACAAGAACAGATTTTCCCTGTATATAAACTGCAAGGCACATAAATTCAACTACATAAAATATTACTTCAAAACTCTACTATAAAAGAGAAGTGAGTGGAATACTGCCTGCTTTCATTTACGAACAACAAGACAAAATAAATCTGTATAAAATATTGAAAATTTCACAAAAATCTTTCAATTTTTATTTTTGATTGACATGTAATTATCATAATCACAGTTATGCAAAATTATAACTATAATTTTACAACCTCAAAAACAACGAGTATGCGTTTACTTTGAACCAACATAAACACTAAACCTGATACAATTTACAAATCAAGAAGGCTGTGCACACTTCATGACAAAATTAAAGATGCACTACAGCGCTGTTAGTGGAACATTGCGGAAACTTTGCAACCGCCTAGCTAACATAGGAAACATATGGCAACTGTGAAGAGTAACGCACGTACTTCCATATGCTTGTGTAGTAAGCTGAGCCATTTACTCTTCAAGTTACAAGCGGGCTACAACCACCAGCCTGCGCGCCATATTTGAATTGTACGTGAACATTGCCGCATAGAATCTAATACGTTTTCCGTTGAAATTTATGACACTTTTAACTGCTTAATGATTTTGTATATTATTTTATAGTTTAGTTATTCTATATTGGTGGTTGTGGAACGCTGCAACCATAACACCAGCCGCCACTCATATCTTCAACATCCTTTCCTAAATAATGACCCCTGTCTGCTTTAAATATTTCATGACAGAAAGAAACTGATAACTTAGCACCTTACAGTCCATTCTGATACAAAGTAATGATGCAAAACTTTGATGAAGATATAATTGTATTAGTCTTAGTTATGTAAGACATGTACATCAAATAGACATACCATAATCATTTTTATGAAAATTATGAAGGATTATATATTGCAGGCTGTTTGGTAAGTACTGTTTACTGAATGAGAAACTGGGGTGAATCCATAGATATCTGAGAATTAATTAAACATGGAAGACAATGTTAGATCTGGAAGAAAGGAAAATAGGAATCATTGGTTTGACGTGGACCTGGAATAAATGATGAAAGAGATAATGAAACTTATGAGACAAGGAGAGGATAAACATACAATGGGACGGTAATGTTAAAAAAAATGAAACAACGGAAACATATAAGTATACACCATGGATGTAAGAGAAGGGTTCATCAAACCACAGACTACACTGCTTGAAAATTCAAAGGAACAACTGAATTGTTGGTGACAACATTAAAATAAAATAGACATGGAAAGGTATTTTGAGAACATATTATTAAACAGATTATGAACCGGGCTGTTAGGTTGTGGGTCAGTTGCTATTTACATCGTTGGCGACGTTTTGAATCCCACCCTCAAGGATCTTCTTCAAGCCGCAAAAAACGACAGTGTTAGAAAACCAAGTATGGCGGATCTTTGTTCAACTATACCCGACATCTTTTTCAGGTAAGAGCAACAGGTGGCCAGTAACACAAGGTTACCTATATAACCTCGGCTGCCAGGTCTTGGCCAATCACAGCGCCTTGACCTGGTCACATCCTATAGAATCGTTCAGTACTCCACACCATATTCAATATAATGCCAGGCGTGGCGAAAGCAGACTCTGCAGAATAAATAGTTTATAAAACTGTAATTCTGTAAGCTAGAAATGCATGTAATAAAATGTAAGAGTTTATGAAAATTTTAAGTTTTAAAAATAACAAAACGATACATCTAGATAATGGTTTGAAGTCATAAGACAGCTGTGACTTAAAAACTTCATTTTCTTACTTTGTATTCATATTGCACAGACTACTTCAAGTAGCAGACTACTTGTAATACCCAGCAGTTTCTTAGTTACCCAAGTTTCTGTTTTCTATAAATTAGAAAAGCAATAAAAAGAAACAAAAATTTAACAAATGAACAAACTGAATTCTGCGTATCCCCTTAATTAAAAGCTGTTATTTAGTTTAGTTAATTGTATATTTTGCATTCAGATTATATTTAGTTTTTACAGACTCTTGACCTTCCCTTAGCTCCTACAACCCCCCCTTCATCTTCACATCCCACAAATGTTCCGATACACGCCCTGAACAGATGTTCACCACCCTTACATCCTCTGTTTAGTAGTTCATTCATCTCTCTGATAATGGCTTAAGAAGTTGAAACAGCTGTCAGAGTAAAATAAAAACGTGAAACATACCAAGTGTTTATATATTTTTAAAACCCTTTGTAATATATATATATATATATATATATATATATATATATATTTATTGTAACATAACCAAATATGGCAGTTACATAAAATGAGCCTAAAGGACGGCAAGTAAGATAAAAAATATGAATGTAAATCTAGATAAGTAAATCCATGTATATAAAGTGTGTATCGACAAATGTGTTAATATGAAAATCCAACTATGAATAAGATAATATCAATCTAGTGACATCAACTACGAAAAATAAGAAAGAAAATGAAGTGAGCCAAAACCAAATACCAATAATAGACCCAATAGGATCCAAAAGTGAGGGGAAACGACGAAATAAGAATTAACAAAATCCAAAAGTGAGGGGAAACGACGAAATAAGAATTAACAAAATCCAAAAGTGAGGGGAAACGACGAAATAAGGATTTAACAAACTCCAAAAGTGAGGGGAAACGACTAAAGAATAATGACTACAATGAAAATAACAAGAAAGAAGAAAGAAGAAGGACAAGAAAGCTGATTCAGAAGAAAGAAGAAGATGAATAAATCATACCAGAAATCAACATAAACCACGTGTACCAAAGACTAATTAAGTGACAAGTGAAATAATGATTATCAAATGTGAGGATGAAAAACAGTGATTAGCATTTAAGGAAACACAAACAATAACAGTGCGTACTTAATAGATGTGAAACATGTGAATAACCAACTATTTCTACTGATAAAACCACACAAACAATTATAGTGAGGAAGTTTATAAGTATATGAAAATATGTTAATTCCATGATGAAAACAACAAAATATTAAATAAGTCAAATAGACACGAACAATGAGTGTGACGCATTTAATAAAGTTGTGATTAACACAGATAATCATAAGTCCACCAAAATGAAACAAAATAGAACAATATAACTATGTTTTATTTTTGGTAAAGAACTGACAACAATATAAAAAACCATTGTATCAAACAAAAGGGATTGAATTGAATTCAACCCATGACTAGAAAAATATCATAAATAATACAATAAGATATGTATTAATGTTTAAGAAGGAATGTGTAAACATGTGTCACAAAATAAGTAAAATATTATTGTGAAAGACCATACTGATACCATGTAGGTAGTAGAGACATACTGCATTAAAACAGATGGTACATTGTTACATAACCCATAGAGAAAGTACCTGTTAAACAGAAAACCAAAAATATCAATGAAAATAAATGATTATCAACAGTGATATCAATTAAGGAATTGTTATAAATAACAATACATCCTAATAGACAATACATTAAAATGCAACCATGTAAATAAAACCAATCAAATGCAATGGCAGACAGCTATAGCAAAGATGCAACAAATATGCCAATTCAAATAGGCAAAGTGCAATATCAAAACCAATACTAAAGTGAATAACCATATTACCAGTAGTAAGACTAATATCTGGTAATGGTTTGAGAACAGATTTTTAACATAATAACAACAGTATTATAAACAAAATAATGTAAACTAACTAACCATGTACAAACAATCAGATGTAAGATGGACCACTGTATGGCCCATTAGTTAAGGAAAATAGTGTATTAAAACTTATACACAGATTGTTCACAATATTACCAGTAGTTAGAGGGAAAATCAATACAACTTTGAGAACAGATTAGAACTATAAAAACAGTCAGTATATATGCAAATAATTAGAAACCAACTGACCATAGTGACAGAAATCACAAATAAACCAACCATGTTAAGTAAGTTACTTAGGTAAAATATGACATATAAATTTATCTAAGAGTAAATGAGAACATTACCAAAAGTAGGAGTAATGTCTAATACCAATGTAGAAACACAAACATAATGTAACAATAACAGTTTAAGTACTGTTTTTATGAAAAATAAATGACCATTATGTTGAAACACCATAGGAACAAGCCCATTATTAGAGAATTGAAGGGTACTAAACTAGCTAGAAGCTGACCAATATATGTAATACATTAAGTACAATGTATGTACACTAATGACATTTCATACTTAATATAATTCACTTAGAAAAAGACTAAAATTATATTGACAATTGTATGAGAAAGGTAGAAGAGGAATAAGACAGTATGTGTATTATGTTTAATACAATCATGTGAGGATATTTAAATGTGAAATCATGTAAATAATCGTTTTAGTATTATTAGATTATAAGATTACTTGTATTAGATAAGGGAAATTCATTTTAAATACTTTTATATGAAAACCAAGATGGACGCCTAATGACGCTAAAATAAGCTATTGTTAAGGAAATAATTATTTCCAAATAACAAATCAAACCAAGTGAGAAATGGACTCCAAGTGTTTATTTAGAAAGTGCTTTTATTAAAAATAATTAAATCTGGTGTCAAAAACTTATAAAAATAAGAAACACCAAGATAATTAATAAAAACATTATTTTAAGAGAAGCAATGTAAATGAAATAGTATTGTTTAGACTTAAATTAAAGAGGAAAATGTCTATAATTCAATGACATAACTCATGTAACGATAGGACGTTCAATAAGGAAGTTATTGTAATTATTAACTTTTCAAGTATTTTTTACACTAGTGCTTACGTCACATAAACCAGGACCCAAAGTCGAAATTTGGTAAAACACCAAATATTTTAATAAAACATAGGCCTTTGGGGTGAAGATTATAGTGATTACAGCCAATCAAATCAACGCATTTTGTCAGACACGAGAGAGACGCTTTGGCAAATTGTAACAGTCCAAGAACAGCTTCCAGACGAATAGGTCACGCCACTCAACGCCATGAAAAAGTATTATTTTAAAATTTGTGCGCGTACATTGACATTAAGTTAATATACAGACTTAACCTTGACACAACAAATACACTTCCGAGTGATATGTGCGGGATTACCGAACAATATAAGTACGATAGTGTATAATCCCGATCGTACTCGCGTGTGTTGTGATAATAAACAGGGAGTACATTATTTTATTTAAATAACTTTGATTTTCAGAAATAATATTTTTGAAATAGACATTTTGATACTACGCGAGTCATTACTAGCGCAGCATCAAACTTATGATGGAATTATTATAATTTCAAGAAATGTTAATTTTTATTTATTAAAATATTAAATAAATATTTTAATTAATTTTTATAACTATCAAAGTATGTTTAAAGTAACTATCACTAATTACAAGAGTTTACATTTAGTCACTCTTTTGACTAAACTTGTTTTGATTATTCGATATTTTGAAATAAATAACATTAACTTACGTACAAAAGTATAAAGTAATTTTAATAGTAACATGTTAAAAGGTTACTAATATTATGTTCAAAAATATAAATTAAGAAATATTAACCAGTAAGAAATCATTCTCTGTAATAGCATTACCTGTGATCGCTAACCTCAAATTGGTAGCGGTAGCTTATTAATTTAACTGTTGCATCTGTTCTCAAATAGTTTCCAAACTAAATAGAAATCATATCAAGAGTTTTTTTTTGTATTTTATTAATTTTTTCTCTTGAAAATATATATTTATCAAATTCATTGTTGAAAATAAAACGATACATTGAAACTGTACAAGCCACGAGTCTGACGCTGGCTATAGAATGTTATAAGGTGCGTGCGCATCCAGACGTACGATAATTACATACTTACCATACATATGGTATTAAATCTCATTGTTTTATATTTATTCGTTATTTTTTAACCATTGTTTAATTTTATTGATTCTATTAATATTACATCTTGACACTGATATCATGTATCCTCAAAGAACCTAACAACCTGATAATATATTAACGAGAAAACATAACCTTATAAATTCAAATTATTGTACTAAAGACAGGACTACCAGCATTGAGCCTGGATAGAGTTTTATGTTAAAATTAATCAATTGTAATTATTATTTAAAGGGTTATTAGCCTAAATGATTGTTAATTGTTTTTTTTTGAAATTTGCCATTTTAAAATTTGTGAATAAACCTATACTTCTTTACCAATGAACAAGAGTATCATTTCAAATAGAAATTAAATTATTTCTTGTAAATCAGTTCTACCAAAGGTGGCGGAAGAATTCAAACAGAGAGTAATTTAAAGTATTACATATATGTGCTAACTCATTCATATTGTGTGTACCAACTGTTTTAAATATTCAAATTGAATATTTGTGCGTATTTTGAATGTATGTAGTTCAGCAAAAACCGTCACAGAACAGGACTGAAACGGATACTTGTGGTAAGTGAGGGAGGCATACAACAAAAAGTGCGTGAAACTTATTTAAATTGAAAGAGTGAAATCTTCATAAACACTTATACAGATTATACAATCACACTAATAACTCCTAATAATTATAATTGGAGCAGTTTTTTTAGAAACAACATAATAGCAGATGCCGGAGCGTATCTGCAAGCACACTACAACTATAAATACAATTATACTTACACAGCATAATATCTTATCATCTATAACTATTACGTTATAGATTGGCGCCCAACGTCTGAGCTCGAGTTAGGAAGATATACAATAACTAATAACCTAAATATACTAATTCGTGAGAAGACAGCAGGACCATTATCAGAAGATCAAGATGTATACAGACCGATTGAAATCTAGATCAAAATCAAGGTCGACGTCAAGAAAAAGGATGGCGCAAGCAGAAAAGGAAACCAGAAAAGAAGAGAAGGAGGCAATGTCAACAGAAGATGTGGAGGAGATAGCAGTGGAAGTAAAAGACAAACAAATTGAACCGGCGGAGGGGGTTCAACAGCCAGATGAGGAGCCAGAAATAACACCACAAGAAATTATACAGGAGGATAGCCAACCCGAGAAACCTACGACAATAATGGATGCCCAATTATTAACAATACTAAGAGCTATCGAAGAAAGCAACCGATCCATTAAGGAGGAATTGAATAATAAGATAGAAGAGAGCCAGAAATCCACCAAGGAGGACTTAAACAGAATGGAAGAAGGCCAGAAAAGGATGGAAGAATCACTGAAATCCATGAGAAAATCATTGTGTAAGAAACTAGATGGAATAATAGAAGAGAACAGAGAATCCACAGAAAAATTAAGAAGAGAGAGAAACCAGAGGGAACAATCCAACCCAGAGATAGACGACGAGCAAATGGAGGTTGAAGAAATACTTGAAGATAAAAACATGGAACCAGCGAGTCCAAAGCCCAAAGATAGTGGAGACAAGAAGATCCCAACGATTATGGAAACGGAAGAAGTGAAGATGGAAGAAAGAAGAACCCTACGTCCGAGGAAGGCAAGAGTTACCAAAGAGTTAATTGAAATGACTAGAAATGGTCTAATGAATATGGTCAATTTACCAATTATCAAGCATGAAGAAAGGGTCTTCAGGAAGGAGTACCGGAGAAGTATCATGGAGATGGACGAGAAGGAAAATTATGTAACAACAAGGAAGAAGATAACCAACAGAATATCTCAACCACGTATTTCCAAAAGAAGAGTAAGATATTTTAAGAAAAAGGAAAGCGACCAAGAGAGATGGGACCGGATTGTCGAAGGATACGCCAGAGAGATAAGAGAACTGCGGAAGAAGAGGAGTCAAATAACGGAAGTACACAATCAAAGGATAGATGAAGGTACCCAAACCAAATTGAGGGAGTTATCAAACATCAGTAAGGACAGCTACCAGAAGAACAACAGAAACAAATGTATTGAAGAAAGTGAGGGAGAGAAGACAGAAGAATGGAAGGCAGACTCAGACCTAACAACTTGCAAATGGAAAACCAGATGATAGCCCGATATAGATCAGGAACGGACGGAAGCATGGATATTAAAGAAGTCCAATCGACGAGGAGAGAGGAAAACGACGATTACGGCTAAAACATAACATATACACTGGATTATGGGACCGAATATTATGATAACCGATAACACGTATAATCAGACTTCGATGAAAAAATATGTTGACAATTGAAATATGAAATTACAAGTGAAAAGTGAGCGATAAGGATTATTTTATTATTGATACTATGTAAAGGATGAAAATGTTTATTATGTAAAATGAAAAGATAATTATGAGAATAACTGTTGACTATATCAAGATGAAAGATGAAATGTGGCCATGAAAATTATTGTTATTTACAAAATTAAAAGTAAAAATATGATTATAAAAATAAATGTTGACTGAAGAAAAAGGGTGAATTATTATTATGAAGATTATTATATGTTTGTATTAAATGAAAAGTAACTATGTAATTATGTATTAAACATTGAATGTATATTGTCATTTTATAATGTAGGAAAAAATGATCCCAGAGAATTTATGTAAAGGAATCAGAACATTGTATTCATTAATGATAACTACTATAAAAAAGGAATGTCAATACGAGAACGACACACACCATCTTTGGCACGAATTATTTCCAAGAGCCTAGTCAACCAGTAGAACAACAACATCTCACCCGTACTACTATAAAAAAAAGAAGAGTTGGAAGAATAAACCAAGTGAACATGATTACTGTAGAGAAACGACTACACACGACAAATTTATATTTGGATAAAGAAAAGCCAGCACTACATGAAGTACAAATACCAACTAAAACCTGGAAAAGGAAAGAAAAAATAAATGTACTAATACATAGTATCTAGAAGAATGAATTTGGAACGAAGATTATGACTAAATAACGTTCAAGGTAACACAGAATGAAGAGATTAATTTATGATGAAGAAGAATAAAAAAGAATATACTAACGAAGAAAATCATGAGAGTATACCAGTGAGGAAATGTAAAACAAAATATCCCGATGATATGTGAAGAATTAGTTAAGTTGAATCAAGAAAAGAGAGAATCACAATGTACAAACCGCAGATGCGAGAATTAATCCCAAGAATATTTATTATTTGTCGGAAAAACGACCACTATTATTATTGTTATTAATGATTTGAGATGAATTGACTGAAGAGTAATGCCAGCAATCATTTATTATTATTAAAGGAGATGATTTGCCTCCATATTTATTGAAATTAGTATGGCCAGTAGAGTCGAATAGCCAAAGTGAGCCGCTCTAAACTGCCCCAGCTAAATGTATGTTAGGGAACTAAATAAACGAGGGAAGTAATTACATAGAGAAGAAATAAATATGATTCAAAGAGCAGAAAGCGAAAGGATATATGGAAAAAACATGTAAATCAATATGGAATGTACAATAATTGATAAATTCTTCATAGAAAAATATAGTATAATCATAACTCAGAATTAATCAATTCTTAAAGGAAGGCATATGTAACATAACCAAATATGGCAGTTACATAAAATGAGCCTAAAGGACGGCAAGTAAGATAAAAAATATGAATGTAAATCTAGATAAGTAAATCCATGTATATAAAGTGTGTATCGACAAATGTGTTAATATGAAAATCCAACTATGAATAAGATAATATCAATCTAGTGACATCAACTACGAAAAATAAGAAAGAAAATGAAGTGAGCCAAAACCAAATACCAATAATAGACCCAATAGGATCCAAAAGTGAGGGGAAACAACGAAATAAGAATTAACAAAATCCAAAAGTGAGGGGAAACGACGAAATAAGAATTAACAAAATCCAAAAGTGAGGGGAAACGACGAAATAGGAATTAACAAAATCCAAAAGTGAGGGGAAACGACGAAATAAGGATTTAACAAACTCCAAAAGTGAGGGGAAACGACTAAAGAATAATGACTACAATGAAAATAACAAGAAAGAAGAAAGAAGAAGGACAAGAAAGCTGATTCAGAAGAAAGAAGAAGATGAATAAATCATACCAGAAATCAACATAAACCACGTGTACCAAAGACTAATTAAGTGACAAGTGAAATAATGATTATCAAATGTGAGGATGAAAAACAGTGATTAGCATTTAAGGAAACACAAACAATAACAGTGCGTACTTAATAGATGTGAAACATGTGAATAACCAACTATTTCTACTGATAAAACCACACAAACAATTATAGTGAGGAAGTTTATAAGTATATGAAAATATGTTAATTCCATGATGAAAACAACAAAATATTAAATAAGTCAAATAGACACGAACAATGAGTGTGACGCATTTAATAAAGTTGTGATTAACACAGATAATCATAAGTCCACCAAAATGAAACAAAATAGAACAATATAACTATGTTTTATTTTTGGTAAAGAACTGACAACAATATAAAAAACCATTGTATCAAACAAAAGGGATTGAATTGAATTCAACCCATGACTAGAAAAATATCATAAATAATACAATAAGATATGTATTAATGTTTAAAAGGAATGTGTAAACATGTGTCACAAAATAAGTAAAATATTATTGTGAAAGACCATACTGATACCATGTAGGTAGTAGAGACATACTGCATTAAAACAGATGGTACATTGTTACATAACCCATAGAGAAAGTACCTGTTAAACAGAAAACCAAAAATATCAATGAAAATAAATGATTATCAACAGTGATATCAATTAAGGAATTGTTATAAATAACAATACATCCTAATAGACAATACATTAAAATGCAACCATGTAAATAAAACCAATCAAATGCAATGGCAGACAGCTATAGCAAAGATGCAACAAATATGCCAAATCAAATAGGCAAAGTGCAATATCAAAACCAATACTAAAGTGAATAACCATATTACCAGTAGTAAGACTAATATCTGGTAATGGTTTGAGAACAGATCTTTAACATAATAACAACAGTATTATAAACAAAATAATGTAAACTAACTAACCATGTACAAACAATCAGATGTAAGATGGACCACTGTATGGCCCATTAGTTAAGGAAAATAGTGTATTAAAACTTAAACACAGATTGTTCACAATATTACCAGTAGTTAGAGGGAAAATCAATACAACTTTGAGAACAGATTAGAACTATAAAAACAGTCAGTATATATGCAAATAATTAGAAACCAACTGACCATAGTGACAGAAATCACAAATAAACCAACCATGTTAAGTAAGTTACTTAGGTAAAATATGACATATAAATTTATCTAAGAGTAAATGAGAACATTACCAAAAGTAGGAGTAATGTCTAATACCAATGTAGAAACACAAACATAATGTAACAATAACAGTTTAAGTACTGTTTTTATGAAAAATAAATGACCATTATGTTGAAACACCATAGGAACAAGCCCATTATTAGAGAATTGAAGGGTACTAAACTAGCTAGAAGCTGACCAATGTATGTAATACATTAAGTACAATGTATGTACACTAATGACATTTCATACTTAATATAATTCACTTAGAAAAAGACTAAAATTATATTGACAATTGTATGAGAAAGGTAGAAGAGGAAGAAGACAGTACGTGTATTATGTTTAATACAATCATGTGAGGATATTTAAATGTGAAATCATGTAAATAATCGTTTTAGTATTATTAGATTATAAGATTACTTGTATTAGATAAGGGAAATTCATTTTAAATACTTTTATATGAAAACCAAGATGGACGCCTAATGACGCTAAAATAAGCTATTGTTAAGGAAATAATTATTTCCAAATAACAAATCAAACCAAGTGAGAAATCGACTCCAAGTGTTTATTTAGAAAGTGTTTTTATTAAAAATAATTAAATCTGGTGTCAAAAACTTATAAAAATAAGAAACACCAAGATAATTAATAAAAACATTATTTTAAGAGAAGCAATGTAAATGAAATAGTATTGTTTAGACTTAAATTAAAGAGGAAAATGTCTATAATTCAATGACATAACTCATGTAACGATAGGACGTTCAATAAGGAAGTTATTGTAATTATTAACTTTTCAAGTATTTTTTACACTAGTGCTTACGTCACATAAACCAGGACCCAAAGTCGAAATTTGGTAAAACACCAAATATTTTAATAAAACATAGGCCTTTGGGGTGAAGATTATAGTGATTACAGCCAATCAAATCAACGCATTTTGTCAGACACGAGAGAGACGCTTTGGCAAATTGTAACAGTCCAAGAACAGCTTCCAGACGAATAGGTCACGCCACTCAACGCCATGAAAAAGTATTATTTTAAAATTTGTGCGCGTACATTGACATTAAGTTAATATACAGACTTAACCTTGACACAACAAATACACTTCCGAGTGATATGTGCGGGATTACCGAACAATATAAGTACGATAGTGTATAATCCCGATCGTACTCGCGTGTGTTGTGATAATAAACAGGGAGTACATTATTTTATTTAAATAACTTTGATTTTCAGAAATAATATTTTTGAAATAGACATTTTGATACTACGCGAGTCATTACTAGCGCAGCATCAAACTTATGATGGAATTATTAGAATTTCAAGAAATGTTAATTTTTATTTATTAAAATATTAAATAAATATTTTAATTAATTTTTATAACTATCAAAGTATGTTTAAAGTAACTATCACTAATTACAAGAGTTTACATTTAGTCACTCTTTTGACTAAACTTGTTTTGATTATTCGATATTTTGAAATAAATAACATTAACTTACGTACAAAAGTATAAAGTAATTTTAATAGTAACATGTTAAAAGGTTACTAATATTATGTTCAAAAATATAAATTAAGAAATATTAACCAGTAAGAAATCATTCTCTGTAATAGCATTACCTGTGATCGCTAACCTCAAATTGGTAGCGGTAGCTTATTAATTTAACTGTTGCATCTGTTCTCAAATAGTTTCCAAACTAAATAGAAATCATATCAAGAGTTTTTTTTTGTATTTTATTAATTTTTTCTCTTGAAAATATATATTTATCAAATTCATTGTTGAAAATAAAACGATACATTGAAACTGTACAAGCCACGAGTCTGACGCTGGCTATAGAATGTTATAAGGTGCGTGCGCATCCAGACGTACGATAATTACATACTTACCATACATATGGTATTAAATCTCATTGTTTTATATTTATTCGTTATTTTTTAACCATTGTTTAATTTTATTGATTCTATTAATATTACATCTTGACACTGATATCATGTATCCTCAAAGAACCTAACAACCTGATAATATATTAACGAGAAAACATAACCTTATAAATTCAAATTATTGTACTAAAGACAGGACTACCAGCATTGAGCCTGGATAGAGTTTTATGTTAAAATTAATCAATTGTAATTATTATTTAAAGGGTTATTAGCCTAAATGATTGTTAATTGTTTTTTTTTGAAATTTGCCATTTTAAAATTTGTTAATAAACCTACACTTCTTTACCAATGAACAAGAGTATCATTTCAAACAGAAATTAAATTATTTCTTGTAAATCAGTTCTACCAAAGGTGGCGGAAGAATTCAAACAGAGAGTAATTTAAAGTATTACATATATGTGCTAACTCATTCATATTGTGTGTACTAACTGTTTTAAATATTCAAATTGAATATTTGTGCGTATTTTGAATGTATGTATTTCAGCAACAACCGTCACAGAACAGGACTGAAACGGATACTTGTGGTAAGTGAGGGAGGCATACAACAAAAAGTGCGCGAAACTTATTTAAATTGAAAGAGTGAAATCTTCATAAACACTTATACAGATTATACAATCACACTAATAACTCCTAATAATTATAATTGGAGCAGTTTTTTTAGAAACAACATAATAGCAGATGCCGGAGAGTATCTGCAAGCACACTACAACTATAAATACAATTATACTTACACAGCATAATTCTTATCATCTATAACTATTACGTTATAATATATATATATATACTGTATATATAAAGAACAAACACTCTAGATTTGGTCTAAAGTTGTTTTGCTTGTGTCAGAGTGATGTTAAGTTTCAGAGGTACACTTGGAATCTTTCCTTGTACATTGGCAAGGATATATATGAAATTCTAGAGTACCCGGACAGTTGGTCTACCAGTATCTGAGCATGTGATAATCGTGTGGCCCAAAACGACAAATTATTGTAGACTCCAGGTACATGTCAACGCATCTTACTGTGTATCTACAGATATATGATATGTCATAAGCGCAGTGTGTATGAACACGGAGTGCATGTTTCTCCTCACCTTATAAATGAAGCATTAGACATAGGGTTGTCATTTTTTGTTAGAAACAAAAATATGTTACTTGTTCGCTTTGCAGATAAAAAAGGATTTTTATGTTCTAATAAAATGTGTCTTAAGAAAAGAACAAAAGAAAATGTGTGTATGTGCACACGCGTGTTTGCATGAGGTAGTAGGCTGGAATGATGGGGTGGGTGAGGGTTGACGAAGGAGTGAGGAAGATATATTAGGTTTGAGGAAAATAAAAAAAAATTCAAAGAAAACAATGTTCTTAACAACTTATTTCAATTTTCATAGCCACTTGATTTATGTGGTATATACGCTTGGAGTGCATTTAGGTCTGGATGTGAAGGAGTTACATAACATGCTGCATGATCACATAGCTTTGAAATGTAACAATTATTGTTGTAAACATACATTAGTCCTAGTAATTCTGGTTATGTTTAAAGTATATTTTTCTTCTTGGATTTCGTTGACCATTCTGTGTCCATTGATTAACTAAATATAATTAAATCACTACCGACTTGGAACACTTGGACTTGGAAGTTTTTTATGGGTAAAAATTTTACCTTATAGCCTGAACCAGTTTTCGCTTATTAAGCTTCGTCAGAGGCCCCCACTGGGAGCGCTGTCCGTCTTGGTCTTGGTGACAGTGTCAACTTTTGAAGGATCGATGGTGTGTGTGTGTGTGTGTGTGTGTGTGTGTGTGTGTGTGTGTGTGTGTGTGTGTGTGTGTGTGTGTGTGTGATATGTTCGAATAATGCGTGTGATTTGAATTGCGTCTGATCGTTTAAGATGTCATTTTTACGTGTTTGTATATTTCCAGTTGTTCAAGAGTGTCTAGTTTTCAACCTTTTGTGTGTACGTGTAGAATATCCATGTTATTGTCGATGTTTTTGTATGTGCGGTTTGCTTGAATGAGGTGGTTTGGAGTGTAGTGCCTTTGTGTGTTCAATGTATCTTTGTTTGGAGCTACGTCCTGTCTGGCCTATATAGAATTTGTTGCAATCTGAGCAATTTAATTTGTAAACACCAGGTAGATCGTATTTGTGTATTGCTCAGATTGCAACAAATTCTACATAGGCCACACAGGACATATCTCCAAACAAAGATACATTGAACACACAAAGTACACTCCACTACCGAATCCACCTTTGCAAACCACCTCATTCAAGCAAACCGCACATACAAAAACATCGACAATAACACGGATATTCTACACGTACACACAAAAGGCCAAAAACTAGACACTCTTGAACAACTGGAAGTATACAAACACAGAAAAACGACATCCTAAACGAACAGACACAATTCAAATCACACACATTATTCAAACATATCACACCCTACACACACAACATCGATCCTTCAACAGTCGATACTGTTGCCAAGAACAAGACAGACAGCGCTCCCAGTGGCAGCTTCTGACAAAGCTTATAATAAGCGAAAACTGGTTGAGGCTATAAGGTAAAACGTTTACAGTTTTAACCATAAAAATCTTTGTGTTCCGATTCAGTAGTGATTTAATTATATTTATATTTTTCTCTCGTGCAACCAGTTGTTACATATGGATCTGAGGTGTGGACTCTTAACAGAGAATGACAAAACTGCTTAAAAATCATTTGAGCGCAAAATATTGCATAAAATTTATGGCCCAGTAAGAGGAGAAGACAATTGGAGAACATGCAATAACAATGAACTACAGGCTCTCCAGCATGGGAAAGACATAGTTAAATTCATCAAATTACAGAGGTTGGTTGGGGCTTGTCGAAAGAATGTCTGAGGAAAGAATGTGTAAAAGAATGCTGAAGGGAAGATTATATATTACTAGACGTAGAGGCAGACCAAAGATGAGATGGTTGGATGGTGTAAGAGAAGATCTTGCTAGTATGGGGATCAGAGGGTGGAGAGGAAGGGCGGAGAACAGGGAACCATGGTGCAGTATTGTTGAGGAAGCTAAAGCACACCAAAGTCTGTAACGCCAGACTAAAAGAAGAAGATAAGAATTCTGGTTATCTCTAGAGCAACAGTTCATAGTGAATGTATACATAGTTATGCAAACTTACCCTAGCTGATCGTTCCATTGTATAGTCTAGACCAGAGTGAACAATGTCTTTTTCTGATGCACCAGCAACGCGTTTCTGGAATGACTCTGAAGGAGTTATTGGAATCCGGCCACCATCTCTTCCAAAACGGCGTTCAAGAGATTCTTGCACAGATTCTGTATGAAAAAGAAAGAATTCAAGTATTTCTTTTAGTAACTTAGATCTTACATATTATTATTTATTTCCCTTTGTAGTACACAGAATGAATAAATGAAATGCAGGAAATTATATAAGTTAATATTCTTATTATATACGTTTGTTCTTAGCAACTCCACTTTAAAACCATGCTGTAAAGAACTAATATTTCAAAATAGTTATGATACACAAAATTCATTGTCACCTTCACTGCAAAAATTAAGCCATTGCTCATTCCTGTCTCTGTGCTGTTGAAAATAAGCAGTATGTATGTATCATTGTATAATGAATGATTTATTGACCAGTGTAAGATATAGAAGGTACTCAATCTCATCTAGATTGTGAAACAATGCAATTGTTTTCTCAGTACCTTAATATATTCACAGTTACCTACAAGACACAAAGCTTGTTCCATAATATATCCAGCATCTAAACACTTTTCTTTGAAAGAAAATGAGGAAGACTTCAAAATTCCTCCTTGCTTTACTTGTTTGAACACTTACTTCTAGGATTACATAATAATGAGATTTATAATGAACAGCAGTTTCTGAGACAAACCCTGTATTTCCATAATACAATAAAGTTTAAATAAATTAAGCTTGTATTATGGAGTCTCTGTCAAGACCATGTTATAAAAAAACAATGAATATTAGCATGTGCTTGCACATCTGTTGTCTGTATGCACAAACATGACATTTAGAGGATACTTACCAAGCAGATGGTAATTTGAATCCTTTTCATATTTAAATGTCAGTCGTCCATAGGAAACATGATTGAGATTCTTGAGCCATTCAAAGAAGGAAACAGTGACACCACCAGCGTTAATGTACAAATCTGGAATGACAAGGATATTACGCTGCAACAGGATCTGATCTGCAGCTGGTGTTGTAGGTCCATTGGCTGCTTCTGCTATTATCTGTAATTAATTATATGAAAAATAAGGTTACTAATCATCCCTTAAGTATGTCTAAGGTACATAAGTAAGGTTAACCTATAAATTAAAAAGTAGAACTGTGATCCTACAGGAGATATTTGCACACAGATCTGAGGCCCACATATGAGATAATTAACTCATAATACCATGTACCATTACTCCCCCTTCAAAAGCCGTGCTCCTAGTCGACTCGCAGGCCGCAATACGCAGTCTATCACGGAACTCTCAAACCGACTGCCAAAGAACTATCGACTGTAGAAGGAAAATGGAGACCCTGGCGAGTCGAGGGTGGATCCTAAAACTCCAATGGATACCCAGTCATGTCAACATCTGGGGCAACGAGGAGGCCGATAAACTGGCCAAGCAAGGCATAACCCTACCCCAGCCTACCCGCCCGCAGTCCCTACAATCTTCCAAAGCTCAAATAAACTCCGCCGTCAGCATATGGAATAAGCGAAGACTGTCTGAGGTGGCCGCCGGTAAAAAATGGGAAAGCCTCGTCACCGAGGGTCCAATCAACCCCAACCTCCCTCGTGCAGTGTGTGTCGCCAACTTCCGACTAAAAACCGGACACGACTATCTCGCTTCACATCTGCACCGCCTCAACGCGCTGCCAACCCCTGAGTGCCAGCTGTGCGGCCACGCAACAATGGACGCCGACCTTCTGAGAGACTGCCCGGCCTTAGACCACACCTCGTCCAACGAGGACACCGAGATCGCCGAAGCCCGACGCTACTGGTCAGCGCGTCGCCTAATGGCTCAACAGCCAAGGGTGGGCGTTGGCTAGTAAGTAAGTAAGTAATACCATGTACAAATCTTTAAAACATAATACAGAGATTATTTTTGTTGTGGATAGCTACTATAAAAGTATACAGTATAATGAATAAAACCAATGATGGAAGAAAAGATATTCCAATAAAATACTCTACCAGTGGAAAAATCCAAAGGTTTATGAGAACTATTGGCAGTCCCTTGGTGCAGGATTCAGTTCTGTTCCTATTGTTAGAAATGGTAGGGATTTATACACCACACAGTTGGACATGACTTGCTTGAACAATAGATTTACTGAAACCCAACATACACACATGTCTTGACTATTTTAAACGTTAGTATTATCTTGTAATTGAGAATAGTCATTCTTGAGAGACTAGAAGTATTCCATAACAATTTGTCAACATCTCTGCAATTCAAAGGTTTCAGATTTAGATTATAAAATTATGCATATTTTGAGTAGGTATTCAGTGTTTAGGTAAAAATATATAGTATATATAGACTTTGCAATTAAAAGATCAACTTCTGTTACCAATAGAAGGATCTTTCTTTCATTAAAGAACAAAGCCAAGAACTTCAGTCTCAACAATCAAAAAGGTTTGAGAATAGATCTAAAGTTGAACTTTATTTACTGTCACCTTTTAGAATGCATCATTCCTGGCTATTTTATAACAGGAATTCCGTTAATTAAAATCTTATCAGGTCATTTACTGGGATATAGTTACAAATAATTTTGCCTGTAACAAAAGACTACATTGACACCCAGGTAGTACATAAAAATATCACACTACCATTGACTACCCGAACTGTTAATATAAGAAAGCCATTCATACTGGTATGAAATTTGTAACTATCAAATTAACCTAATTATAATAGTGTTTCTACTAGTACTGGTAGTATGATTCCTCATGACAATGTGTTTACTGTGAAAGGAATTGTATGTGAAAACAGTATACTTCAGGTAAGCAATGGAAAGTTGGCTAGTGCACGCAGTTTTAAAAATTAAATTTTATTATCAACAGGATGTTTTAATTATAATGTAATTTATTAATTTTTGCATTCTTATAGAAAATATATAAAAAAAGAACTTTAAATATGACTGGAACATAAGTTCAATATTAAAGAATTTATCGAACTTTACAATAAACACAGCATTTCATCAAACAAGATACGTTAACAAAACAAGAACATTTCTACTAGTAATTTTATACAAACCACTATGTTGTCTTTGGTACTGACGAGCGCTTTCGGCAGTCAACCCATCTTCAGGTCATTTACCAACTTGTTAAATGACCTGAAGATGGCTTGACTGCCGAAAGTGCTCGTCAATACCAAAGACAACATAGTGGTTTGTATAAAATTACTAGTAGAAATATCTGAGACCACTAACTCTCCAATACAACAATAAAACAAGAACATTTTTACGGAATAATTTTTGAAGCAGAACATTAAATTTCTTATATTATACGATTTTTTCCATTGACACATTTCTGACTTAGTGTTTGTCAATCCCTAGGCTGTGGCTCAGTATAGATTTTGCCAAGTTTTCTATGCATTTTATATATAAGTGTATATTTAATTTTTATTACTATGCATAATTAAATACTGTTACACCATCACATACACACCACGTATGATTGTGCAGCCTTTGCCATACATACTTTAAAGTATTTCCAAACATATTTGTCGAGGCTGAACCGCTGTCTTATAAAAATAGAATTTACAGGCCACAGTCTCAAAGGAAACAACTGTAGAGGTAGAACCCATAATAGATATTGTAGCAGACATAATAACCCAATAATGTAAATTGAATAGGGCAGATACAGTGCAGTATGATTTAGTGAACCAGAAACAAAATCTCTACTTGTATAATTAATAATGAGATCCTGTATAATATTTTGAAATTTGTGATGGACAGGGAATGAAGTGAAGATTACTACTTTGATATATTTGAAGCAGAGTTTTAGGCCCCTTTATACCAGATTACTTCAGCCAAAAAGTCCACAAGTAAGGCACAAGTAGGGCATTGTGGTTAGGGCACTTTCAACTTACCCACTTAATAAAGGACAGAGTAATTCTAGGTACAGAACCCACCTTGAGATAGACTTGAGCCCACAATACTCTGCTTTAAAAATTAAGAACACTAACCATTGCAACACCTAAACTTTAACACCTAGAAAAAATAAATTCATTTTCAAATGACATTATTAGGAATAATGCATCTATTATGGACAACCAGTTGATTTTTAACCCCAATATGTTTGCTACTGTTAAAAGATGTAACTGTACTACATTATAAAAATATATGAACAATAGATAAGTTGGTTGTTTATATTGTTTCTAAAAAAAAAATCATATTTTTGGACAACATTTAAAATATTAATTCTGACTGAAAAACAAAAATAATCCTGAAATATTGCACTATTGATGTAATTAAGAAGTACGAACAAAAAATGATTTATTTATAGTATACAGATTGCCAAATAACATCGATTATGACTAGAGGTGCGCCGATATATCACTAGACAAATTTAACAAAGGATGCGGAAAAAGTATGAACTACGGGAGTTTAGAGACAAACGCACAAGCGCGTCTCACACTACCGAGTAGTCTACAGTCATACTCAAAAGTTTGTCATTTGATTGTATGTTTCCCAGCTGAGAATATTGTGAGCGTCGATTTGTATTACAAGAATAGTCTAATATTTGTGCGTGTTCGTGTTACAAAGTATGAAATTTTAAATGCTGTAATACCTGTTCAGATTACTCACGGGACCCCCCTACTCAACTAACAAATAAATGAATATAAAGTCGAAGTTATTGGTACTGAATACTTGCTTCTGCGCATGTGCCGATTGCCATACAAGTACAAAATGAAGAAAAATAAAGCAAGGTTCAGAATAGCTCTATACCAATGAGACAAAGCTGTTTTTAAGAAATGAAAAAAAAATTATACTGATGTTACATTTATTCTTGTGTGATATGCATCCATATAATACATATTATAATAACAAATTATATATTATTCTGATCACCAACTTGGTAAATTTTTAAAAAGCTAATTGTATTGTGTTATAATCTATACCTATAATACCTATAGCACACTCACTTTGGCTTTAATTTTATGTGCATTTTCGGATGTGATTACTTTTTCTATAGCAGCAGGAACAAGGATGTCACATGGTTCATACATCAGGTTTTCTCCTTCATAAGCTTGAGCATCTGGAAAGTCTACAATTGTTCCTTTCTCAATTCTGTAATCTTCTAGTTTCTGTAAATAAAAACACAATGTGGAATGAAATATGTACTTTTACAGTATCTTTGGTTCTCATGTTGTAACTATAATATACATATTAAGTACTGATGTTTGAATGACCGTATTGCACATTCTAAAGAAGCCAGATGAGATGACTTTAAATACGCCCAAAATCCCACACAAAATATTTGTTTCCATGGGAAACAGTAAAAATAAGTCAGAGTAAAAGATAATGTAAACTCTAGTTTACAAAAAATAGTATTTACAGATTTACTAGATTCTCATATGGATATTGTACTGCTGTTAAAATGTGACACAGTACATAAGAGGAAGATAATAAATTTTAAAAGAAAAAAGATACAAATTTAATATTAAAGGGAACATATGTTTTAAAATGTAAACAAAAACATTGGGACTATCGACTCACCCAGTCAACATAGAGATCGATCCCTATATGATAGAAATTAAGTTATATGGTCTGAAAAGAATATATGAAATTAGAATGAATGTTATAATAAGAATAAATAGTAATAAAATTATAATTTAATAAATACCAACTAGAATTACGAATAGTAGAGATAAAATAAAGATGTTTAATAAGAAATAGAAAAGTGATATATGTTTTTAATAGGTATATGATAAAAAGATGTAATGAAAGTAGGGAATTATCAAAGTGGCCAATTTTGTAAATTGTTAAAAATTGTATTGTATAGTGATGAAGGAAATGTGTATTAGTCTAAATTCATATCTAAGAAAAGTAACATCATCAAGTTTAATGTCAAATGTAAAAGAAAAAACAGTAAAGGAATTTAATTTGTTATACCAGAGTTTGACTATTAATTTAATAAAGTAAACAATCAGGAGGAGAGATTCAACATTCCTGTTGAGTTTAATAAAATAAACTAATATTCAATAAATAAATAATATTAAAAGAAATATAAACATATCCTTAATAGAACGCCAATAGAAGAGGGAAATCCTGTACAGAAGAATAGTTGGAGTGGCCATAAAATATAGTTAAATATTCCAAGGAGATATCTGTTTTGCAGTCGTCATAGAAAACAATCTTCAGCAGGAAAACCAATAAGAAATTTGCGTAGAGGAACAGATCCCCAAGCCTGATATTGCAGTTGAAAATAATAAACATCAACCAGAAGTGAACCCGTGGCAGCTGGAAGAGTTCAGAATCAGTCAAGTTACATTAGTAGGGTAAATATTTTTTACATAGTTATTTATCAAAACACTACATACTCATGGTATTTGGTGTGGTTTAAAGAAAAGAAGATACTATATACGATCGGAAATAAGATCAAACAGCTTAATAATCATTGACCCTGAGAGAGAGAGAGAGTTTCTTTTCATGTACTGATAAACAAAAAATAACATAATAACGGTAGTTACATATCATAATTACATAATTACCATACGTATAAATAATTACAGTACATAAATGATGCATCCAACATGGTGCAAATACTAGATATTATACTAATAGTAAAAAACCACAGTACAATATTCATACTCAGTCAAATTGTTTCCTAGCCAACTAATGTCAGGCAACAGTGCAATAGGTATAAAGAGAAAAAGCAGTCAGATAACAGGTATAAGCCGACAGTAAAAACTCAATTATCCTCATATTGCATGGTCCATTAGTCGTGGATAAAGGAATGTCTCTCTGAAAGAATACAGACAGACTTCTTGAAGTGGAAGCTATGAGAGAGATCTCCCCTGAACCACTACTGGCAGACAGGTTTTCTACGGAATGTTAGCCACATTTAGACTTTGCCCAGGATACCACAAACGCCAAATACAGTCTGACATTAATGGTAGAAACACTTTAACCTGTCCCAATGAATTTTCTTCTTTTGTTTTATATACTAGAAAACTAGCTGGGACAGTTCATTCAGCACAAAGTGATCAGAATTTATTCACATCCTCTGAGGAGAAGCTATTTTCTGAAAATCATAAATACATAGTTTGAAAAATAACTGTTTACATCATTATAGAATGTACAATATATTGTGATATCGTTTTCACAAAAATGAAAATGATGAAGTATGAGAATGATGATAGTTTTGTGAAGTATTAATTGTGGTGTATACATTAGTGTTTTGTGTATGTACAGTCTTGAAACACTGTACAAGATTGTTGTGTGCATGTGCGAAATAAACGAAAATTTTGTTAGCCTCACAACAAGGTGTTTGTACACAGCGCATCTCTTAGCCACTGCTCGATTTCTATCATCACAAAGCACTCAACATAAAAAATACGCAAAATACTAATATATACACCACAATCACACACAGCAATACCAATTTAAAGCACCAGTAGCCAACAGGAAACCACAGCAACTACCAACCAACACACAAGTACCTCACAAGGTTCAAAATCAGGAAGGCTGAAGATGGGAACACAATGCTTCCCGAAATATGTTCCAAATAAGGAGAATATATCTTGAGGTAAAGTCTTTATAAATATTAAATATATATTTTTCTTTGTACAAGTTATTTTATACAATTACCAATTTTTTTCTCTTAATTTAGCTAAGCACTTCTTTTTGTTTGAAGAATGTTTTGTACAACGCACGACTGACTGTTCTGGTAAACTAATAATTTGCTAAAACTTGAGGTTTGTTTAATACATTTACCTTAGGATCAATGCCCTGAGGATTGTATATCGTGCCATCCCTCTCAATGACACCTATGCACTTGGCACCTGCTCGATGTAAGTAACGCATTGTGTGAAGACCTACATTACCAAAACCCTGTAACCAAACAGATTATATTGTTTTTTACACATAATTCACTATATATACAAAATACAAAGTCATGTTGGAAAGAAAATTAAAAAAAAGAACTTTGAATCTAGCAGATGAACAAAACCAATACTTTATAGAATACAAACAAAACGGTTTACAAAATGAACTAAAATTAAAGGAGAAAAATTACCCTAATGTCCACAATTCAGGATTTGGCAAGCGGTCATCACAATATACTGATGGCATCAGTTCACCCTGTTGGTTTCCCTCAGTTAAAAAATCCCTGAACCCTTCATGCTCACTTCTTCAGGCACTTTCCCTTGCCATTTTTCCACCTACCTGCCCCTCTAATATTAGTCATGTTAACTATTATACCAAGATGATTTCCCTGCTTCTTCTTCTTCTTTGTATAGCATGGCAACATGACAGTCCTTTAATTGACCCTAGCTTCTTTAAAATTTCACTTTAAAACCTTGTTTGTCACTGAGATACTGACTACCCTTCAGCGACATCCATCACATCTCTTGCATCCTTTTTGATCTGTGTTACCATGGAACCTGTCATCTTTCCTTATTTCTCCTTTCCTTAACTTATCCTTTTGTCACTATCCTCGATCTATTTCCATCCTTTCATCTCAGCCTCTGCAACTTTACACAAACTTCACAAAACTGATCCTTGTTTAACTGCTTAAGATCATAATTAAAGTGTATTTGCCAAGCCCCATTTTCTTTAACACTTTGAGTGCTGGATGTCACACTGGCACGTCACACCGTCTGGTGCCATGAGCAGGTGATGCACCGGTATGTCATCTAACTAAAGTGTATAAAAAAATTTTGTTTACTGACCTAGTCAGTACAGGTGTTGTTTGTTTACTTGTTGTATAGGTGAAGACCCTGCAGTCAATGTGCATATATCTTCCATAGATTCTCGTTTCAAAAACATGTAGCATTCCTTCAGACTTTCCAATGAGTGTCTTAAGTTTTACATACATAGGTAACTAAAACTCTTATTGTTGTTTTAAATAGACCTTAATAAAGTCCTGTTGTATTTTCTTACTATGAGAGCTCATAATCTTTGTTTCTGAGATAATCTCTGAATAAACAATTGCATGTTTAGTGATATTGAAAACAGGTTGGAACAATGTTATTTTTAAATTATAAGCATGGGCAGTGTTTTCAAAACCTAAACACAGAAATAATTTTGCACTGTTATCACAACAACAAAGCTTGTGATTAGCAAACTGACAAATATAATTTTTACATAAAAATAAAGAGTATTTCCTGAATTTATTGTTTGTACATTTTGTGACGGCAGTGGTATGCGAACATCTCCTCTCTGGTACCAGCGGATACGAGGCGAACCAATCAGGGATCAGCAGCCAAGACGAGACCAACTAACGTGCTCGGAGCGAGCCAATCAGCGATCCCGGTCAGTGCATAAAACCCGCACTCTTCATCGCCACGCCATCGGTGATCCTCCATTGCCGCCGCCACCCAAGCCTAGATTCCCCAGATCGGGCAAGAAAGCTAGGAACCAGGCCAAGAACACGGGCCAGCCTAAACCACCTGCCACTGGACCCAAGCCCGTCCACCAAAAGCCAGAGCGGCCACCCGCTCCAGTACCAGCCCCCAAGGCTTCCACCGTCTCGCCCCGCCGCAGCTATGCAGCTGCCGCCAAGCGTTCTCCCCCGGCCTCATCTTCCGATGATCTCGCCGTAGTATCAGACTTTCTGGCAAGCTACGACTTGCAGAAAGTAGCCCAGACTTTCCTTAAAATCAAGGAACGCTTGGCAACAGCCTCGCCCCAAGATAAGTTCCTCCTCTTGGTGGAAGCATGCCGTGTTACAGGTCTGTTATGAACGGACAACCACGGCAATCCCTCAAGCGAGACCTCGAGCTCGTGGCGTGGAACGCCAACGGCCTCGCTTCCCGGCATTCTGAGCTCTTAGAGTTCGTTGCCCGTCACAAGCCCGATGTGCTTCTTCTTGGCGAGACGCACCTGACCCCGCATCGTCGTTTCCGACTACCCAACTACGTGTGCCACCGGGATGACCGGTCGGGTCGCGCAGGAGGGGGCACAGCCATCGCGGTGAAGGCGAGTCTTCGCCATCACCGCGTTGTCCTGCCTCAGCGGCGGAACCTCGAGTGCACCGCGGTCGAGCTCCATGGTGCTCTCGGCGGTCTACTCGTGGTTTCCGCCTACAAGCCTCCACACACGGAGCTCCTGTCGAACGATCTGGAGGCCGTCTTTGGAGCACACAGGAGGGTAGTCCTGGCGGGCGACCTGAACTGTAAGCACCCCGATTGGGGGAGCCGCTTGGCGAACCCAAACGGGACCCGCTTACGCAGGTATGCTGATGCGGCTCGGGTCACAGTCATGGGTCCTACCGGGCCTACATACTATCCCTCGAGGGCTAACTCCCGCCCTGACGTACTGGACATTGCAGCGGTCAGGGGCGTTTATTGCCCGGTCCACGTCTCCGTCATTTCGGAACTGTCCTCGGACCATTGCCCTATCAGTGTGCATATAGCTACCCAGCACGCCACCGTCCGCGACGAGCGGCGGGTAATCGAGTGGGACCGCTTTGGCCCGGCGTTCAGTCGCCGCCTACCAGAGCATATCCCGCTCGACACTACCCAGCATGTCGAAGAGGCAGTTGCCGTATTCGACACAGCCGTAGTCTCGGCGGTTGACGTGTCCTCCCGGATGAAGCCGGGGCTCACGCCCGACTATCAGCGGATCCCCGAAGAGGTGTCTCAGCTCGCTTGCGAGAGGAATCGCCTCCGGAGACGCTGGCAGAAGACTCGTGACCCGGCGGACAAGGCTGCGTTCAACAGAGCGTCCGGCAAGTTGCGTCGTGACATGCTGGCGTTCCGTAGACGTAACTGGGAGCTAGCTGTAACACAGATGGATGGCCCTGCTGAGGACCGTAATGTCTGGCGGATTCCCAGTGCCCTAACGGGAAAGCGCAAACGCGCGCCTCTCCCCGCACTGGCCGGACCTGGCGGTCAACCCCTTGGCCGCCCCCTCGAAAAGGCCGAGTTCTTGGCTGACAGTTTAGAGCGTCAGTTCGCTCCCAACCCATCCAAGAACCCGGCCTTCACTGAGCACATCTGCCGCGAGGTAGAGCGCTTTCTATCGGCCGGTATCACAGTCCAACCGGAGCCCATCTCCCCGGAGGAGGTCTCTGAGAGGATTGTTCAGCTCAAGCCCCGGAAGGCGCCTGGCCCGGACGGAGTCATGAATTCCGCCCTCCATCGCCTTCCGGAGCGAGGAACCCAGTTCCTCACTGACCTGTTCAATTCATGCCTCAGACTGGCCTATTTTCCGGTGAAATGGAAAACGGCTACCGTCATTGTGATACCGAAGCCGGGAAAGAATTCTTCTCGAGTGGAGAACCTCAGGCCCATCAGCCTCTTGTCCGCGACGTCCAAGGTTTTTGAGCGTCTGATCCAGCGTAGGATCCGCGACCATCTAGAAAGACTAGACGTGCTGATCCCCGAACAGTTCGGCTTTCGTGAGCTGCACTCCTCGACTCATCAGCTGATGAGACTCGTGGAATGCATAACCGAGGCTGGCTGCCAGGGCAAACAGACGGCTGCGATCTTCCTAGACGTAGAGAAAGCCTTTGACCGCGTGTGGCACGAGGGTGTCCTCTACAAACTCACGGAGGTCCTTCTCCCAGACTGCTACGTTCATTTGATCGGCAGCTTTCTGCGAGACCGTAGCTTCCGAGTGAGAGTAGACCACGCTCTCTCTTCGGAGAGGCGTATTACCGCTGGCGTCCCTCAGGGAAGTGTCCTTGGGCCTCTCCTGTTCTCGTTGTTTGTCAACGACACGCCCCGAGTTCCTGGAGTGAAATTGTCGCTGTTCGCGGACGACACTGCGGCTTTTGCCTCAGAGCCGAACGCGAGTTATGCGGCAGTTAAGCTCCAGCGCCTACTCGACGCGTATGTCGGGTGGACCGATGACTGGAGAGTTGCCGTTAACGCTTCCAAGAGCGCCGCGGTAATATTCTCGCGAAAACGCAAGCGGCCTCGGCCGCTTAAAGTAGGCCCCGTCGAGGTGCCCTGGACCAACAGCGTCAAGTACCTCGGGCTCCACGTGGATTCCCGACTCACCTGGCGAACCCATGCAAATTACATCAGACAACGCGCTTCGGCGCAACTCAGTAGACTCTGGCCCGTGCTATCTAATCCGGCAATGACCCCCCGGCTAGGTAAGCTCATAGTCAACACGTACGTGTTGCCGGTGATTACCTACGCCTGTCCTGTTTGGGGATACCTGGCTCGTGGTCATAGAATCACGCTCCAGCGCGCACTCGACCGGGGACTGAAGCTCGCGTGCAAAGTCCCCCGGAGGTACTCTTCTCGTCTTTTGAGGAGAGGACTCGGTGTCCGCTCTCTTGATGACACCGTGAGACGCCTGGCGCGACGATTCTATGTTCGTTCCGACAGAGTGACCCACAATTCCCTCATTGCCGGACTTGGTAAATACACCCCGCGACCAGGTGAGTCCTGGAAGCGACCTCGTTTGCTAGTCCCGGTGGTATAATCCACCAATCGCAGGTCGCTTCAGACCCCCCCCCCATAAGTAGATAAAAAGTATATATTGAACTCAACCAGACCCAGTGGCAGGAGTCCTTTCTGAGACTCGGGACACTGTACTACTCGCGACCCGCGCAACCCCCAGTTGTGTGCCACGCCATCGGACGCACTTCATCTTCTCTCCTCTCTCGGACGACATCGCCGTGGAGTCAGCCGGAAGGAACTTCCGAAGAACAGAACCGGCGTTCTTGCGTCTTCGCCCTCCAGTTCCACGCCAGCGATAGGACGTCGCTGAGCCAGCAGCCGACTCTACAACCGATGCCGAAAAAAGAGGAGGACTGCAGTGTGCCACAAACAGCGGATGCAGCCGCCGAACATCTCAGCGCAGCACTACCAACATCAGCCTTCTCGCCACACGGTCCTTTTTAGGGCCACCAAAAACACTAGAGTGTACGATTGGCGCCATTTGTCATGCGGCAAGCCTTTTGTCCGGTGACAAGTGGTGCCCAACGTGGGGCCCCGATCATCTTACGGATGCAAGATGCAGCCTAGCCAGCGAGCTACCAGCCGGCACACAAACCAACATGGTGCCCAACAAACAACATCCGGAGAAGAGCAGTAGGCTGGCTACCGGAGAGCATTCAAGGCCCGGGGGAGTTGTGATGGCAGCGGTATGCGAACATCTGCTCTCCGGTACTAGCGGATACGAGGCGAGCCAATCAGGGATCAGCAGCCGAGACGAGACCAACTAACGTGCTCGGAGCGAGCCAATCAGCGATCCCGGTCAGTGCATAAAACCCGCACTCTTCATCGCCACGCCATCGGACGCACTTCATCTTCTCTCCTCTCTCGGACGACATCGGCGCGGAGTCAGCCGGAAGGAACGGCCGAAGAATAGAACTGGCATTCTTGCGTCTTCGCCCTCCAGTTCCGCGCCAGCGATAGGACGTCGCTGGGCCGGCAGCCGACTCTACAACCGATGGCAAAAGAAGAGGAGGACTGCAGTGCGCCACGAACAGGGGGCGCAGCCGCCGAACATCTCAGCGCGGCACTACCAACATCAGCCTTCTTGCCACACGGTCCTTTTTAGGGCCACCAAAAACACTAGAGTGTATGATTGGCGCCATATGTCATGCAGCAAGCCTTTTGTCCGGTGACAGTTTACATAAACAAAATCTGTTATCACAGTTGCTGATTGTTACACAGCCATTTAGAGTTCACAAACAGATCGTTAACATTATGATATCATACAATAAATGTGTCAGGGATTTAACACCAACTACTTACTACGAGAATACTTTTCCATTAATAAATATTTAGTAGGTCAGTTAATCTTAGAAAAAGTTGTCTGTGTTGTGACATGTCAAGTTTCAATATCTGACCTCTCTGTGAACTTCATTGAATATTAAAGATTGTCTTTTAATAACTTTATAAAATATCTTTTCTATATCCTCTATCCTTTACAGTTGTATCTACTTTGTTGTATTGTTTCCATTTACTTTTTTATTCTAATATACAGAACGTTGCTAGTGAGGTGTTGTTAAATGCTATCAGTTATATTTTATAAGTAGAAACATCAAGGGATCTCATACTCTCATTTTCACATTATTTTCTTTTGTGTACTAACCAGTGACAGTAGTTTGCCTTACCCCTCTGGTATTTTCTTCCAGTGTTCTTTTATTCCATTTACAGAATATTAACATTGTTAAAGGCCTCTGACATTGTCATTTTTATATTCTCTCTACTGACTACCTTGGAATTTATCTCAAGCACTGATGTAGCCAGGGGGGGTCTGAAGGGGCTGCACACCACGAAATTGTAGAAATTTTTAAAATTTTGCACGCTAAAATTTCATACTGGCAGGTCGATCGTTTCACGTTTGGAGTTACACATTGTGTAACCTAAGGTAAGGTGGGGCTTATTGAATCAAGGGGCTATTTGAATCTAAATAAGAAAACCGTATACTGCCTGCTGCGCACTCTGAGTGCATATCTCAGCTGCCATTCTGTGTCAGATTGTGTCTTGAGAAGCCATACGCACAGAACCAGAAGAATTTTCTTTGTTATCTACCTTTCAGCTATCATACATCCATCTAGAAGTAGTCGAGGTAAGTGTGTCTTTTTCAAAAATAGTCAGTATGTAATATTCAATCGTTAGATTATAAGGGCTTAACTTACTCACTATAATCATTCAGAATTAACCTAAAATCTGTTTGTCTTGAAAGATGTAGAAGCTCCCACGACAGTCAACATGACAACTAGCGACATCTGTTGGATATTACCTGTACTATTTGCTTTCAATGAATTTAGAACATGTGGGGTTGCATGCATGACTGGGGCCTCTGAGGTCTTGGAAACCATTTTATTTCGTATATTTTTGAATTGAAAAAATAGTAACTACGCCCTCCTAGGTAGTAATCATTAATTTAATCCTACCATAAATGTTAATGAGAGTGGAACCACAATTTTTTGTCCCATCAGCTATTTTGCTGTACTCTACAAACTTGGAAGTTATTTCGATGGAAGTATTTAGTAACTTGCATACTTTTGGAGCAGATTGCACGTTTCAGGCAGGAATTCTATCCTCATTATTGAAATCATTTCACTTTTTATCATAGCTGAATAGCTGATTTCAGGAATAAGATTAGGGAGTGGTTGCTTATGAGCTATACTTAGCTCGAAGCTAAGAGTCATATGTTTTTGTAAACTGCTTGAATTAACCTTTCCACGTCTTCAATATGCTAATAAAATTATTTTTAATTTTAGCTGAAGCTGGGAGGACTGAATTCAGCAATGAAGCTGAGGATGTCGAAGCAATTGGAGACTCAGTACACTTAGACTCCAACATTGACATCGCGGACTTGGTCGGACTTGGAACGAAGCTGAATAATTTTGAAAAAGTTGAAAAACTAAACTTTTTATGGACTCCTGATGAGGATTTCATTTTCCCCTCACAGGCTGCAAAAACATTTACATGTCACTTTCACTAAGTGGTTAGCATACTCAAAAAAAGAAAGTGGACTTTACTGTGCTACTTGTGTACTTTTTTTAAACACCGACGAAGTTGGGAAGGGATCCCACGAGAAGCCCCAAGCATTCGTGACAAGAAGTTTCTATAATGTAAAGAAATCTGTTGCATCCTTTAAAAATCACGAGTCACACACGTATCATAAAAATGCCGCTTTAGCTCAAAGTCATGTAAAAGCTTTAGTAGGAAAACGCCAGGAAAGTGTCATAGCTCTGATTCACACAGTGAGAAAGAAAGAGGACCAGGAAAACAGGTTGAGACTGAATGGCATCATAGAGACAGTCAAGTTGTGTGGGATGCAAAACATTCCGTTAAGAGGTCAAAGAGACAGTGGCAGAATTTCTCTCTCTTCACCAGTGGAGAATGATGGTAATTTCAGAAGCCTTATTCCATTTCGAGCGAACGCTGGAGATACCGTCCTGAAAGATCATATTTTACATAGCCCTCTAAATGCTATGTATGTCAGCCCAGAGATACAAAATGAATTGATAGAGACTATTGGGTCTTTGATTCGAAAGGGCATAATCAAAAGAATAAGTCAGAGTAAATATTTCACGATTCTGGCAGATGAGACAACTGACATCTCACAGATAGAACAGTTTTCGCTGTGTGCTAGATACGTATCAGAGAGTGAAAATGGGCCTGTTTTAATGGAAGACTTTTTAACATTTGTGCCTGTGTCTGATGTGACTGGGGAAGGGTTAGCTAGAGTGATTGAAGAAAAACTCACTACACTTGGGTTGGATCTAGAGAACGTAAGAGGACAGGGCTACGACGGAGCTTCAGCGATGAGTGGACAGTTTCGTGGAGTTCAAGCTGTGCTAAAAAGAAACTATCCCAAAGCTTTATACACCCACTGTGTGTCCCATTGTTTAAATCTGTGTTTATCTGACACGTTCAAAGTTCAAAACGTAAGAAACACGATGGGATTGATTACAGAAACATGCTCATTCTTCAGAGCCAGTGCCAAACGCACAGCAATCTTGGAGGAGAAGATTAAAGAGCTGTCACCCAGCAGTGATCACCATAGAATCAAAACTCTATGTGAGACTAGGTGGTGTGAGCGACATGAAGTGGTTCTTCTCTTTAAGGAGATGCTGGTGCCCATTGTATCGACCTTGGAGAAAATGGCCTATCTACCCAATGAGCACAATAAGAGGTCGTCATTAGTTCTTAATAGTATTAGTTCTAGTTCCTTTTTAGTGTCTCTAGTTGTTTCTTCTAAGCTCCTGGGCATCACATATAGTCTGTCCCAATACCTCCAGAAAAAAGACATTGATTTATGTAGTGCTCTGGACCATGTCAGAAAAGTGAAAGCCGTTGTGGAAGATCTAAGACATAATGCTGACTCAGAATTCAAGAAACTTTTTGAAGAAGCAAAGGAGCTCGCCAACTTACTTCAGTTGGAACTTACGATGCCACGAATAGCAACTGCGCAAAAAAATAGGCAAAATCCACCGGCAGCCAATCCCGAAGATTACTTTCGCATCTCAATCTTCATCCCGTGCATCGACGACCTCATAAGTGGACTTAGTGAAAGATTTTTAGCACACGAAGCAATCATCGCTTCTCTACAGTATCTGATCCCATCGCATTGTGACGTAGATTTTGACAAAGTAAAGCCGTCCTTCGAATTCTACAAGGACGATCTACACAGTGGCTTTACCGAAGCTCATTCAGAGGAATGGAGTTTGTGGAGGGAGAGGTGGAAAAACGATACAGGAAAACCTAAAACAGCTATCGACGCCTTGGCACAGTGTGATAAAGAACTTTTCCCGAACATGTACACTCTCTTCACCATCTTTGCGGTCATACCTGTGTCGACAGCCTCTGTCGAAAGGAGTTTTTCTAAGCTGAAACTCTTAAAAAACTATCTGAGAAACACAATGGGCGAAACCAGGCTTACTGGACTAGCCTTGATGTCGGTGCACTGGGACATCGTCATAGGGATGTCCAACGAAGACATCGTCAACATGTTTGCCTCGTCAGGAAGGGCAAGAAGGTTTAAACTTTTGTAAGTGAGTATTTGTGACAACTTTCTTCAATTTTTAATATGTCACCAATAAATAAAAAAAATTCAAAGCAAACTGGAACTTTAATATTTCGTCCCCCCCCCTCCGCTTTACCACTGCATGCACAGCTTTGGGTTAGTGGCGTGCCCTCACCGATTTTCAGCCCCCCCCCAGAAATAAAATCCTGGCTACATCGCTGATCTCAAGGTTTATAGATGTATCTGAAAACGATTTGTCATGTTGTATGTTACAGTCCACATTTGTACTCCATCCATCACTAAACACTGGAAATGTCTTTTTTTTAGATCTATTCCAGGACACATTTTCAAGTACACTTAAAAGTAACATTCTAGCGAATTTTGGTATGATACTTTTGAACCATATCATACTATGATGGATTCTTTCATGACATAACAGTGTTCTCATGTATATCTTATGTTCCATTTACTCCAGTTTTTGTCTGTAACTGTTTAGTTCAAATGTTCTTTTTTCTCTTTTAATGTTCTAATCAGTTTTCTTTGTATGTATTCATTTTTTGTACATATGTCCCATGTACTTTCAGACCTGTTAACATAAGAAATGTCTCTCTCAATCAACAAAAAATATCTACAATGAAAAAAATAATTCACCTATGTATTTTCAAAGGTAAATCTCCCCACCCTCACAAGAAAATACAAGGACTTACTTGTAATACAAATGTCTTTCCACCCCAGCCTGGAGTTGTTCCGATCATACTCATATAATTTGCTTCCATAATAAAATTTTCTAGACCATGGAAGACACCTCGACCAGTAGCGGAAATGCGGCCATGAATACCTCCCTGGTTGATTGGCTTACCAGTTACACAAGCATGAGCATTTATGTCCAAATGACCTAAAAACAATTCCTTTATTATAATAAGTTTCTATATAGCATGCAGCAGCAATAACAAAAACAATTCATACTGGTCCTGGTATTCATTTTTTAAATTTCTTGTTTGCAGTATCAAAAAAATGTCATCTGGAATCTCCATAATAAATTATTTTTTGTATGTTAATTACGTTTATATTTATAGTTGTTTTTAAATATTTTATTTGTATTCCAATTATTTATGTTATGATATTTTTTTCACCATACTACTATTTCTTATCTTTCAGCTTTTTAGAAAATATGAACTTACTAGTTTGTTCTCCAAAATTAAGATGTCTTTGTAGTGGTTGGTATTAGATGTAAGATAAAATAATTCTTAATTTATGCATAGTTATAACATTTATATAATGATAAACTCTGGGGGGAAAATTTGCAGCAGTATTTGTTAATTGAGTTGGATAATACTCAGTAGTAGGGTATTAATTATTAGATGGTTCACCAACATAATAATTTCAGTTGGCTTGTGTTAAAGCATAACATAAGAAAAGGAACAATGAAACAATTTGAAATGAACAAAATGAACAATAAAATACACTAAGAGTTGTTCTTCAATAGACTCTCAACAGATGTATCCTGTATGGTATTTCACCCTCAGCATCATGTGATCTATTTAAATGTAAGACATGAAGGCAATGGTTACCTTTACCCATTATTTCTCCATATACTATGAGAAAATAAAATACTACCTTCAAGCAGCAGTGTAACTAGGAGCTGCTCTTGGGGGGCGGATGAGGATAGCTTGAAGGGTGGACTCCCCATTTCCCTCAGGACAAATATGAAATTCAGGATTGTTTCCATATACTTTTAAAACAAATTTTATAAATTCTTTGCGTCAAAAAGTTTTTCAGCACATCAATGAGAAGTATAAGAAAAAGATACAGATTGAATTGGATTTAAAAAGCTATGGAAAAGGCCTGACTAAAAAATATTCTATCTTGATTAATTGCTATTCAAATTGAAAGTAATAAATCTCATGTCATTAGGAATCCTTTTATTTCTAAATTTGTATTCTTAATAAATGGGTCTTTCTGAAGATATTTTGAAAAGCCCAGTTTTGTTACTCTTTTGTACTTTAAGGATGTTTTCCAAAGAATGTTTTAAGCAACATATAGTTTATGTTAAGTATGTTATTTTTTTTTGTAGAATCCAAGAATAAAATCTTCTAATTTTTCAGAATTAAATAGAGAAATTGATAGTCTATATGCACAAAAACGAGTGTTCAAACCACTGAGATAGTCATGACAAACTGGAGGCATCATGATGTAGATAACCCTGTAAGAAGAAGTGTGTATGGATAATAAAGATAAAAGGTAGATTAAAAGGATCTGCTTCATTTCTGGTGGGTGAATATTGTTTTTTAAGGCATATGTTACTGTGACTGTCATTATTACGAAAACTATGTAATTCCTTTCATTTCTACAATTATTTACAAGTATTATTTTAACACATACAACTGGTGTATAAATAGACCTAAATTAACTGATTATGGAATTTTGATGAACTTTTTAATAGCTCTGTGGAGGGGGCTGATCTCCCTGATCCCCCCCCCCCTAGTTATTCTACTGCCTTCAAGTACATACCTGAAACAGTGTCTTGTCTCCAAATAGTGTAGTGGATTGTTTTAGAATTGTTCAATAACTTTTATTTATGTATGTTGTAACAAGACCCTGTATGCAGTCTTTACAAATAAAGTAATAAAGAAAAAATTTTAATAAAAAAAAAAATTAAAAAAAAAAAAATTTTTTGTTTATGTTTTAATTGATGTCTGTAATTGAGAAATAATTCTGTTTTAAGGTTTGGTAAAAATTTTAATAATTAAGGTATTTATTAATTATTTAGCACTTCTTGAAGATCTTAACAAAGTCTGGAGTTAATCAGATTAACTCCGGTCAGCAATCGATTTGATTTTTCGTGCTGGTCCAATATCTCACTTTAAAAAATATTTTCTTCTTCTGGAAGTCTCGTTGCATTAATAAATAAACCTTAAATTAGCATGTGAAATAAGTTATAGATACAAACAATTGAAATAAATGGATTTATTAACAAAATTAAGAAATGATCGATGTTTAATCGATTGTGAGCAAGTGTCGACTCCGTCTCAGGAAATAATCGATTTGTTCATACAGTTGAAAAATTACTACAAGTATTATAAAAAAGGTTCTTGGAGCGATTATATTATTAATAGTCAGAGAAGGGTAAACGAGAAAGTATAACATTTACAAATAAAGTGTTTTCAATAACTATTATCTAACAAAAACGTGAATAAATTTTTATAAAATAAGTAATATTGTTGATTTGTCAAACCAATACGGCAAGCGCTGAAGTCACTCACTGTAGTTGGCACTGGCGGACATGTCCAAGATGGCCGCTCGAAAAGATGACGAGGTTGCTTGCAATGTCGTCGTATTAAAATCTCACATCAAAATTACGTTCATATATGTTTTAAATGTCCCCGAACTGGTGTAACTGGTCTAATATGTTGTTTGGTGTATTCTGGAATAGTGTTTAGTGATCACTGGTGTTAATTATGTTATATGTTTTTGGTGTTCACTTCTCTTTGTTCACTATGCAAAAAATGGTTATACTGTTGAAGAGTAAATTATCACAAATATGTAGTTTTACTGTTTTTATGCACTGGTATTGTGTAGTGTTGATGTTGTTTTCACTATTGTGGTTAAAGTTTTCTTTAGTTTTAGTTGGAAAAGTGATTAATTTACTAAACTCTCGTTTCACTGATTTTATTGGGTAACCTTAGTACACCATTTTTCTCGGTTTCAAGGAACGTATTCTCACATAAACTCCTCAGCTTCATCATTAACAAAGAACTAACTAACTTCCTTCACGTTAGTCAAAATCTGGCCCAGTTAATCTTTGAAAAGTATTGTTAAAATAATTTCGACTTCCCATATACATGATACAAAAATACATTATATATGGAATTTATTTAGTTTATTCATCACCTTCATGAATTATGAACCTTATCATTGGTTTAATTCTCTCATTCTCTTTAAATTGATATATTATAGTCCATATCTGTTGACATTTTTGTGGAAATTACCAAATTTCTTTCTTTTTGGAAATCTAGGCTCAAAAACTGGTTTCCGCCTTCATATAATTTTTCTGCCATTTTAATTGTTATTAATACTATTATAATAAATTTCAAATAGTCATATTTCTCTTCCTTTCCTTAAATACATATAAATTGAACCTTTGAACTGGTTTTTTGTGTTAATCTCTGAATTTAACACTCCTCTTTAAAAATAATGAATTTATATTTCAAAAATTTACAATAATTTAAGGTATATTTCCTTATTATCATTTTAACTCATAGATTCATTCACAGTAGTTGTTAACTGATTTACCTTACCTAAATCTTGCCAGTTTACAGGAATTATAAGTGAATTAACTGGTTTATATGGTTTCTGTGAATTCATTAAATGGCCTAGAGTTTAGAATTCTATATTTCTGGCTTTCTCAAATAAATTTAATCCTACTCCTCCTCTGACTTTAAACAGTTATTAAGACATAAAAATAAAATGGTTTATAAACTTATGGTGATGTATACCATCTAATTAATACTACTGTTATATAAAAATAATAATGAACATTACTCAGCATTCTAAGAAATTGAACATATTGCTGACATTGTTTGAAAACATACATTTAACTCTTTTTTTAATTAACACAACATACCTACTGAAACATATTAAATGGTATTTAAGCTGTTATTTAACAAACATAATAAATTCTAAACACATATAAATCTTATTGACTAGGAACTCTTACAAACATATTGAGTTCATGGCTGTGAACAAATAGCCATTTTTAAACATTTTAAACCTATGAATACTTAAATTAATTCCAGTCCTTTCTGGTCTAACTATTATTATTTATTACCCCCTTATTGTGTAAACATGTCCACCCATACTCTAGTTATCATCATTTTTACAAATGTCTTGTAATAAGAAAGTTACATTAAAATAATAAAATACTGGAAATCTTCCCTTTTATTATTTTATGATGATGTGTATTATTGAATATAAAAGTTGTTATATAGCATATTGGTAAGTCATAGTATCACTACAACTTTAAGTTTATTGTATTTCCAAAAACACTTGCACTAGTTCACTTTCACTGGTGGTTCTGATATTTTGAGTCTTATTATCTCAGACCAGACCTTTAGTCATCATGGACTGTTAAGACTTGTTTATTTTTTTTTCACACAATAGCTTTAGTTGGTTCACTTTTTATAATACTATACAACACCTTTGGTTTATTAATCAGTACATTTTATAGGGTTTTGGGATGTTATACTTTCTTTAATTGTCTTTATGGGTTTGGGGTTCATGGTAGTTAATAATAGGTTTTATAATGGTGTTTCTTCCATACTATTTCTTCCTCTCTTCTTGTCTTCTTTCTTGTCTTCACTCTTGTCTTTCTTCTGGTCTTCACTCTTCTTGTATTCACTCTTGGGTAAACCAAGATACTTCGTGTTATCTTGACTGATGTTTGGTTTTGGAGTATCTAATTTATTTTCTGATACTGACTTTGCTCTTCGCTAAAGGGTTCAGGGTATTGTTTACTTCCTGATAATAAACTCTACTCTTCCTTCTTCTTGTGTTTGGGGTATTTTGTTGCTTCACCACACCTAAACTGATTCTTTCTTCTTGATATTGTGGTATTTAATTTGTTTACTGCTCCTAACTTCCTGGGTAAATTCCTGATTTTATAATATGAGTTACTCTTAATTATTTTTTTGATTTTTTAATAGTGGTATTTCTATATAATGCAATGAGGATTTTTATTTTATTGTGGTTTATTCCTTTACATTCATTAAATTTCATTCGATATTATATTAGTATAAGTAATGTAATTAGTGTTTATTATCTTATATGAATTAATAAGTAGTGAATTTTCTGTCACGCTACAGAATGCCCTTCTCCAGAAGTGTTTTTTTCAGACTATACTTGCTTTGTCTGAAACAATTGCTTATGATAATTATTCTAGGTTTGTTATTATTCTTGACTTCCTTCCATTTTAAAAATTTTCCTATTTATATTTGAGCTTATGTCCTTGTCATTCTCACTTGATCTTCCTTGATAGTAATAGTCATCTGAGTTTCATATTTATTATTTTATTTTCATATTTCTTCTTAGTATTTTCTCCTTGGGATATTTCCTCCCTATCGTTCCCTAATTTGTGAGCTGGTTCAGTTCAGAGAGGCACTGTACGCTACTTCCTCTGCTGTCCAATACATCACACATATTTGAGTACAGAGGCAAATCATCTCTGCTCAAAAAACATATTAATACTGCTGGAATTATCTACAGACAGATTAAAAAAATTATTCAGAATAGTACACATTTGTTACTATTTAAAAATATCTTTGGGATACTTCACTTATTACTTATTATATTGCTCAGAGATTTTAATATTCCTATCTCAGTTGTTCTTCTGACTCTTTAACTTGATGGTTCATTCATTTGATATTATGGTAGGAAGCTCTTCTATTAGTACATTTGCAATTTTTCTTATCATATAAAGTTTTTGGTTATAAATTCTTTATTACTTTCTGGTTTTTTATTACAATCTGCATTGATTTATAGTAGCATATTGTTATGACATTTTTAGTTTGTTGCTGTGTTTTTATTAGTTCCACTTGTTCTATGTTCTAGAACTTTCTTATAACTGTCGTTATTACAATTGACATTTAATTCATAATCATTTCATATTAATTTGTTTAATTACATCATATCTTTTATATTATTCTCACATTACTCCTGTTATGGTTATTATTCTTTCGAATGAATGTTTTTTATTAATTTTATAATGAGGTCATAATTTCTCCTCATACCACTTCAAAGTTTTATTACCTTCTATTTTCACACAAATTTCTGTATTTTATTATATTTAATCACTCAAATCGTATCACACGGTTTATTCCCTTTCGTATCATTTTATGGAAGGTTTTTTACACTTTATATTGAAATTAGACATGATTATAATTCTTCAGAATTACTTGTTTTACTTCTAAATTCTGTTTCCTTTATTCATCTCATCATGATCCTTTATAAACATGGTAAATATATTTTATGATTACCATAAATATGGTATTAATTCTCTTCTGTTTATTTCACTAAAGTGTTTTTATAAATAATTGGTTGGTAAGCTGTGCTTACTCTTGGTTTGGAATCTTGATTTATACACAATTCAAAATTCATTCTTCTTATATTATTCCATAAAGTTTTCACAAATCTTTGTCTTGTAAGATGGGCTTACATTGTTTTTAAAATTTAAATGGTTAATTCAAAATTCTTTTTGTTATTCTCTTTCCAAATAGTTTTTCTCAAATAATTTGTATGTAAAATGGACCTACATTGTTTTTAGACTTAACAACACTTGTTTTAGAATTTATATGATTTTGTTCTAAATTCTCTCCTTCTATATTCTTGCCAAAATGTTTTTATCAAATTCTTGGTTAGTAAGGTGAACTTACATTATTAGAATTTAGTTGATTTTTCATTCTAAATTCTGTTTTATATTATTGTTTTATATTCTTTCCAAAATGTTTATTTCAAATAATTGTATGTAAGATGGTCTTACATTGTTTTTAAATTTAGAGGATTTCTTTCTAAATTCTGTTTCTTTTTTATCTTCTTCCAAAATGTTTATCGTAAATAATTGTATGTAAGGTGTTCTTACTTTTGTTTTAGAATTTGGATGATTTTTTCTAAATTCTTTTTGTTCTCTTTTCCAAACAGTTTTTCTCAAATAATTGTATGTAAGGTGGGCTTACAATATTTTTTAGAATTTGGATTATTCTAAATTCTGTTTACATTCTTGCCAAATAGTTATTCTCAAATTCTTGGTATGTAAGATGGCCTTACATTGTTTTTAAATTTAGACGATTTCTTCTAAATTCTTCTTGTATTATTCCTACAAGATTTCTTTCAAATAATAGTATGTAAGGTGATCTTACACTTGTTTTAGAATTTATACGTTTTATTCTAAATTCTCTCCTTCTATATTCTTGCCAAAATGTTTTTATCAAATTCTTGGTTAGTAAGGTGAACTTACATTATTAGAATTTAGTTGATTTTTCATTCTAAATTCTGTTTTATATTATTGTTTTATATTCTTTCCAAAATGTTTATTTCAAATAATTGTATGTAAGATGGTCTTACATTGTTTTTAAATTTAGAGGATTATTCTAAATATTTCTTCATGGACGCCTGGTTATAGACACCCTTAATTTGATTGGAAACCATCTCCTTAATTTCGTACGTGTTGTTATTATTGTTTTTGGAGACAATATAGGGTCCAGTGTACAGAAGCAATAATTTTTTAGTTATCCCTTCTAAAGAACTGGGTAACTCCCTATTCTTCAACAACACCTTCTCTCCAACGGTATAAGTAATAATCTTACCCATGCTTTTATTGTATTTAATCCGCCGTTTCTCCTGATCTTCGGCCACCTTATTATAAAACTGAACTTTATTAAAGATATATTTATTCTCTCTTGGGAACTCCAATATTTCCTCGATCTCTCTTGGGGGTTGTCTTTCGTACATAGCGGAGTATGGGGTAATTCCTATGGCTGGGTGGTATGCCAGGTTGAGGAATTCTTCTGTGGCCTCCAGATATTCTTGCCACCTCCTCTGCTGATCGTGGCAATACGTCCGTAATAGGCGCCCCACCTCTCGCAATACTCTTTCGGCCGGGTTACTGCTCGGGTGGTATACCGATGTTTTATAGGTATGAACCCCCATCGACAGTAGTGTATCCCGCCATTTTCTCCCCTTGAATTGTGTTCCGTGATCGGTGATGATCGAAACTGGTTTTCCGATGTTTGGGAAGTACTGGTTGGTCAGGATGTCGACAACTTTATTTGTAGTCGCCCGATTCGCTGGGTATAGCTTGATGAACTTGGTATAATGGTCCATCACGATGACGAGATATTTGTATCTGTGTCGGCCCCCACTGCGGGGAAATGGCCCACAGATGTCCAGGAATACTTTCTCTAGTTTCGAATGAGAGGTTATCGGAATCATTTGCCCTTCTCTTTTCTCGTTGTTGGTCTTCACGAGTTGACAAATGCGGCAGTTTTTTATGTACTTTCGTACCTTCCGATTAATATCTTTTATGTGGCAGCTCTCTTCCAGGGCCTTTACCACCTTTAAGGCGCCCATATGCCCATATCGAACATGATAATTGTACACTATCTCCTTTTCGATATGGGTTGGAATAACAACCTTCCATTCTTCCTTATATAAAGATGGTCGTGAAAACAGGATTCCGTTATGGATTTTATAATATTGGGATATAGTCTCATCCCCTGCTTCCAATCTTGTTATAATAGATATTAATTTCGGGTCAGCTTGTTGGTGTGTGCTCAGGTGTTCCAAAATTGATTGTAGACCGGCGCTGTTGCTTAGAATATGGTATACTTTCAGTATACTCTCCTTTTCCCCCTCGAACGTCTGTTTATCAATGTCTACTCTAGACAATACGTCCGCAACGACATTCTTCTTTCCGGTGATGTACTCCCACTTAAGGTCATATTCTTGCAGTAATAGTATCCACCGTGTCAACCTTCCATGGCTTAACTTACATCTCTTTAGGAACGATATAGACTTATGGTCTGTCCGGACGGTAACGGAGTAACCAAGGATATAAGTGCGGAATTTTCCACACGCGAACACGACACTTAACAATTCCTTTTCCGTGACGTGGTAGTTCCTCTCACACTGATTCAATGCTCTCCTGGCAAAGCAGATCACAAGATGTTCGCCCTCCTCATCCTCCTGATACAGTGTAGTGCCGAGGCTGATGTCACTGGCATCGCAATTAAGAAAGAAAGGTTTGCTAAAATCCGGATGGCGAAGTATGATGGGTTCAAGGAATTTTTGTTTAATTAATGATAATATATTGTGTTGTTCATTACCCCAGATCCATTTATTTTTGGATGAAAGTTGCGGCTGAAATCTGGCAGTCAGTTCAGAGTACTTTTCCTGGAACTTGCGGTAGTAATTACAGAGTCCCAGGAATGACTGTAATTGCCTTCGATTCTTAGGTGTAGGAAAGTCCTGAATCGCTTCGACTTTTTCAGCCGACGGTGAGATTCCCTGGTCATTCAATAAGAAACCCAAGAATTGAATTTCCTTGGCGATAAAATGAGATTTTGCTAATTTTAGCGTAATATTATTCGCCGCTAGCTTTTTTAATACGTGTTCCTCCCAAGTTTCTGAGGACACTAGCAAGTCATCAACGTATACGGTGGTGAACTGTAGTGCTTCTTGGCCAAGTATCTGGTCCATGCAGTGCACAAAGACTGCGACTGAATTTACCAGTCCGAAGGGCAACCTCTTAAACTGGTAGTTCCGCCCTTCGAATATAAAGGCCAGATACTGGCGACTCTGTGGATGTAATTCCACCTGCCAGTACCCGCACACCGTATCCCAGGTACTAAAGTACTTGGTGCCGTGGAACCGTTTTAAAATCTCCTCAATCTCACCGGGCGAAGTCCTGTCATTTATGATCATTTTATTTATTTCTCGCGCATCTAGGCACAAACGGACTTGTCCGTTTTTCTTAGGAATAGCCACGATAGGACTTGTATATGGGGATTGGCTACTCTCTATTATGTCACGGTTAATCATTTGTTTTATTTCAGCTCTTACAGCTTCCTTTCGTGATTGCGCGATGGGGTAAGACTTCCGGTTAAAGTCCACTGTGTCTCGGAACTGTAGAGTACACTGGAAGTTTTTCACTTTACCGGGCTCATCAGAAAAGACTGATTTATATTTTTTATAGATGTCGATTAATTTGTTCGCTTGGTATAAGGTTAATTTTTCGCCGGTTATACCGCTCCGGAAATCCCTGATCTCCTGGATTTTTTGTGACCATAAGTCTTCATTGGAGGTGTCGTCTATCCTTTGCTCAATTATAGATGTTGGATGTATTAAGTTAATTTTGCGAATTTGTTGGTGGATACTATCGGGAATGACTTGGTCACTACCCACCAAGTTAGCCGTCCAAGTATGTCCGTTGGTAAACAGCGACAATTTCTCAGTTCTCAAATCAATGATGGCGGAATTCCGCCTGAGTACATCACACCCGACCAGTATATTAAACGGCAGTCCGCTCGCCACCAAGAATTCCATATCAATTGCTATACCACAGCTCATCACACTGGCGGAGACTTGCCTTCGTATTGTCTTATTTTGTCGGCCGGTTGCACCCAACAAAATAATATTATTTAATGGCAACGTTGGTAAAGTTCTCCCGCACTCTCGCTGTATTCTCTCCAACTCAGTCGTACTTATGATTGATACGTTTGAACCAGTATCGATCATCAACCTAGCGGGGATGCCTTCTACCTCTGCGTTGACATGTATGATTTCGTTATTAAAGTTATTGGTGGGATTATTGTCGTCCTCTTCCAATAACTCATGTCGGATGTCCTTGAGGTAGTTACACCCTATGACCGTGATACGATTATTATTATGTGTTCTATCAAACTCATTATTATGATACCCAGTATTTAGGAGCAGTAACGGGTTCTGGCGATTTATTACTGCCTGCGCCCGTTTAAAGGCTCGACATCATTGTTCTTTTGTGTCATACTAGTTGAAGCATCATTTGGGATGCTTAGAGTGGGCCCCTGTCGATCTGTCCTGTGGTCTTCCGGTCGTTCGTGGTTGGTCCTCCGTTCAGCATCGTCTAAACTAGTACTCCTTCTCGCCGGATAGTACCTTGGTTGGTCCCGTTCTAGGCTCCTTCGCCTATCTTCATATTCATGGTAGCTGTTTCTTCTATTGTTGTTGTATCTTCGCTGTCGACCATCTACTGCTCGTATGAAATTCACTCGTGGGCGGGGAAACCTATTATTACTGGGATTACCATTATTTGGACTTACACGATTGTTATTATTATGGTAACGATCATTACCATAATTGGGGCTTCGCTGACTATTTGGGTTAGGAGGGTAGGGATTTCGATTACCCTGATAACCATTAGTGGGTCGACTCGGGTTCACATGGTTTGGACCTGTATTATTATTATTATTATTTTGATTAGTATGGTTAAAACTATTATTTTGCGGGTATGCACGGCCTCCCTGGTACCCAGTGTTGGTGTTGTTCGTACCCAGGTTGTTGTTCGGATACGTCCTAGGTTCGGGCCTATCATTTCTTCTACGGCTTTGTCGGTAGTATTCTTCGTTCTCGTAGTTTTCGAGGAGTTCGGTCATTGCCTGGATTGTTTTGATTTGGCTGCCTCTCCTCGCTCGAATGACTTCTTCGTCATAATGGTATGACAGCTTATTTATCAGGCATTCCTCAGGTATGGCCGGTTCTAAATGTTTGGCCATACATACCTTGCCGAGGAAATATGCTGTCATCGAACTACCGACTTGTGGTTTGTAATGTCCGTGGCATATGTTATCCCTTATTAAGTTTTGAGTCGTCTCAGACCAATACTTAGCCTTGAAGAGGCTTTTAAATTGCTGATAGCTTTCAATGTCGCTCCGGTTGGCCATCCACCAATGGTCATTCACCTCCCGAAACGACTCGTCTAGGATTTCCTGGTTCTGGACCCATCGGTTCCCTCTATGCTTTTCCAGGTATTCCTCGATGCGGGCCAAGAACTCCAGGGGCTTCCGTTTTTACTGCCTGAAATTAAGCCATTCTCTATTCTCGGACATTGGGAAATGATTGTAGCCAGTTGGTCTGTTCCTTATTATTTCTATCTCCTCCTGACTCTGTCGCATTTGTCCCGTGATGTTCGTCATAGCGGCTTCCACGCCGTCGCATCTTTCGGTGACATGTGTCCGCACTTTACTTATTTCTTCCAGGGCAAATTTCTTGTTTTCTTCCAGTTTTGTTTCCTGTAGTTCCTTGACATGTGTAATCTCTTTATGTATTACCTCCCGGACTTCCAGCACTTCGTTTTCTGTCTGACGACATCTTTCGTCCACTTCCCTGATCTGCTGGTTAACAACCACGACTTCCTGTTCTAACTTTTTGACGATGGATTTCTTCATCTCTGTTATCTTTTTATTCATCTCCTCCTTCGCTAACTTGATCCTCTCGTCTAACTTGTTCATATTCTCCTGGTTGACTTCCCTTAGTTCTTCTCTCAGCAGTTGATTATCCTCTCTCAATTCTTCCCTTAATTGTTGGTTGTCACTTTCTATTTTCCTACTGGTTTCTTCCATCTTCTCTTCCAAATTCTTATTATTTTCTTCCATTTTCCTTTCCATCTTCTTACTCAAGGATTGGTTGTCCTCCTTCAGATCTTCCATCTTCTTATTCAAATTCTTACTGGTTTCCTCAATTCTCTTGTTGGTATTTTCTATGTTTTTATTTATTCCACCCAAATCTTCCTTAGTGGATTCTATATTTTTATTGACTCCTTCCATTTGCTTATTCAAGTCTTCACTCAATTTCTTACTATTTTCTTCCATATTCTTGTTTTCTTTCATTTTTTCTTTACTGGATTTGAATTCTTCCATCATTTGCCTGAACATTTGTTGCATTGTTATGTTCTCTGTTTGTGATGGTTTCTCCTTCTCTGGGACATTGACTTCCCCCGTCTGCATTGTTACTTCCGGTTGTTCCTCTGGTGGTACTGGTTGTTTCGGTTCCACCGGGTTTAGTAACACTTCCGGATCTTCCACGGGTGTTGCCTCCTTATCCCCCATGTCCACTTCCTTTTCGGCCTCTGCCGCCCTCTTCTTCGAAGTAGCTCGTCTTTGCATTTTTCCTTCTGTTTCTATCAAATAACCGCTGCCAGGCTTAAATTATCAAGCCCTCTAAGTTGGGCGCCAATTTGTAACAAGACCCTGTATGCAGTCTTTACAAATAAAGATAATAAAGAAAAAATTTTATTTAAAAAAAAAATTTTGTTTATGTTTTAATTGATGTCTGTAATTGAGAAATAATTCTGTTTTAAGGTTTGGTAAAAATTTTAATAATTAATAAGGTATTTATTAATTATTTAGCACTTCTTGAAGATCTTAACAAAGTCCGGAGTTAATCAGATTAACTCCGGTCAGCAATCGATTTATGATTTTTCGTGCTGGTCCAATATCTCACTTTAAAAAATATTTTCTTCTTCTGGAAGTCTCGTTGCATTAATAAATAAACCTTAAATTAGCATGTGAAATAAGTTATAGATACAAACAATTGAAATAAATGGATTTATTAACAAAATTAAGAAATGATCGATGTTTAATCGATTGTGAGCAAGTGTCGACTCCGTCTCAGGAAATAATCGATTTGTTCATACAGTTGAAAAATTACTACAAGTATTATAAAAAAGGTTCTTGGAGCGATTATATTATTAATAGTCAGAGAAGGGTAAACGAGAAAGTATAACATTTACAAATAAAGTGTTTTCAATAACTATTATCTAACAAAAATGTGAATAAATTTTTATAAAATAAGTAATATTGTTGATTTGTCAAACCAATACGGCAAGCGCTGAAGTCACTCACTGTAGTTGGCACTGGCGGACATGTCCAAGATGGCCGCTCGAAAAGATGACGAGGTTACTTGCAATGTCGTCGTGTTAAAATCTCACATCAAAATTACGTTCATATATGTTTTAAATGTCCCCGAACTGGTGTAACTGGTCTAATATGTTGTTTGGTGTATTCTGGAATAGTGTTTAGTGATCACTGGTGTTAATTATGTTATATGTTTTTGGTGTTCACTTCTCTTTGTTCACTATGCAAAAAATGGTTATACTGTTGAAGAGTAAATTATCACAAATATGTAGTTTTACTGTTTTTATGCACTGGTATGGTGTAGTGTTGATGTTGTTTTCACTATTGTGGTTAAAGTTTTCTTTAGTTTTAGTTGGAAAAGTGATTAATTTACTAAACTCTCGTTTCACTGATTTTATTGGGTAACCTTAGTACACCATTTTTCTCGGTTTCAAGGAACGTATTCTCACATAAACTCCTCAGCTTGATCAGTAACAAAGAACTAACTAACTTCCTTTACGTTAGTCAAAATCTGGCCCAGTTAATCATTGAAAAGTATTGTTAAAATAATTTCGACTTCCCATATACATGATACAAAAATACATTATATATGGAATTTATTTAGTTTATTCATCACCTTCATGAATTATGAACCTTATCATTGGTTTAATTCTCTCATTCTCTTTAAATTGATATATTATAGTCCATATCTGTTGACATTTTTGTGGAAATTACCAAGTTTCTTTCTTTTTGGAAATCTAGGCTCAAAAACTGGTTTCCGCCTTCATATAATTTTTCTGCCATTTTAATTGTTATTAATACTATTATAATAAATTTCAAATAGTCATATTTCTCTTCCTTTCCTTAAATACATATAAATTGAACCTTTGAACTGGTTTTTTGTGTTAATCTCTGAATTTAACACTCCTCTTTAAAAATAATGAATTTATATTTCAAAAATTTACAATAATTTAAGGTATATTTCCTTATTATCATTTTAACTCATAGATTCATTCACAGTAGTTGTTAACTGATTTACCTTACCTAAATCTTGCCAGTTTACAGGAATTATAAGTGAATTAACTGGTTTATATGGTTTCTGTGAATTCATTAAATGGCCTAGAGTTTAGAATTCTATATTTCTGGCTTTCTCAAATAAATTTAATCCTACTCCTCCTCTGACTTTAAACAGTTATTAAGACATAAAAATAAAATGGTTTATAAACTTATGGTGATGTATAACATCTAATTAATACTACTGTTATATAAAAATAATAATGAACATTACTCAGCATTCTAAGAAATTGAACATATTGCTGACATTGTTTGAAAACATACATTTAACTCTTTTTTAATTAACACAGCATACCTACTGAAACATTTTAAATGGTATTTAAGCTGTTATTTAACAAACATAATAAATTCTAAACACATAAAAAACTTATTGACTAGGAACTATTACAAACATATGGAGTTCATGGCTGTGAACAAATAGCCATTTTTAAACATTTTAAACCTATGAATACTTAAATTAATTCCAGTCCTTTCTGGTCTAACTATTATTATTTATTATCCCCTTATTGTGTAAACATGTCCACCCATACTCTAGTTATTATCATTTTTACAAATGTCTTGTAATAACAAAGTTACATTAAAATAATAAAATACTGGAAATCTTCCCTTTTATTATTTTATGATGATGTGTATTATTGAATATAAAAGTTGTTATATAGCATATCGGTAAGTCATAGTATCACTACAACTTTAAGTTTATTGTATTTCCAAAAACACTTGCACTAGTTCACTTTCACTGGTGGTTCTGATATTTTGAGTCTTATTATCTCAGACCAGACCTTTAGTCATCATGGACTGTTAAGACTTTTTTATTTTTTTTATCACACAATAGCTTTAGTTGGTTCACTTTTTATAATACTATACAACACCTTTGGTTTATTAATCATTACATTTTATAGGGTTTTGGGATGTTATACTTTCTTTAATTGTCTTTATGGGTTTGGGGTTCATGGTAGTTAATAATAGGTTTTATAATGGTGTTTCTTCCATACTATTTCTTCCTCTCTTCTTGTCTTCTTTCTTGTCTTTCTTCTGGTCTTCACTCTTCTTGTCTTCACTCTGGGGTAAACCAAGGTACTTCGTGTTATCTTGACTGATGTTTGGTTTTGGAGTATCTAATTTATTTTCTGATACTGACTTTGCTCTTCGCTAAAGGGTTCAGGGTATTGTTTACTTCCTGATAATAAACTCTACTCTTCCTTCTTCTTGTGTTTGGGGTATTTTGTTGTTTCACCACTCCTGAACTGATTCTTTCTTCTTGATATTGTGGTATTTAATTTGTTTACTGCTCCTAACTTCCTGGGTAAATTCCTGATTTTATAATATGAGTTACTCTTAATTATTTCTTTGATTTTTTAATAGTGGTATTTCTATATAATGCAATGAGGATTTTTATTTTATTGTGGTTTATTCCTTTGCATTCATTAAATTTCATTCGATATTATATTAGTATAAGTAATGTAATTAGTGTTTATTATCTTATATGAATTAATAAGTAGTGGATTTTCTGTTACGCTACAATGTGTGTAAATGGAAAAGGATAACCTTTACATATGGAACTTATCAAGATGAAGTTTACATCTTTTTCCTCGGTCAGGATTATATCTTATAACAACTAAATTCTAACAACACCTGGAATGAAAGTAGAAATATTTATATTAGAAACTATGGAGGCATTTGACATGAAACAAAATTAAATAGTCAGTAAGCCACATCATAACATGATGGATCAAACAGGATAGTCAGGAGGTTGGCTGGCAGGAAACAGAGTACAAATATGGTATTCTTCATGTAAATAAAGAAGGAATTTTTCCGACTGGGTAGTCTGTTTCAAATCTTGAGTTTGCTTCTTTTTATTAACAAGTATGCTTCTATACAAAGTAGTAAAAAATGCTAATACTATTAAAATGTATACACTAATATTGATTTATCCAGGCAAAATTTTAAAAATAATTAGGGGACAGTACTTAAATGTGAATTCTGATATGTATGTTTTTAATTAATTGCTAAATTCTCAGTCTGTGACTGAGGAATGGAAAAATCTGAAGTTCACACCTTGCTGAAGTAGAAAATGTTTATAGTTCCCACAGTTAAAATTCAAGTACAGGTTACACACAAATTCAAGGTAACCAAAGTCTATAATAAATTCAAAATAAAAATCACCAATAAATGGGCCAGCATTTATACGGGATATAAATGTCATCATCCCTAATAAACATTCACATGAAATCAAAAATTGAAATTCCACTGAGTATGAGAAACTGGATTAGAAAATGATGATAAATGATTTATCTAAGCTTTTGGCACACAAGGCTATAAATTATAATGAAGAAAACATCTGGAAAAGTTTTGAAACATAAAAAAGTTTACAAAATGGATACACAGAGTGATAATAATGAAGTGTTAAAAGAAGTTTCCTATAAGCCACATTATGAGGAGAAAGTATATGCAGAAACTAAACACTGTACAAAAAATTAAAGGCAAAAGATTTAAAAGGAGAAAACAATGTGGCATGCTGACAGATGTGAAGGAGAGAAAGTGCTCCCAGAGACTGAAGGCACCATGTGAGGGATTAGTGGTAAAATTACCCAAGTCCAATGTTGATTCAAAAAAGAAATTTATTATTATTTTTTTCATTTCTATTTTTCATTTAATTTTCCAAAAGCTATCTAATTAATACAGAACTCTAATAATAATAAAAATTAACCTTGAAAATCAGTTTAATAATTTTATGATTTATCAAATGCACTTGAAACCCTTTAATTCCAGTTTCTTTTATAAATTCACCTAAGTGGACTTCACTAACTTTACCAAAAATCCCATGATATATAATACAACAAAGAGGGCATTATTCAACTAAAACCTATTAGTGGATTTACATTTGATAATGATGAATAAAATTAAACAGAAGGAGTGTTTAAAAAAAGTTTTAAAAATGTTAAACTACAGAGGTAACAGGTTTTAGAAGATAGTTCAAGAGTATAGCCCTAAATCAATGTTCACACTACTTCTACACTGAAACAGAAATAATCCTCATATGAAGTTCAGTCTTTCCTTATCGTAATTCTAAATTATGACTGAAACACGCCCATGGACAATCTTATCAGTGCTTATCACATAAACTCCTTATCACAGAAACTAGAACTGGTTAAAAATGAGCACATACATTGTATACTCCCATAGAGTTAAATTTCTGTCTTTATAATTATTTTTTCATAAAATATACTGTACAGGCAGGAATATTCTTTAAAATTTTAAGTTTCATAAATTTCATCGATATTTTGTGTCTTGTTTATAAAATATTTATATACTTCTGATAATGTATGTTAATTACAATTTGAATTGATTCACATGGAACTATTTATTAACTGCTGAACAAATACTCTTTTAGTTGTGGAACAAAAGTAATTAGATTACATATTTTTTCTTATTATTTTTTTCTATATAAATGGTTAGTTGTATCTTTAAAGTATATAAGAATATAAAATAATTTAATAGAAAATAAATAATACAAGACTGTTAGGTTTGAGATAGTGAAAACTAAATATGGCTCATCTAGAAATCACCTTCAGTGGTCTTCTCATCTAGAAGATTTACGAAAATCTTCATTTTCCTAACAGATTTGTTTTGAAAGTTAGGTATAATAAATTAACGAGACATCAAACCGAAAGTAATAACTCATCATAATTACCGACTGTTGGGATCAGGACAGTGAACTGAGTTGGAGATTGTGTTGATTGATCTCATTTTGTATACATATACGATAAGTGGAGGAGGAGTTATGTGAGGAACAAATTTTATGTTGTACGTGATGGTGGGGGGGGGGGGGTTAAATGCGGTGTGTAGCCTACATCATGTTTATACTTATTTATTTTTTGTCCACTATGATGAACTGTGAGAACTTTAAATACACTGTATATAGATTTTTTTTTTTTGAGACCAATTCATGTACCGTAGTCTACAAATTATATTGAAGAGTGTTGACTATAGGCCTAATTATTATTTTACGCAACAATAATTACTCTCTCATTTATAATGGATTTTTTTACTCACTAAATTTAGCAATACGATATTATTTGATAGATGGAACTTACCAATAGTCTTGGCATAAGTGTCAGCAATCCAAGACATTTCTCGTTCACCTGTGCCCATATCCGGAGCAGGTACATCAACTCCTGGCCCTGAAACAAAAAAAATGTTTCAGAAAAAATGTCTTTTTTTTCGTGTAATCTTCAATGAGATGTTTTTGAATGAATATGATCATGATTCATAATAGCACTTCTTTGTAACTTTTTTGACTGTCTTCCGTGTTCTCATGCATTCAGATTCAGACAGTTGTGTATCTCCATGTGGATGGTATGTTACTGTATGAGGTCCAATAAATGTTATCTGAGTAACAACAGACATAGGTTCAACATACACAGCTGCCTATCAGAGATAGACAAGATTGTTTATAAACAACAGGTAGGCTGTGCGGAGTCATAAAATGAATGTTAGAAAGTTTGGATTGCAAAATATATAAACTGATATTATTATTATCATTATTTTGTTAAAAATCGGAAGTAAATGTATGCTAGTCGGAAATGATCAAGACATTGTCAGCAAAGTCTGTTTTCTCTCTACACCCCTAACGTTCTTATACATCCTCTTATAAAAAAACGTTCACTTCAATTTTATGATAATACACTAGTAATATAAATAAGGAAAACAAAAGTCATGAAACGTTCCAGAATGGAAAACAGAAGACTGAGATATTTCTGGACAGTAGAAGACTAGTGCAAGTTGACACCTTAACTATCTTGAGAGCTGCATTACATCAGATGGAAGATGTACCATCGATGTCTTCTGTGAGTACAAGTACAAGAAGTCAAGATTAACAAAGAACGAGATAGTAAAAAAATATATAATGAACATAAGAGAGTACGCAGAACAAGCTATTACAAATCTGCGTAGTATATTGTCACTAAAAGATATAAGCAAAAAAGACAAAGTATCGAATATACTACACACCTATCCAGACTTGAGACGCAATGCAACGGGAAAAGTTAGAAAACATCAGAAACTTCTAGTTTTATTGTTCTTAGTCCCTCCAAAACATTTAATTTAGAATTCTAGACAATATTATGTGATTCTGTGATTTTGTCTTTCCGTGTGTTACATTTTTGGAGTAATCTTTCATCTGAAAGACCTCTGAGCTTGTCACCAATTTCTATTGCCAATCAAAAATAAGACTAAATTTAATCAATTTCAGAATCTGTAATGGAAAGACTTTGGCCGTTGGAGAATTCTTTATGTTGTTTTTTTTTGTTTCATACCAATTTAAGTAAATTTAATATCTTCAAATTTAGTATCTACCACTGCAAGTAGGTTTATTTTCAACTGACGTACGTTTCACAGAAATTATTCCGTATCTTCAAAGTTTTCTTTGAATTCTAATTGAAAAGAATGTAAGAAAAACATTCAATTACAATTCAAACAAACCTCTGAAGATACAGAATAATTACGGTATTGTGAAACGTATGTCAGGTGAAAATAAACCTACTGTACTTGCAGTATATTTATTTTAAGATATTACACGGGAGACCTGCAGGAAATTCAACGAGTTACTTACAAAGGATTAAGCAAATTTGTATAAAACATTTTATCTGGTTACCAAATGAACAAATTAACAGCTAAATCAATTTATGTTATTTTGTAGGTTGTTTATACATCCTAAGATAAGATCGTAAACAATTCACAACTAAAAGTATTGTACGTTTATAACTACTAGAGGTTCATTAACTTTTTATCCGGTTACAAAATCTGTACAAAGTAGTTTGCATTCTTACGTTAGAAAATGTATATCAGATTAAATATTAATTATAAGCCACAATAATTGCACATATTTTGTTCATACAGTAGCAAACTTTAAAAAAAAACATGAAAAGTCGACAGTACGGACGCGCGCGCAAGCGGTACTTAACTTACTTAAGCTTTCACTATTTTAAAAACTTCAAATTTATCGCTTTATGATAAATGAACGTGCCTAAATAGTAATTGTACAAGAATATTAAAGCCGCGAATAAATGGCTTATCGCCGAATGAATTTGTTTTTCTTTTATTTGCTTCCTTTAACGAGGTTCATGAAGAAAACTGTAGGAGAAGAGGCCTAGAAGTGAAACGTAAGAAAGAGGCCATAGAAAAAATGAACGATAAACCCAACCACAAGGATCGAATTGAATCGGTGTCGAAGTGCTGTGTTCCATTTAAAAAAAATCCTGTGCAATGTTGTAAAGTAGAATTTGAATAATTTCTTATTCAGATGTTGAGTTTTCTCTGTATTCTTGAATGGAGCGTATTGTAAGAGTTAGACGTTGGGAAGCCAGGAGAAAATTCCTCCCGAGACAGAAGAAATATGAAAATGTAGAAAATGGCGTATCTAGCTGGAGCTAACAGGACTGAAAGGAAAACAAATTTAGTGGTCTTCAGGGAAATGGAGGAGACAAAGGAGTTACTACAAGAAATAGAATCTAGAAAGATCAAATTTGGAGGACACCCCGAAAGACGTTACAACAATTTCATGGACATTCCGGAAAGGTAAGATCTTAAGAAGAGAAGGGTGGAGAAGAGCCAGATCTCAGAAAACGTATTTGGAAGACCTTGAGTCGAGTCGTAATCTGGACCAATAATTCCCAATCTTTTTGCCTCCCTGACAGCGCCCAAATTCCCTGATACACCACGGCATCCTTGGCATAAAATGGTGAATTACTACACATAACTGTAGTGTACAGAAGTTAAGTTCAATCTGAATTTGAATGTCTAAAAAAAAATCATAGTGCAAAATTTGTACATACTATATTTCCATATAATACCTTGAGCACTAAAATTTCGCGTCACCCTCCAGTACATTGTTTGAGGATCACTGGTCTAGATAGTTAAGACGTAGTAGCTGTTCTAGCACTTTATTGCCATCATCGATCTTGTAACTCATTCCGTATGCTTCGTTATTATTTTTGCCCATCGTTGTTACTGTTATGCATGCTTTTATATTTATAATTTATCTTTCGCAAGGACCATATGTAGTCTACATAAACGCCAACAACATTTGCAGAAATCTGCGGTCTTTTTGTGTAGTATTATTATTTACAACGCGTTTCACCCCGCGTTGAGGCGACAATATAATTAAATTGACTTTAATTTTAACTGCATCACGTTTAATTGAATGGGGGTTGTAATTGACATTTGTAGAGCCCCACGATTGGCCGTGCCATTTATATTTAACAAATTTGACTCTAATTAAATTTTTTATGCCCCACGTTCTTTGGGAGCCATTTATATTTAGTGCAATTATGCTAATTTATATGAATTATTAAATTATTCAATTAATTTGAATATTTATCAAACCAATATGATTTACATAAGTATGTTATTCTGACAATTCAATGGGTGATTTGAGTGTATGCACTGTTAATTAGCATAATTATTGAGACTCTTTGTAAGCAATAAGATAAAATTACTTGAAACATGACAAATTAATTATTCGAGGTTAATTGGAATAATGAACGCAAGATATAGGTACGCAATAAATACTTATTTATTACACATTATTGATTACGCAAATTCTTGACCTACAAATGACATCATGCCCTGTAAATACATTCAACAAAACACATAATAACATAAATCATAATAATGTTGGTTTCGTTGTTCCCTGAAAAACAAGACATACAATGCTATCAAATACAACACAATAATCTATATATATGCACAAACAATAAACAATCAAATATACTTCATTCTAAGCTAAATGCGTTCATTAATGCCCTCAGATGGATGACTTTAATATTTAACATTATTAATTTTACGATTTATATAGATCTCTCGGGAGTAGCTCTTTGAAAAGAGACAGTGCAGTAGTATGTATCAACTAGTATTTAAAAACATAAGGACTTAACTTGTAAAATGCATATCCACAAATTCCATCGGTGGGAGATTCTATCCGTTAATGGGTTCCTTGTACCCAACGCTTATAGGTTATCGCTGTTGATCGATGCGCACTGACACTTTTCACTTGTGATAATTCCACTCGCGTTATGTGTAGTGTGATGTCGGAATTTATCCGCTTGTGTATAAGTGTCTTTACAGTTTTATGTGTTAAAGGTGCAATCATCAGCATTGGTGTGGTTTGATTCAGGGCTTGCTGTAAGCGTGTTTCAGGTAGCTAATTACTTTGTCTACCTTGGACGTGATGTGTGCTATGTGTGCACTAGTGTTCGTGTTAATCCACTTAGTTCACATGCCCAAAATTTAGAATCATTATGGTTGGATAGTGTTTTATAATGTCTGAGATTGTCGCACAATGTTTTACTATCGAAATGTTAATTCACTCGTACTGCATTATATTGCGAGCCGAACGTACTCGTACGTCTCTCGTATACACCTGGCATTTAACGATATTGATGTATACTCAATCTCAAGGGGTTATATAAATAATAACTCAGATCGTTCAGCCTTAAAAGAACTTATATTGACTGAATAAGATTACATACATTTAATATTTATCACTGATTAAAACAGCCTTCAATATTTCTTATGAATTACTCTTCATTACTACAAGGTTTATAACATCTTCTGTTAATTAATACAAACAAAACATCTTTATTATACTGGTATTTCCATTCAACTCACATTCTAGCATTTGATTTATCGTTTATCATTAATAATTCATAGTCTGAACTTGTCATATTAATATTTCTATCCCTATTAATTTATTCTCTATTACTACTCACACCAGTACCTCTCATATTACATATAAATGCATTGTTATAAAATTTACTTAACTCTGAACGATTTGTGGGTTGTTTTAGAATGAAATGAGCATCTGAGTCAGACAACTAAGTTTGTTTCAGTAAATTGATAAACTAATGGACAATGATTTGGCTATAATACGTTTACTTGTTCTGTTGAATTACAATAGCGGTTCTCCTGCTGGGTCCACTGCACTTCACAATCACTTAACTTCTTGTCTGGGAGATTGACACATCACTCGCTTCGCGTTTTTACTGGTCGACGCGCACAGGTTATAAATTGACTGGTTAACTCACAATTATTCCGCGCACATAACATAATTATACTTTCCGATACTGACTTTCGCGTTTGTCCGTCCGTTCTTCATACACTTATATTCATTTACCATTGACAAAACTATACGTCTTTCGTTGTTCTGATAGCGCTACGTTCGTTTACTCTAACGTGCGGCTCGATTCCTTATTCTAACTTTCAAACATACTTCCTCGTCTACGTCCCGCGTCTGTACACTCAAACTTTCAACAAAGATTTCCTCGTTCGGAGTGACATGGAGTCCACGTCTGGTTGTTATCGAAGACCCCCTGTTTCGCTGTTGCCCGTTCTTTTTATGTGCTGACAGAGTTCCTCCCTATACGCTGATGTCTGTCTGTTTTTCCAATTGGCTTATGTTTAAATTTTTCAGCGCTTAGTTTGAAATCATCCATCTGTGAGGCTCCTTTAGTTCCCGCTCAGTAGTGACGCCTTCGGTGATTGGTACACAGTTTGGGATTGACTTCTACCGCGTTTTTCCGTTACTTTAAAAAATGACGCTTCGCTTTCTAAAATCAGTCATTGGAGTGGGCGAATTCCATTGTTTGGCTAAGGGCGTTAACACTACTTTCTAACAGTAATGGTAAGTTTTTTGCTGTATCGCGAATACAATGCATTTATAGTTTTATGGTCGGCACCGTTTCCACTCAGTATTGTATCTTCTGTTTGCCGGGGTGTCGGCAAACAGACGCCTGCACCACTCCCTTATTCTCTAGTTACTTTGTCAAAATACTGCTTTTCGTTATTAGTCATACTACGTTTTTATTTTATTTAATACGCATTTCATTCCGAATTTACTTATTTCTATTATCATTCATAACTTCTTATTACCCTTATATTTATTACAAACTTTACTAACTTCATATTTATCTTATCTATTTGCATTACAACTTGATTGACACATTTTTTTATTAATTACACTTCGTCAATACCTAGGTACATACAGATATATGTAATGCTACAGTAGAGACATGTCGCCTAAACAATAAAGGAAAGTTTCGTCGCTTTTTCCTCTATTTGTCACATAGCTATATCGCCTGGCCAGATAAGATAAGGAGATAAGGTTTAATGCATACAGCAAAATTCTATACAAATGGCTACTGAATATTAATAGACTTCATTTAATAAAAGGCAGATAATAATCCTAATTTTGAATTACTATTAGGATTAATAAGACAAAATGGTTTAGCTTTCTTAAGATTGTTATTTTTTGTGTAATAACTTAAAACAAAACAATAATCATCTCATGGTATAGAAGATTAAGCGCGCTAAACAGAAATCATTTCTCTGTAATTTAATTAAGCAAATTTGGACACAGTTCTTCACTTTTCATTTCGTTATCAATAAACTATAATTTATTTAAGTAACATCCATATGGCGGAAACTGGACAGATTTTCCTGGCATAGGGTATCCTAGTCTTGTCGAGAGAAAAAACGTAGGCTATAACTCACACGTTAAAAAACTAAAGGACACATGTATGTGAAACCGTATTTTAAAAGTAACGTATCCTATCGGTTTATTACAGTCATGAACTATAAAATTAAATTGCTCACTTTACTTTATAATGCCAAATCTATTTCTGTGCGTACAAATGTTATAGCCGCATTAAAAGAGATTTACTACAATTGACAGTAGCCTACATTATGTAATTACAGCGGCAGCAATAAAGTCAACGATAACCTACGGAAGTGTCATAAATTTTTATTAAACGCTTGCGCCGATAAAAAAGCTATTTTATATGCCCACTACATCTTATGACTCACCTGTTTAAAAAGTTTCGGTATGTTGTTCGTGGTAGATAAATACAATTTGGAGGACTGGGTAAATTTGTTTTGTTCCCGCACGGCTGGCAACACTGATCCCGTTATGTCAATGTCCCGTACCTTGTCTGCAGAGTGAGGGGGGAAACAACAGCTGATACAGGTAGACAAGACTTCGTTTCAAAACGTCGACTGCGGTAAATCTGCACAGCATTCCTATGCTTCCGTTCTGCCGTTCTCATTATCTTGGAGACCTCACATAAACGTTTCTATAATTGCAGAAAACACTCCAACTTAACTGTAGGGGCTGTTCGTATGTGTGCGTGTTTGACCAAAGTAAATTAATTGAATACACAATCTGGAACAGGTTGTCTAAAGAAACTATTAAAAATTAACAGGTTTTGTTTTGTTTTATGCATTATGATTTATATTTCTATATATCCACTGGTATTTTTATATTGGGCCTCTATATACAGTAATATGAAAAGGTACGTAAAAATTACTAAAATACTCGAATGAGAATGTGGATGAACAATTTTGTTTTAGAAAATGTTGCTGGACTCATTAGAATAATTGGTGAGGTACTCAGAAAGTGAAAAGACTTATCGGTTTAAGTTTTATAAACGTAGGCCTTTGACAGAGTAAGACGGGACTAGCCAATGAATATTCTAAAAGCTAATAGATAGACGGGAAAGACAGAAGACTGATAAGAGAGTTGAAATGTTTCAAAATGCAACTACGAAAATAACAGAAAGTCTAACAGAATAGTTTGTATTGGGAGGCGGGTGAGACGTAGATGTTCTTTGTGTCGACCTTGTTTAGTGATAGAGACGACATGGTAAGTAGTATTTTAGGTGGAGAAGACGACGTTACTACCATTCCGGGGAGGAAAATAAATTGTTCAAAATTCGTTGACGCTATGATGACTTTGGCGGATGAAACAGTAACTATACAAAGAATGCAACAAAAATTAGTTGGAATGGAAAGATAATGGAATAAATGTACCCAAAGCAAAAAAGATGATAATGAATGATAAGCAAGATATGAGAGTAGAGATATTACGGTGTAGAAGAGAGAATAATGGCGACCTTAGAATAAATACTAAAGAGCTGCAGAACACCACCACCAGTCAGATCACGAAATATTAATAGCTGTATTTTACATATTTATTATTTACACATTACATTGCTTACAATTTTACCTGCGAGGCGCTACTGATGGGTTTATATTTTTTTATGTTACATGTAGGCCTACTTAGCGGGTATGTTGGCTAAGCATTGGACCAGTGAACTAATGTGTAGAGGAAAGGGGATAAAGCTAGGAGGATCGAGGCGCTGGAAATGTAGTTTTTGAGGCATGTGGCAGGAATAAGGTGACCGCATAAAATAGGAATGAATATGTGGTCAAATGAATCAAGGAGGGTAGACCCTTTTGAGGGTTATAAAGAGGAGAACGGGAAACTAAGGGCATATGAAGTACTCGTAACACCGATTTCTGAGGGTTTTTAAATGCATTTATGATGTAGCCCCCGCTGCCCTTCCTATGTATATGTTACGGTCAAAATAAGGAGTGCGGGCATTCCGCGAATTGCCTAAGGCCCTACGGCCAAGTCCGACGTAGATATTTAACATCGGGCTTTGACCGAGATATGCGCACCGGTTAAACTGCAGAGAGCTAGCGATCGACGTTGGTCATAAGGCTCACATTGGAATACAGAACATCCCTGACCATCTTAAACCTACACTTCACACCGAAGAAGATCTGGAAAGAATTCTTAATCCTCAAGTTATGGACTCAAATCATCCCGTATCGAGTACGGAAGAAGTTGAGATGGATATCCCAGAAGTGGAAGAAAGTCTTAAAAATGGAGAAGATGCGATTGAGGATATATTGTCCTGTGTGTGTGAGCGAAAATCGTCTGGTGCCCATAAGTGTAAAATTTGCCATAGATTCGTACATGCAATATGCGGGAAACTATCTCACCTAGAGGAAGAAGGATATGGAATATCTGTCCTTTGTAACTTTTGTTTAAGAAGAGAAGACTTTCCTCGTTCAATTTGTTATTTTGAGCGTGCGTGTGCACGTGTGTACAGGATTCATTCTTTTCATGACGTTTCACGACGTATCGATTCATTAATAATATTTAAAATTAGTGTCAAAATGTATTTTCTTATTTTTGAGATTTCTAGCGTTACTCTGTTATGCCCAATGTCCAGCCACATTGATCCGTTGTTTGGGTACATATTTGTTCTCCGATTGATTTCGGAGACAGTGTGTCTACTGTCTACTGTTAGACATTACAACAGTCACGAAATCAACAGCAAAAATCAATCGGAGAACAAATATGTACCCAAACAACGGATCAATGTGGCTGGACATTGGGCATAACAGAGTAACGCTAGAAATCTCAAAAATAAGAAAATACATTTTGACACTAATTTTAAATATTATTAATGAATCGATACGTCGTGAAACGTCATGAAAAGAATGAATCCTGTACACACGTGCACACGCACGCTCAAAATAACAAATTGAACGAGGAAAGTCTTCTCTTCTTAAACAAAAGTTACAAAGGACAGATATTCCATATCCTTCTTCCTCTAGGTGAGATAGTTTCCCGCATATTGCATGTACGAATCTATGGCAAATTTTACACTTATGGGCACCAGACGATTTTCGCTCACACACACAGGACAATATATCCTCAATCGCATCTTCTCCATTTTTAAGACTTTCTTCCACTTCTGGGATATCCATCTCAACTTCTTCCGTACTCGATACGGGATGATTTGAGTCCATAACTTGAGGATTAAGAATTCTTTCCAGATCTTCTTCGGTGTGAAGTGTAGGTTTAAGATGGTCAGGGATGTTCTGTATTCCAATGTGAGCCTTATGACCAACGTCGATCGCTAGCTCTCTGCAGTTTAACCGGTGCGCATATCTCGGTCAAAGCCCGATGTTAAATATCTACGTCGGACTTGGCCGTAGGGCCTTAGGCAATTCGCGGAATGCCCGCACTCCTTATTTTGACCGTAACATATACATAGGAAGGGCAGCGGGGGCTACATCATAAATGCATTTAAAAACCCTAACGTTTACAATTTAGGCATCTATTACACTACGCAACTGATTTCACGCCTACCTGAAACTAGTTGCGGTTTCGTAAAAACAGGCTGGAAGTGCTCTTCAATCAGTTGCAGAGTACGCATGTCGTCTATCCTACTATTATACAGAGATAAAATTAGTTTGTATCGTTGTCTGGGTTAACCTGAGAAACTACTGATCCGATTTAAAAAATTCTTTCACCATCGTGTTCCTTGAAGTTTGAGATGGTTTTAGACATAAATTTGAACCAATAACTTTAATAATTTTCAAGAACAGATATTTAAAACGGCCCCCATGTCATGAAATTTTTCTTAATTTGCATGTAGTGAAATTCGATAAACTTTCGTTCTATAAGAGATTACTATATGGTGTCAGCGAGTGAAATTTAGAAAAAATTGCAAATTTTATTTTGGTTTTTGTTTCAATAAAATCCTCTTTTACGTTTTTGAGATATTGGCGGTTTACTAAAAAACTGTATATGTTGTCTCGGTCCCATGTCATTAAATTTGTGTCTACAGAAAGCGCGCGCAGCCGAATTGCATGCAATCGGTTGCATAGTGTAATAGACTACATTTTAATTAATGCCTCACAACGAGTGCGAGTTGCACGAGCAGTTGCAAGGCTTGCAACTGTCTTGCAATCGATTGCAGATAGTGCAATCAATTGCAGTAAGTGTAATACGCTACATTTAAACCAGTGCTCCACAACGTTTTTTTGCAATCAGTTGCGTAGTGTAATAAAGGCCTCAGCAACTTCCTTTAAGAGTTATTGGGTGGCTATTGAATCTGTCAGCTGTCACGTATCGATTAAATGTCGTTGTCCAGCCAAATACGATGTCAAAATAAGTAACTTACCACCAAGTGTACCTGTATTATAATTAGTCAGTAAACGCGTAATCATTTTAGCCACGGCTGTTATGACAATCGTTATGTAGCCTGTTTACTGTTAGAATTAACACAAATATTTACATAACGGTATGTTAAATCATATCCATGTGCCATTACAGTCCGTAATTTACACTTAACAAAAAATATTTGACCTTTGTCTCCCTTCGTGCCTTATTTTGGAGTATTCTGTGAATCGCCCCCTTCATCATGGTGCTATAGCGAATACTGGGTCTTGACCTCTTCCAGCAGTCTCGATCTCCTGCGGTCGCTCGCCAGTTACTCACGTCCTAGAAGAGTGTCAGCGTCTCGCCAGAGGATTTTTGCTCTTCCCCTTCTTATGGTACCCAGCATCTGTCCTTTCGTAATTGTCTTGGGTATTTTTGGCATCACTATGCTCTGTATGACGGTGGTTGGCGTGTGGACCCTTGGCCTACCTGTTGCCTCTCCCCCATTTTAATACTTCCGCCCGGGCTCGACAGCAGCTAATTGCCGCGTGAGTCACCTCACTGTGCGTCCAGTATGAAACAATTTTTTTTTGCCTCTCCCAATACTGGTAAATTTTGTTATATTTGAAATCAGCGAAATAATACGATGAAAATGACACCAAACACGACTAGAATAAAAAATATTAAATTTTAAGGTGTTTCAAGGTAAAAGCTCAACAACTACTTTAATACACATCTTCAGTGCATAGTGCTCAAAGAATAAATTTAAATGAAAAATACGTTTACCAGCATCAACTTTGACCTGCTTTATTACAATCGCTAGTATAAGTCATTGTAAATATGTAAAGTTATTGTAAATTAAATAATACAAGTAAAGTCATTGTAATTATTCAGTCATTGTTACTTTATAGCGCCCAATTTTTAATATTCCTTAGTCGTGTTTGGTGTCATTTTCATCGTATTATTTCGCTGATTTCAAATATAACAAAATTTTACCAGTATTGGGCGAGGCAAAAAAAAAAAAATTGTTTCATACTGGACGCACAGTGAGGTGACTCACGCGGCAATAGCTGCTGCCAAGCCCGGGCGGAAGTATTACAATGGGGGGAGAAGCAGCAGGTAGACCAAGGGTCCACACGCGAACCACCGTCATACAGAGCATAATTCGCTCCATATGGCCTTGCTCATCTTAGGCGTTGTACCCTGAGTAATCTACAGTGCTGTGTTCTCCACACAGGTTGTTTACATATATCGTGTTCTGTAAATGGTTCCACAGGTATTCAACAAAATGTTGACTGTTCTTTTGTTGTTGTGTGTAAGTCAGGTGTAGACGGCAACAATAGAGCTGTAAAGTAGAACTGGTACCAGACACGAAATTTCTTCGACAAGTTAAATAATGCACGAGACCTAATGTTATAGGAAACGAGGATACTAAGAAAGAGTTGTTGTGTGTATGGTGCAGGTGACAAAACGGAAACGACCAGAGAGATGTGGCGAGGACATCTAGAAAAAATGCCATAAGGGAGATTGTCAGGGCCAAACCGAGCAGTGTAAGGCCTTTAGGAAGAACTAGGAAAAGATGGGTGGAAAATAACGGTGGAACAGACACATCCCTGTAACGGTAGTCTGTGAACCCTGTAGTCGACGTTCTTGACGGCGACCACGGCAATTACGATGACGATGAAGACGACGACAATAATAATAATCTACCTAACTTGCTATCACCGACATAGTTTAGGAGAGGCAAGACAGAAAGTGGTTAGCCATTGAGGCATACAGTGCGCCCACTGTTACGCTTTAACTGCCCCCACTTCTGGAAGCTGGAAAACATACCGTAATTTGATGATACATTCGGCAATTGTCTCGCTGAATGTCTACAGTAGTAGCCAAGTACTATAAAAGAAAAAATATAGTTGTTGCAATAAAACAACTGTTACAATAATTTTTCACTAACTTGATTCTATCATATTACATCAGTTGCAAAGCCTATGTAGACACGAATCTCCAAGCCGGCTAAAAAATTCGTCTGAAACTGTTCCAATTCAGTCACTTCCGTCTCGTCCAGATGTGTACGTACAGTGGTGCCCACAGGGGGGGATCATAGCGCAAGTTGCGCATTGAGAATTTTGGGGGGGGGATTTTTCGGGTGTATTTTAAGGATTGGGGGGGGTTTCAAGAATAACATTTCAAATCCAACATTGATGGAAATTTTTACCGTGTTTGTGCAACAAACTAAGCTATTAGTAAAAAATTAAAGCAATTGCATATCTTTATGATTGTTTTAACGAACTGGCGGCATAAATGTCTCTACCAGTACAACTAGTAGTAAATTTTGTTTTGTAGTTTGGAAAACTGACCCTGGCAGCCTACAGCAACATCCTGTCAATAAGTCAGAGTCCGTGATCGTGAATGTAAAAATGTGTGCGTGTGCTAAGCTTGTAGACCGGCGGGTAGTGGAGTAAAGGGGGCGGGTCCTCAGTTCTTATATCTGGTCCACCAGCCGCGCGCGGCGGCAGTCTGCCCGTGAGTTTTACTCTGTAATGTGGTGCTTTGTTTGTGTGAGTTGGGGTTGGAATGTAATCTCGTGTTTCGTGATAGTTGTCAAAATGCCGAAAAAACCGAAACAATCGTCTAAGTATAAGTGTATGGAGGTTATGTGTAACACAACTCATCGAAAAGACAAGTGGTTAGAACATTGTAAGAAGAAACACGCCTATAAATTTAGACATAACCTAAACATTAGTTTTAAAATGGTTGAAGTGAAGTCCGGTGACGGCCCGTGGGTGAAATACACTGATGCTGAATCTTCTGCTGACCCCAGTACCAGTCAACATCATAGTTTAGATTCCAGGTATGTAAAATATAATTAATTTTGTCTCGTTCAGTTACCGTTTGAATAGGCCAAAATAGAAACAACTTTATATAAGATACAAAGGAATCGCTTCATTGCGTAATTTTTATTCGGGCTTATTAGCGTTTTTGTACTACCGGTAACATTTTATTATATTTGTTGTTCTGTTATTTCCACCAATATGGCAAACATTAAAAATAATAAAACAAAGCAAACAATAAAATAACAACTTTGGGGAGGGGAGAGTTCTAAATCGTTGTGTTTTTAGATCGAACGTAACCAGTAACGTTGCTAACAATGACCCTACAACTGAGGACATCGATGTACCACCAACTTCAAGTGCGAACCCCCCCCCCCCCCCCCGACGAGTCCCAAGATATAAATCCAACATTTGATATCGTGGAGGGTGGAAATGAAGACAAAATGCAAGCTAAAGCACCTCCTTCATTTGTGACTTCAAATTTAAATACTAAATTATAGTTACCGCCAAATGTAGAGTTAGAAATCAGTAGCCCTTCAGGCTCAGATCTGAGCCCAGAAAACATTCAACCAGATAATCCAGACCCATTACCTGGTGTTCATGATGTAGAAGACCCTGCATCGTTTAACATCAAACTATCGGCGGAGGAGATAAATTTGGGTCTTCGATTAGAAAATCAAGATTTGTCTTCGATGAGTTTCCCTTCAACAGGCGGAAGAAAATTTAATCCAGCTTGGAAAACCAGCACTTTACCTGATGGGACTAGAAGTAAAAGAAACTGGCTAGTTTATAGTCCGATGAAAGATGCGGTTTTTTGCTGCATTGCACTCTATTTGCTCTGCCAGGAGAAAGAACGGTATGGGGTACAACTGGCTGCAGAGGTTGGACTGAGCATCGAGGCGAGCGCTACATAGAACAGCATGAACAGTCAAAACAGCATTTATCTTCCCAAGTCGCTAGAATCCAGTGGATATCGCAGAAAAGAATAGACTCCTCACTTGCTGAAGAATCTGACCAACTCGTTCATCACAACAGAGAAGTGTTGTCGGTAATAATTGATTGTTGTCGGTATTTAGGTGAAGAAATGCTAGCATTCAGAAAAAAGGATGTTTCAGAAGGGAAATTGGTGAAACTGTTCTCACTGATAGCTAAGTATAATCCCGATGCCAGAGTGTACCTTGAAAAGATAGAAAAAATCAGAAACCAAAAGGGAAAATTGGGGTCAAATTTTCTCAGTTATCGAAATGTATTTGACTTGATTAATGTTATGAGTAACATTGTAGTCTCAAAAATAGTCAACAATATAAATTTAAGTAACACCTACTCAGCCATCCTGGATTCAATACAAGACATAAGCAAAAAAGAATGCACAGAGGTTTTGCTCCGATATGTTGAGCACCTAGATGAGCAAGGAGCTCCCAACAATCCAGTAAAACTGGAAGAACGGTTGATCAAAGTGTTCACAAGTGGCGACACAACAGGGGAAAACCTAGCCTACGAATTAATGAACACTCTAAAATCCATAGGAATCAACCCTAATGGCATGGTGGGGCAAAGCATGGACGGAGCAGGGAACATGTGAGGTCGGTACAATGGCTTAAAATCTGTTGTGCTTAGAGAGAGTCCCCGAGCATTTATGTATGGTGTTGTTCTCACCGGTTTGCGTTAGTGGTTCAAAAGTCTATTGATGTTTGCCCTCAAATGCGAAACATGTTCTCCCTCCTTCAAGAGATGTATGTTTTCATGTCTGGGCATCGACGTCACCACATGTTTATCGACAATTTGAAAAACGGCCTAGCACAAAACAAAATGAAAAGTGTAAAACGAGTGCAGACTGCAAGATGGTCGAGTAAGAGTGATGCTCTCAAAACTGTGCTAACATGTTACAAAACCATCAAAGAGACCCTCAAAGAAATCTGTCTTGGCAAGAAATCTGACAATGACACTAAAGCGTCTGCGAAAGGACTGATCAACAGTATGTCAGATTATGAAAATATATGTGCCATGCACACTGCTTCAACTATATTTAAAGTTCTTTCTCCAATCACAGTTTGCTTACAAGCCAAATCAGTTGATTATGGCATGATACCAGCAGTTATCTCAGAGACGAGGGCGAAACTGAAGACATTAAGAAGTGAAAAAGAGTGGGACAAACTTACAAGTTCAATAACACAATTTTCTGATCAGCACAACGTCTCGCAAGCCCGAACTCAGCGAAACCGAAAACGGAAACGCCTCATGGACGAACTTTCGATAGACGAAAAAATTGATGACCCTGTAAAGAAAATGAAGGTTGAGGTTTATTTCCTAGTCTTAGACTCATTATTGTCTCAACTGAATGATCGTTTCCCGGACAGCTCGCTTGCCATGGTTAAACAAATGTCTTATTTTTCTCATGGAGGAATTATGAAAATCGCACATGAATTGGAGACTGGAAAAGACTTCAATCCCGATAAGATAAAAGAGCTGTGCGAGTATTAAAATCTGGACAATGACCTAATTGCTTCAGAATTGGAGACGTTTTGCAATGTGTACAAAGTCACTCACGCAGACATCGACATATCAGACATGTTACATTTCCCTGAAGCTGAAAGGATGGAGATTACAGAGGATGAAGTGCGAATCCCGGCAGGGGCAGAGGATCCAGATGGCAGTGAAAATGAGGAGGTAAAGGAAGGAAATTTACAAAGTGAGAAACATAGGATGATGGACCAATGGATAATGAGAGGATTCATTAGACCATTCAGGTGTGTCCTTAACCTTTCGGCTCTACCTAATCTGACAGTGATGTACCGAATATTGTTATCTCTTGCCGTGACCAGCTACTCTGCAGAGAGAACGATGAGCCGTTTGAAAATAGTGAAAAATCAGCTTCGGAACAGCATGGGAGACTCTTGGCTGTCAAGTTTGTTGATTCTACCCTGTGAAAACAACGTACTGAGCCAGATAAAAAACGAACAAATCATTAACAAATTTGCAACCACTAGTGTACAAAGAAAAAAGCTGCTTTTGTACAAGACATTTAAACAAGGTGATAACTAATGTAAATGTATATTTTTGCACAAACATATTTTTCTTATCATAATTTAAACTACATTGTACGTTGTTTTTGCGTCATTTCATTGTATTGGTTTTAATAGTGCAATTATTTAAAATGTATTTTTAGTTTAGCAACACATTTGTTAAATACAATTTGCTAAGTACAATATTTGCTTGGTTTTTAATTACTCCAGTACCCTTTGAATCTAGCATGTTTTGTTCAAAGTAATGACATACAAAACTTCTAAACAATATTATTAGGGCTAATGATAAAATTCTGTAAGCTTAAACTGGCCATCCACGTTCCAATATGACCAATATGTTTTAAAATATATCTCTCAAGTATCTTTGCTTCTCATCCACACCCACACCAGTGTAGCGCCTTATCTTTTAAAACAATGATACAATTTAAAACAACAAGTGTAACAATTATCGTAACTGTAGTGTAGGATCTTGTTTTGTTTTTCATGACTTTTTTAACTAAAATAATTTGTATAGGTTTCAATTGGGGGGGAGTGCTGAGAATTTTTGGGGGGATTTGCGCATTGGGCCTTGGGGGGGATGGGCACCACTGTGTACGTATATTCCTATATCACCGTGAATGAAACTTTTGCTGCAGTTACGATTAGTTAAAGAATTTCTTAATGACGTCTGTACATTTTAAATATCTTCTGCTCTTCATTTAGCAGGCTGCTTGTTACGGTCGCTCCAAAGCTTTGTCGACCATCCGGTTTGTATACGCAGAATTTGCAAGGAACCTGTCTCTGTTCGTTCGGTTCACAGATTCAGTCCCGCGATGATATCATCGTGGTAACTGTACCAACTATTGTCATGTAAAACTTCATCCTATATTATCTACACGATTTCTGTGGTTTGTTTTCCTGGCTATCCATTTACTCCTTTTACTGTACTCACTGCATTAATCGCAGTTACTAATAACTGTTATAAAGTAGGAGACGCCATGTTCACAATAATTAAAGTGATATATTTTGAAAATGAACTCCAAGTACATTGACTCTAAGTGTTGACTACTGTGTTAGAACGCATACAACTAAAATTATAAGAATTTTTTAAAATCAAAGAACAAGAACAGGGCTACCAAGATACAATTCTGTAAGATATTGGTAGCTCCGGTACTGCTGTTGACAACGAAACGTGAGGATCGAATTTGCTATTTAATCGATAGAAAAATTGTAGTCTACGAAATGAAGTTGCTACGGAGACGTGAATGTCTACTGAGAGACAGGTTTAGAAATACGAGCATGTTATAAGGAATGAGCTGGAGACAAGAAGTATACTGGAAAAAATATACATAGTATGCTCCATGAGCTGTAGAAATCGCTCACTATTTTGAACGAAGGACATTTATTATTAAATAAATGTCGATATTAGATATTTTTAAAACGGTGGGGAAATGACAAAAATCCTGATTCCTCTACTATTTCTTTAGTAATAATACAACGATTGTAGAACGCACAATCATACCATAAACGCTACAAAAAATGTAAACATTCGTATTTGGGTTACAACTCCTTTTAGTCTGACACACCCTGGCGGATTTTCGCATTTTTTCAAAATTTTTTGAACTAAAACTACGTTCAGCTGTTTGTTAAAATTCTCTTTAATTTGATACCCAACGGGAATTTTTGCGATTTTATCAAAATTTTCACCCAATTTTTGGGCCCTGACGTCCAAAAATTTTGAAATTTTCAAAAATAAACACTACATTCAGACTGTGGCTAAATTTCTCTTTAATTTGATACTCCACATGGGGTTTTACAATTTTTTCACAGTTTGGCCGCCTCTAATTTTTACGTCCTGCTTCCCTATTTTTGGGACCTCAAAAAAAAAAAAACAAGGGTGTTGTAGTGTTAAATTATGGACACGCATACGGACGGACATGCCAAGTCTACGAAAATCGGGTGATGCGTTAAAAAGTTATCGTCAGACATATCACAAACAGAAGAGAGGCAGACAGACAGACAAATAGACAGACAGATGCCAAACTGTCGAGTCTGAAACCGAGAACTCGCTTCGCTCGTCCAAAAACTTATAGGGAAGGCTGGATTGAATTGTTGTGAGCATGTAGTACAATACATTACTTAGACGAAGAATGTTCTACACGCCGACACGAGGAAGAAGAGTTGTCGAAACATCAATAAAGCACTGGAAAGACATTTGAAGCCAGAACAAGCTGGATGCCTAACCCTGGAAGTGAACAAGAAATTTTTTGTAACAACTGTCCAAAAAGTTATTCTGAACTCTTTCTGGTGTCTACAATTGCGACACACATACATACACGTTTTGGTAGACATTTATTTCTAAACAAACTGGTGAGTAAAATGGCAATAAAATACGAAATTCGACTGTACGGGATATTGTAAATTACGTAAAACAATTAAACACATTCGTCATGCCAAACCTTGCACTGTGTAGTACGTGCAGAATACGTTAATTACGTACGTATGCGGACGTATTCCATAAAAAAGTAATTAAATGTCAAACGTGAGCTGGAGAAATAACCAAACCTGGTAATTCCTCCATTCTGTGACTTTGTATGTGAGGATCGGTTTTACGTGATTCGAGAAATTTGTCTCAAATCAGAATTTTGTCACTCCTTGGGAGGTCGGTGAAACGTAACTACTGATCAGTGCTAGCGTCGGACAGAGGCTCTTCCCCAATCTCATTGTTGAGAAACTAATTCCCATGATTAGTCTCCGGTTGAAACAGCAAGATCGAAGAAATACTACTACACAATCTTCTTGCTGTAGCGTGAGAGTCCTTCACTGGATCCTAGCCTCCTTCACCACAACTTTCGCCTCCGAATGTCTCGATTCGGTGGGAATGACTGCCACTCAACGACACCCAGCAAATCTCTTGTACTCATCCTGATGTCTTCCCTTATACCTTCTTCCTAGAAATTGTCCCTTTGTTATCTGCCTTTACATCAAAGTTTCTGCAACATTACAAAATTCACTAAGCTGTATAATTGTTGTAGCTCATGTTTAAAGCGTAGACCTATTCGCCACCCGTGGTTTTCTCTAACTTGTGTATACATCTTTAGCGATATTTTACTTTTGAAAACTTCAATTTTTTCTGTGAGTGTCCAAATTTTACACCACTAGGTAAACAAGGGTCTTATTATAGTGTTAGCTCTGTATTGCGCTGTGCTAACTTGAACTTCCTAATCTGACGGTATGCGTTAAGTTTCGGTTTTCTTTCACAAGACTCGGTCCCACTTTCTGTGTGATAATGTTAGTATTATTCAACTCAAACACAAGGAGTTTTCCCATTCCTTTGCTGTAATTTCTTAACTCTTTCTCGTACACACGCACAATAAGTTCAATAGATATCACACACACATAACGTACAAATTCCCGGACGTACGTTGACACAGGCGCATTCCTCGAGAACATTACGGCCACTTAGGATTACATGTTGTTCTGATGTAGCTATTTCTGCCCATACGCCATGTATAAAGTGTATACGATATTTAATTCACATTCAATGTATTAAAGTTTAACGTTTTTACTTCCATGTTCCATAAGGAAATGGAAGTATGGTGATGGGGAAAAAAATCGTGTTCGAGATAATTGCAGATTCTGATTGTACTACCCTCAAAACATGAAAAAAAGTCATTTTTCGAAAAGTGTGTGTGTGTGTGTGTGTGTGTGTGTGTGTGTGTGTGTGTGTGTGTGTGTGTGTGTGTGTGTGTGTGTGTGTGTGTGTGTGTGTTTTCTATGGCAAACAATAAGAGCCGCAAATTCAAACAGAATCAAATAATTTTTTGCATACAGCCCTGAATTGTAGAGTACTCAAGACCTATTGTTTTTGGTGAAGATCGGTTAAGGGAAAGGGGTAGTTTACCTGCAACGTTTTATGTTTTAACAAGGGTAATTTTTTCTATGACGAACGATAACTGCCGTAAATTCAGACAGAATCAAATAATTTTTTTTATACCTCCCTGAATTATAGAGAACGCAAGGTTTTTTGATTTTGGTGAAGATTGGTTAAGAGAAAGGGGTAGTTTACCTGCAACATTTTATGTTTTAACAAGGGTAATTTTTCTTATGACGAATGATACCTGCCGCACATTCAAACAGAATCAAATATTTTTTGTACGTTCCTGAATTGTAGAAAACTCAAGGCCTATCGATTTTGGTGAAGATCGGTTACGGGGAAAGGGTAGTTTACCTGCAACGTTTTATGTTTTAACAAGAGTAAAGTACTTAATTTTGATAAATAAAGTATCCTGATAAGAAGATCATAATAATCCACTGTAGAAACGTAGATGAAATATCTATAAATGAAGAGGCTAGTTGGACGGGGTGGGGGTAAATGAAAATGATAGTTGAAGGGGTAGGGATAATTTTTACTTCCATATTTCCTTAAGCAATGGAAGTATGGTGATGGCAAAAAAAATCGTGTTCGAGATTATTGCAGATTCTGATTCTACTACACTCAAAACATGAAAAAAGTCGTTTTCCGAAAAGTGTCTGTGTGTGTGTGTGTGTGTCTGTGTGTCTATGTGTCTGTAGATTTTTTTTCTATGGCAAACGATAACTGCCGCAAATTCAAACAGAATCAAATAATTTTTTGCATACAGCCCTGATTTTTAGAGGACTCGCGACCTATTGTTTTTGGTGAAGATCGGTTGATGGAAAGGGGTAGTTTACCTGCAACGGTTTTTTTTTATCAAGGGAAATTTTTTTTTTTGGCAAACGATAACAGCCGCAAATTCAAACAGAATCAAATAATGTTTCGTATACAGCCCTGAATTGTAGAGTTCTCAAGATCTTTTGTTTTTGGTGAAGATCGGTTAAGGGAAAGGGGTAGTTTACCTGTAACGTTTTATGTTTTAACAAGGGTATTTCTTATGGCAAACGATAACAGCCGCAAATTCAAACAGAATCAAAAGATTATTTGCATACAGCCCTAAATTGTAGAGTTCTCAAGACCTATTGTTTTTGGTGAAGATCGGTTAAGGGAAAGGGGTAGTTTACCTACAACGTTTTTTTAACAAGGGTATTTTCTATGGCAAACGATAACAGCCGCAAATTCAAACAGAATCAAATAATTTTCTGCATACAGCCCTGATTTATAGAGTACTCAAGACCTATTGTTTTTGGTGAAGATCGGTTGGGGGGAAGGGGTAGTTTACCTGCAACGTTTTTTATCAAGCGTATTTTCTATGGCAAACGATAACTGCCGCAAATTCAAACAGAATCCAATAATTTTTTGCATACAGCCCTGACTTGTAGAGTACTCGCGACCTATTGTTTTTGGTAAAGATCGGTTGAGGGGAAGGGGTAGTTTACCTGCAACGGTTTTTTTTATCAAGGGAAATTTTTTTTTTTGGCAAACGATAACAGCCGCAAATTCAAACAGACTTAAATAATGTTTCGTATACAGCCCTGAATTGTAGAGTTTTCACGACCTATTGTTTTTGGTGAAGATCGGTTAAGGGAAAGGGGTAGTTTACCTGTAACGTTTTATGTTTTAACAAGGGTATTTCCTATGGCAAACGATAACAGCCGCAAATTCAAACAGAATCAAACGATTATTTGCATACAGCCCTAAATTGTAGAGTTCTCAAGACCTATTGTTTTTGGTGAAGATCGGTTAAGGGAAAGGGGTAGTTTACTTGCAACGTTTTTTTAACAAGGGTATTTTCTATGGCAAACGATAACAGCCGCAAATTCAAACAGAATCAAATAATGTTTTGCATACAGCCCTGATTTGTAGAGTTCTCAAGACCTATTGTTTTTGGTGAAGATCGGTTGAGGGAAAGGGGTAGTTTACCTGCAACGTTTTTTTAACAAGGGTATTTTTTATGGCAAACGATAGCAGCCGCAAATTCAAACAGAATCAAATAATGTTTTGCATACAGCCCTGATTTGTAGAGTACTCAAGACCTATTGTTTTTGGTGAAGATCGGTTAAGGGAAAGGGGTAGTTTACCTGTAACGTTTTATGTTTTAACAAGGGTATTTCCTATGGCAAACGATAACAGCCGCAAATTCAAACAGAATCAAAAGATTATTTGCATACATCCCTAAATTGTAGAGTTCTCAAGACCTATTGTTTTTGGTGAAGATCGGTTGAGGGAAAGGGGTAGTTTACCTGCAACGTTTTTTTAACAAGGGTATTTTCTATGGCAAACGATAACAGCCGCAAATTCAAACAGAATCAAATAATGTTTTGCATACAGCCCTGATTTGTAGAGTACTCAAGACTTATTGTTTTTGGTGAAGATCGGTTGAGGGGAAGGGGTAGTTTACCTGCAACGTTTTTTTATCAAGCGTATTTTCTATGGCAAACGATAACAGCCGCAAATTCAAACAGAATCAAATAATTTTTTGCATACATCCCTGAATTGTAGAGGTCTCAAGGACTTTCGATTTTGGTGAAGATCGGTTAAGGGGAAGGGGTAGTTTACCTGCAACCTTTTACGTTTTAACAAGAGTAAAGTACTTGCAAATTTATTTAAACTTTTTGAAACAATGGTAATTGTTAAAAATAAAATAATTTTGTTGCCAGGCAATAAAATTAAAATTTTTTAATTTTAATGTAATATAATATTTTTCATTTAATACGGCAATAAAAAGGCAGGTAAGACCCAAACACACAATTCACGTTATTTCTGGCCTCACTCATGTTTATTTTCTTACGTTTGCACGCTTTTTAAATGGAAAGTGCCGAAACCCACACCAACATAACGCGTGCAAGCCGAAAAAATGGACATCAATTTGCTTACTGGCGAAGCTAGTAGTTAATGAATGGGTAGGCAAAAATCTTATCTTAAATTTTTTTTAAGGAATCACTAAAAGGACGGTGGGTCAAATCGGACGCTGAGGTAGAGTTGCTGTAACCGAATGGTTCCACAAACAGCCGTAAGAATTTTACTAGCAGGGAATCTACAGGTTAGCGCAACAGTGGAACTCATGTCTTAATGTTATTGGAGACTTCTTTTAAAATCGTTGAATAAAAAATGCTTTACAGCTCTATACGTGTGTCTATTGAACAATCCTTGTATTAGTCATACACAATAATACAACTGATTGAACTTCAAATTTTTAAACTTGGTTAGTTTCTATATATATGTTTAATGTTACAAATAATTCAAATAACAATCTTGATCATCTGTTAGTTCAGCGGAATAACAGTGACACTTTTAATAACCGCATAAAATAAACACTTAGAAACAACACAGGCGCTTTAACTTAACTGTTTGGACCACAGAAGTGAGGCATGCCTCAACGCTCTATGTGTACAGCGCGGGACAATCCCCCCTCCCTACACTTCCCTATCACACCACTACATTGCTTACATACGATGTATACCAAAAACGCTGAGGCAAGTTCAGGTTGCCTCATTCGCTTTAAACGAACTATGCCGAATCTCACCTGTCACCATCTAGCGGTCGCTCAATAAAGCACGTTTCGGTTTAATAAATTTGACAGTCACAGTAACAATGTATAATCTTTACGTTATGTAGTTCATACGTATTTATAATTTTTATTCTACAGAATTTTTTAGGGTAGGCATTGCCTCAATTGCCTCCATGTAACTTCGCCACTGATATATATGTGTACAACGTTATCGGCAACAAAGAAGTACTTTTTGTTAAAATTCCTTCCCGGGATATTTGGCCGTAGTCCAATGTTTTCTACAAAACCAGACATTTCGGCAATGCCATCGACTTCCATCATCAGTGAAAATCGAGTGCGATAACGTGAGGTGGTATACGTTAGTGACCACAGTACTGTGGTTAAGGCTGAAGCAGTAAGTAGAAAGAAGTAGTTTCTATGGTAATATTTCATTTCGAAAATAATTTTAAATATAAATCTTAGAATATGGAAGTCATGTATGGTTCTCCATACCGATATTTATTTATGTCATGTGTACTACGTTATCGGCAACAAAGAAGTAGTTTGTTGTTATAATTCCTTCCTGGGCTGTTTGGGCTTGATCCAATGTTTTCTACAAAACCAGACGTTTCGGCAGTGCTATCGACTGCCATCATCAGTAAAAATTGAGTGCACTACCGTGAGGTGGTATACGTTAGTGATCACAGTACTGTGGTTAAGGCTGAAGAAAGACGTAGTTTCTATGGAAATAGTTCATATCGAAAAGTATTTTAAATATAAATCTTAGAACATGGAAGTCATGTATGGTTCTCCATACCGATATTTTACTTCCAAGTTCCATAAGGAAATGGAAGTATGGTCATGGCGAAAAAAAATCGTGTTCGAGATAACGTTTGATTCTGATTGTACTACCCTCAAAACATGAAGAAAAGTCATTTTTCGAAAAGTGTCTGTGCGTGTGTCTGTCTGTCTTTCTGAGTGTAGAATTTTTTTTATGGCAAACGATAACAGCCGCAAATTCAAACAGAATCAAATAATTTTTTGTATATAGTCCTGAATTGTAGAGTACTCAAGGCCTATTGTTTTTGGTGAAGATCGGTTAAGGGAAAGGGGTAATTTACCTGCAACGTTTTGTTTTAACAAGGGTAATTTTTTTATGACGAACGATAACTGCCGCACATTCGAACAGAATCAAATATTTTTTTGCAAACATTCCTAAATTGTAGAGGACTCAAGACCTATTGTTTTTGGTGAAGATCGGTTAAGGGAAAGGGGTAGTTTACCTGAAACGTTTTATGTTTTAACTAGAGTAAAGTACTTAATTTTGATAAATAAACTATCTTGATAAGATCATAATAATCCACTGTAGAAACGTAGATGAAATATCTATAAATGAAGAGGCTAGTTGAACGGGGTGGGGTAATTTTCTATAAATGAAAATTATAGTTGAAGGGGAAGGAGATAATTTTTTATATGTGTACTACGTTATCGGCAACAAAGACGTAGTTTGTTGTTAAAATTCCTTCCCGGGCTGTTTGGCCGTAGTCCAATGTTTTCTGCAAAACCAGACGTTTCGGCAGTGCCATCGACTTCCATCATAAGTGAAAACCGAGTGCGATAACGTGAGGTGGTACACGTTACTTCAGTACTGCGGTTAACGCTGAAGCAGTAAGTAGAAAGAAGTAGTTTATATGGAAATATTTCATTTCGAAAATGATTTTAAATATAAATCTTAGAACATGGAAGTCATGTATGGTTCTCCATACTGATATTTTACTTTTGGCGTACCTCTTAACTAATAAAATCTAAAAATCTAGTATGAATCAGGTTCATAATGTTACATTTGATGGAACAAATTCTAATAGGCCTATAACAGCAGTTAAGAATCTTGGTGCCAGCTTTCCAAAAAGCCTTTTTTTTTTTACGCCTGTCACATGTTAAAGTTAGCTTGCAATACTTTTGGTGATAAGGGTAGGCCTACTATAGTGTCTAATCAAGGGGTTATAGATTTTAAGTATATTAAAAGATTAAATAATCTGCAAAAAGAACAAGGTTTAAAGTTTGCTAATAAGTTGTTAGAGAATCACATATTTTATGAAAATCAAAAAATGAATGTGAAAATGTCACAAACGCTAAGGCGGAGGTAGCTGACGCAATAGAGGTTTTAATTAACAAAAACCTTGTGGAACTTACTGGAGCCAAACCTACCACTGAGTTTATTAGAATATCAGATGGACTGTTTGATTACTCCAACAATAGGGATCCTTATGGGAAAAACTCTACAGGGCCCATTAAAAAATTAAATCGGATCGTGACACAATTAAAATTATTCGAAAATTATTTCGTAGTTAAAGAGTGAAGAGTGTATTCATTTACTGATAACAGATGGCAATACCTTGTGCGTTTACACTCATTTTACTAACTTTGTGTCAAGTGGAAATTAATTAGAGCGTCATCAGACGTTTTAACGATTGTAAAATTTATGTATAATTTGTTGATTATATCTGACAGTAAACTTAATACAAACAAAATGAATATATCAGCTTGTAAAAATTTTGCCCGCACAGTGTTTAGAAAACATATTTCAAACAATGATTTTTCTGAAGACACCCATGAATTGAAACTTATCAAAGTAATAGGGACATTATTTTATAAAATCTTGTGCTAATATATTGCTAAGGAAAGAACCGCTGCAGCTACATTCTCTAAACTTGGTGTCCTCCAAAAATTAAATAAATTTGTACTATTTAGTAATGTTCAATATAAACATGTTTACGCAATTAATATGTAGCTAATAAAATAAAATATTTTAATGTAAATTAGCAATGCTAATTGAACAGTTTAACGACCATGGCTAGCGTATACGATTTTACTCAAAAAAACATTTTAAAATTTACGGCTAACGTCTTTTATTCTTTGTTTCCTTTATTTTAAAAATTTTTTCGTCTGAAATTGCATTTTTCATTTTGAGGAATAGACTTTCAGCTTATTTTGCCTTCACTCCAGTTATCTTTACAACTTGACGCTTGCAGATGAGTGCAAATTATTAGACTAGGAGAAGAATAAGAAAATTGTTCATAATTTGCAACAATTATTTTATTTCAAGTTTTTTTTTACATTAATATTTAGTAATTATAAGTTAATACTTAGTAGGATTAGCTCTCTTGTTTGTTTTAGCAATGTGGACAAGTTTCCAACGAACACGAGGGCTCATGTTTTGTTTGGAGCCGCATTTACCCATCCGGTGAGGATCCTATAACCCTCTCAATGGCAACGGCCGATTAATTCTACTCTTCATTTTTGTTAAATAGATATTGTTTACTTATTTTTTGTCGAGTGTAGCGGTTTCCTTTTAAAATGGTATTGGGTCGAAGCAATTTTACGTGGCGACAAACCTTTTTTCTCCACAAATTTATTTTTATAAAAGCAGTAGTAAAGATTTCAAAAAGTTATATCTTATGTTAGAATTAAACTACACATACTAATAATAATTAATAGCAAACAAAGTAAAAATGTTATTTATAGTCAAAAAAGGATTTTTATGAAAATGAGTGTGACACAATTTAACGCAAAATATGCTCCGCTAAAGCAATAACAGCTATAACAAAGCAGAAAAGTCAGCCTTTGTACAGGTACAGTATTTAGCATACCCAATATTCTTGCCCCCCATTGGTGGGGAGAGCAATGAACAGCGGTCGGACCTAATTCAGTGAATGCAGCACGCGATCCATATATTATACATCGATGTGTAAGCTATACAGACGCCATAAACAATTGATTACCAGCAACAAACACAGAAGAGACTTACCAATAAATCCTTTTTTAGCCAATTCCAGAGTGAATCTACGGGTAATTTTTTCCAGTTCGTTTTCACTGTAGTGTTTAGGATCGATCTTGACGCCGGCCTTAGCACCGCCGAACGGCACGTCCACACAGGCGCACTTGAATGTCATCAAAGCTGCTAAAGCTTTTACCTCGTCTCGAGACACCTCTTCTGAAAAACGGATACCTGTAACAGACAGACAGAAAATAAATTATTAAGAGAAAGTAAACATATGAGATGCTTTAATGGCTGAAAAAAAAAAGGATGGAAGAAACTAATCTAACCTGAGGGGGGGAGTGAAGTGGAAGATATTGGATAGGACGAAGTGATTTTGGGTGGAATCTAACAGAAATAACTCAACTCCCAACTATGACGTTTACTGAACCTAAGTTAAAATTTGTGTTGTTAAAAGTCGGACAAAAAAACACATTGGTGATTAATTAACGTGTTAATAACATTATAACGTTATAGTAATACAGATAATTATTAGTCTTCATTTTGGGCAGAATAGACGGGCATTTCGCTGAAGTTCGCGCCTCGGTTAGTATAGCCTACTCTGAAAAATCGGTCATAAAAGTCAACCACAAAATTCAATTTAAGGCGTTCTTTTAGGTTGGGTTTAGTTTTAGGTTGTAGTTTAAATATTATACACAGTACGCCACATGCAAACATCACACGCTTGCATTTACACGAATGATTATGAATAGTAAAATTATAGGATTTTAAAACTGTGTGAATAAATAAAACAGAAAAATTCAGCTTTTCAATCATCTTCAACCTATTATCTATTTTTAAATGCTTAACCTTACTGAATACTGAATAACGAACAAAATGTTAAAAAGCGGTCACGTGTGGAATACCAGTAAGTTATAAACTTTTACGGCGGTTGGAAGACGTAGGGGAAGTAACTTTCATTCATTTGTCGAACGTACAGCCGTCGCCTATCGATTCTGAACTCGGTCACGTTTTTGAGTCCTCGCTGACAGACTACTTTATTTAGACGAATCCAATTGTGGAATGGCGTCAGGTGTAGAATCTGTAATTCGTTGAACCGAACTCGGTCTGTCTTGAGTTTGCTCGCTACTGGGACCTCAGCGAACGAATTCTGTATTAAGGCAGTCTCTACATGATACGGTAACTGGCGGACAAATGCTAACTGAATTTTGAATCGATAAACTCATTTGAAGAAGATAATTAAACCAGCGATTATTCGTTGTATAATACAGGCCATTACATAATGCTTCATAGTATCGTACAAAATTTATACACTGCATTTTATTACACGGTACCAATAAACCGCTGATTTTCCAGATCATTAATAATTTTTTAATATGTTCACATCAGGCTGCTGCAGTTATTTGTCCTTGACTGGACAATGATCGACACCTATCTTACCTTAAGCTGCTTGTGTTCAGTCACGCTGTCTTTAAATAACCAATATTCGTTCGTCCCCTGTCCGTTTACCAATATTTCGTGAAACGAATAATTTTGAGAGGTCTATTTTTGTAAATCCAAACTTCAAAACCTACGATAACCACCCTTGAAAATTAAATCGTACAGAACTTGTATAAGACTAACTGTAACTTATATTAGCGATAAATGAGCCTTACATACAAGTAATGGCCATTTTTTAACGGTATTCGAAAGAAAAGTAATAGGAGGGATCAATGAAGGAGGGATTTGGAGATAAGATTCAATGACGACATAGTAAATGTGTTCCAAAGTCTAAATATTGTGAGTTTATTATACTTACGAGAATTAGCCGGTACGAGCAATGGAAATAACGCCAATAACGTGTATATAGGCAGATTTTTAGTGAGCACTGTGATAAACGAAAACAAGAAGCTGTTTGAAAAATACCAAACAAATTAGATAAACACTCAAATATTCTAGTAGTTATTCTTCTTGATAACAGTGAAAGTCCCACAGGCCAAAAAGATGCACAGTTTTAAATCTTCCTGACAGGTTAATTAACTCAGCAAACATTATGTAAGCTTAATGTAAACTAATGAGCTGCGTTACTGACTGGGCTCGCTCAACTTAATCCTGCGCTCTCTTCTTGAAAACAGATACTCATTTTGCCTCATAACAGACTGTTTTACTGTAAAAATTAAAAAAAATCCTCATTGAAGTTATTGACGACCCAAGAAGAAAGAGACATGCATGACGTGGTGAGGAATTTGAGGATTGTGAGAATAGATTACTAGACTGATGGTGAGGAGCAAAGAAGTTGGTGGTGGAGTAAAAAAGATCACTCATGGCTATAGTGTCAGAATAAGTAAGCAAGTTATAACAAAGTCTTCTTTACAGTCAGCCGTAATGACTTCTTTCTCTGCTCCCTCGCACGTCACGGTGCCGCTCCTGTAAACAAACGATTCCCGTATGTCACCCTTCCTCTCACCAATATCTTCAGTTGTTCCAATAGCGTCTCCCTTTTCCATTTGGCTTTCTGGTGTGGTCCTCCTGCCCGATTCCAGGTCTCCCTCACATATCGTAACAAATATTTTTCCCGAATGTTTTGCTTGATCGATCCTGTTTACATGTCCGAATCATCAGAGCTGTCATATTTCTCTGTTATTCCGATAGTGCTGATGCTACTAATTTTTCGCGAATATTTCTACTTCTGATCCTGTCTTTTCTCTCTTACCGATCACCCTGCTTAAATGTTGTATTTGATAAGCCGTAGCATCCGAAATACGCACGATCTTCGACACAAATAGTGTCATTGGCTTTAAAGATGGTTTTTTTTTATAGATGTATGGTTGATCTCGCGCTAGTTCCTTTTTCCTTATTGAATGTCTAGCAAACTCTATTTGCCTTATTTATTCTTTTTCTTATTTTTTCATGTACTTTTCACCACCACTTTCAGATATTCTAGCTGTTGCGCATACTGTAATTGTTTTACGTCTAGCTATATATATCATAATCGAATCCTTGCTCATCTTTGTCACTTTTATCACTTTACTCTTCTGTATATTAATCTTTACATCTTTTCGTCTTATCTACCTTCCTTTAAAGTTACTTTCACTTGGTGATAAAAGAGGCATGTCATTAACGTATAATGGGAAATGTGGGCTTAAATTTAGATATCCCAAACTAGTATTTCTAATACTAGAAGTACACAACATACGTATTATACAGGATACATTTGTGTAATCCGTACATATCACAAATACTAGAGATCTTCACCTCTCCCCGTGCTGATATATCGAATTCTTTCGACTTCTTTCCATTTAGTGTTACCAGTTCTCGCTGATACGCTTCAGGAATAATGAAGAATTGAAGACACTCATTGAAGGGAAAGATATATTAAGGTTCATCAAAGCACAAATAATTAGTTGGCTGGGGCAAGTCGGAAGAATGGAGGATACAAAAGTGGTTAGGAGTGTCTGGAAGGGGAAGAAGGAAGGAGGAAGAGGGAGAAGAAGAAGGAAGAGTCGACCAAGAAAAAAATGGATGGACAACGTCGCTCGAGTCCTTGCTGCGATGGGTGTAAGAGGCTGGAAAGGATTCGAATGATAGAGGCGAGTGGAGAAAGATTTTTGCGGAGGCCATGGCTCACCAGTGGCTGTACCGGAGGACGAGGACGAGGAGGAGGAGGAGGAGGAGGAGGAGGAGGAGGAGGAGGAGGAGGAGGAGGAGGAGGAGGAGGAGGAGGAGGAGGAGGAGGAGGAGGAGGAGGAGGAGGAGGAGGAGGAGGAGGAGGAGGAGGAGGAGGAGGAGAAGGAGGAGGAGGAGGAGAAGAAGAAGAAGAAGAAGAGTCTTGTATTCGTCATATTCATATTTTTAATTATTTTTCTGAATGTAGATGGCACTCCCAGTTATTCTATACTTCCTATGTATATTTTTTTGGTGCTTCTTACATCGATGCACAGTAGAATTTAGGCTTAATTGTTATCCAGTATTTTCTTGATTAACGGTTTGTCACGGTGAATATACGAAGTTATGTGTCTTCCTTGCGTCAAAGTACTTCTGTTCGAGATAAAATTAAACATCATTACATGAGATACCGAAAAAGACTAACAGACAGCGCGCCTTAACGAGCTGACAAGAAAGGTGCTTGCTGGACGACCCAGGACACACAAGACGATTAAAACGTTTCAGATACACAACCACAGCGAACAGACTTTGTTGGCTTTGTTTTAAATTACAGTAAGGAAAGAGTTCTCGCTGGAGCACCCTCCGTATGACATGTTTTTCTTTCATTTCACTAACATAATTTTTTCTTAAGGTTTTTGAACAGACTGTAAAATAAAATGAAGCTACAAAAATGCGCCAAAATTCCTGGTAACAGATATTGGTCGAATAGAGAGGGTTCGAAAATTTAAGTATCTAGGAGAAGTAATTCAAGAGAAGGGTTTAGAAAAATCTGCTATAGAAGAAAGGATTCATAAGATGGAAAGGGCATATGGTAAAACTAAAGATATTTACAATAAAAAGTGCATATCTAAAGATGCGAAAATAAGCCATTACAGTACAGCAGTGAAGCCAGAATGCCTATATGCAAGTGAATGTCTAGCATTGAATTATAATAAAATTTAGACAAACTAGCAATATTGGAAAGACGAATTATTAGGACTAGGAGTGTCACTGACACAAATGGGCGGAGCATTTGATATTCGTAATAATTTATTTATCAATATTTTTACAATCAACCGTCTTTGATCCTTTAGATAAATAGATTCGGAATAATTTATTTATCAATATTCTTACAATCAACAAAATATATAGACTTTTATGATATACACTTTTTATTGAATACACATTATAGTACAATACACATTAATTGTCATTAAACATATTCCACAACCTTTGGAACTCATCTCTACGATCAACCATTGATGGATTTCTATTATTAATTTTTAGCAGTCTATCAAAATTAAACGCTGGTTTTAATAATAATCCTTCTAATGTTTTCACTCTTGAAAGAGCACCATACGTTAATCCAACCTGAAATCCATTGTCTCCTAAATTAACAATTGCCTTACCTAATGTTATCCCTTGCGATCTATGTACTGTATACTAACAGCATATGCTAACATTAACGGAAATTGTTTGCGAGTACAAGAAATTTCATTTTTCTTGAATGATGCCATTACTGGTACAATGGGTATATAAGTCTCGTACAGAACTGGTCCTGTATATTTTTCGAAAGATACAAGTATACATATTGGCATGTAATTGTCATAATTTTTGCATTCAACTGCCAGGTCATAAATAATATCAGTTACTGTCCCAACTGAACCGTTGACTAGTCCTTTTGTGACCCAAAGATTTCTTCTAAGGATAACTAGAGCACTTTTACATAAACGTAATTGAGCAAATACTCCCTGAGAATCGTCAGATTTTGCTAGAGAGGCTTCTGGGCAATTATGGATTGCATTGATTAGAGCCACGGGTTGTTTATTGGTTTCTAGTTTTTCATAATTAAAGCGTTCGATTTCAGCATTTTTCGACTTTATACAGACAGTATCTTTGAAATTGTCCCCGATATTGTTTACATAAAATCTTTTAGATAAGAGCTGACAATCTTGTTCAGTGTATAACGCTAAAAAATGAAAAAAAAGAGGAACCATCTGTCCGCGCTTGAAATGACATTGACGTATGTGGAGAAACTATGAAAGGAGTTAGTACAAAGGAGTGTAACAGCCTTCAACGTCGACGTGCAGATGTCTGTAGATATCATAAATCTAACAGAGCAGGTGTTCGACAGAGAGAAAATTTACCAGGAAAATACAACAGAGGTGAGTGAACTAAGTTAACAAGTGCAGCTGGAAGCTTGGAGAAATTAATGGATTGTTCTGGCTGAAGGGGACAGAAGACGCCAGAACGAAATACAATGAGAAAATACTAAGAAAACCACGACCGTGGTGATTGCAATAATCAACGGGACAGCTGGATGCTTAGCGAAACTAAAGGGTGTTCTAGCTGAATGTCATAGAAAGACGCCAGAGAGGAGTACAATTAGAAATACTAAGAAAGCTACGCATGAGGTTATTAAACTAATTTAACAAGTGCAGCTGGACGCTTAAAGAGAAGAAAGGTAGTTCCGAGTAAAGAGAGTAGAAATACATCAGAGAGAGATTTACCAAGAAAGCTACGCATGAGGTTATTAAAATAATGAACAGTGCAGCTGGACGTTAGGGAACACAAGAGTTGTTCTGGTTAAAGGGATAGCAAAAACACCAGAGAGGATTTACCAAGAAAATTATAGCAGAGGTGAGTGAACTAATTAACGTGGCAGCTGGACGTTAGATAATACAAGGGTTGTTCTGTCTGAATGGCATACAAAGACAACAGAAGATTTACGAGTCTGAAAATCGGACAGGCCGTGACAGAGGGTGATGGACTAGAGCTAGAAATAAGAAGGGAACAAACGTGGCCTATCAGAAAACAGCGGTAAAGGTAGGCGGGTTCCAGGAGTGAATTTTCTTAGAAGAATGCAAGAAGGACCAATTAAAACAGGGCAAAATGAAATGTAAGAAACTAGTGGGGCAGGGTGTGTATGAAATATACACAAGGAACAGAGACGCGATAAGGGGAGTCTTTACTAAATTTCAGAGGAGTCTACGTTAAATTCTCGAAGTATTTACTTAAATTCGGAAATAGTCCGTGGTAAAGTTTCGGAATCTACTGTAAAGTTCAGAGAGTTTACTTAAATTTTCCGTAAAGTTGACACGAGTAAATAATTTGTGAACATTTAGAACTCTATTATAAAAGCTCGTAGAATCATAAAATAAACGAACGTTGTAATTGTCCTGTGATGTGGAACGTGTGTATGTGTTGTAGTTGTAGACATATATATTTATATGTCCATTTATATGTATTGTATATTCATGTGTTATTTCTGGGGGTTAGGTATAGGGCTAAGTGGGGAAAAGTAACCCCAATTGTAAAAGAAAATTTCAGTTAAATTTTATAATTATTTTTAAAGCAAAAAGTTAACCAAAAATATTTTAAGGAGAATGCACTGATTTTGTTGGGAGATAAATATTTAACGTTTTGTTAAAAAAAAAAAAGGAGAAGGGTGTAATAAAAATTTATTGGTTGTTAATTTTGTGAGTTTTAATTGCAAGTCCCGTCTCACTGGATCCAGCGCATTTTTGGCTTCTCTAGGCTTTTGGCCTAGTTTTAATTATCTTGTGGCCCCTCTTAAAAAAAAAATTATAAGTCAACAAAATACTTAAAGAGGGGTCTCATTTGGTAGCAGAACGTGGTTGAGATTAGGGTCAACCCTTGGGTCCTTTGGGTGTGACGGGGCTTGCAAACTCAGGAAACATTTTGGGGTTCGAATCGGACTTGGAATAATTACTAGAAGTCCCTATATCTATAAGTACCTATGTCTTGTTATGTTTAAGGTTTTGTTAACTATATGTGTGTATCATTGCCCGCCTGTTGGTATTGTTGAACTGGAGGTCGCCACGGGGTGTGAAATTTTAGGGGGAAATTCCTTGGACACTCGAAATATCGCAGATCTGGGCCGAGGTGGAGAAATGGTTTTCGCGTATTACCTTGCCAATAATAGGGAAGGCGTTTTTAGTTATGCGGTATAGCCCGATCGGCAGTCGGTCTCCTCCGAGATACGGGAGCCGAAGTTATTGCAAATATTTATATGAGAATTTGTTGTTGTTCGTTGGTCGGTAATTTTGTCATGTCATGTATTAGTGTGTGTGTTGCGTTCCTTCGTGTGTAGTGTTGTTGAGAGCTAGTTCAGGTAAGTGGGCTGGGTCCTCGCAACGGTAGGGGGACCCGCAGTCTGCTTGAAGGAATGACAGTACTCAAGTATTCCTGTGTTCTTTATTGTCAATTTTGTAGGGTGTTGTGTTTTCGTGTGCCGACCGCGAAGCTCGAGGATGAGCGTCATAAATCCAGAGTTGTTTCTGCGTGACGAAATCGAGTTCGAGTTACGAGCCCGGGGGAGAGACCCGAAAGGGACGGTAATTGTATTGCGACGGCAGCTCAGAGAAGCGCTGTCCGCGGGCGAAGCGCTCTCGACAGTCGCCATCGCTGACAAAGAGAGTGAATTCGAAAAATGCATCGAGAAGTGGGAGGAGCTGCAGGAATTAGCTCGGTGTGTAGACAATTTGGAGGAGGGACCGGGGTGCTCCATCGGCGTCCGGCGAATCCGGCAACGCCTGCAGCATGTAAAACTCAGGCTGCAGAATCTTGACCAACAATGGGGCGATCTTGAGCCGGCCCATGATGTAAAAGGTCTGATCCAACAGATCACCTCGACCCTGCAGGGGTCTCAACCGGGTAGACCACCTACGCCGGCTCCAGTTGCTGAGACCGTGGTCTCGGCTGTAGAGTCATCTTATAGAGCAATCGAGCCTGCCGCAAGTACCCCGGTTTTCTCCGGTTTGGTGGCGGCGACATATCACAAGCTGCCCAACCCACTGTCTCAAATCATCCAGCAATTACCGGTCGTGGATGGGCTGGATGTGGCCAAATTATTGCCGTTTTTTAAAATAATTTTTCAATTGGTCGATTTCCCGGGTATGTCAGATCGTACCGTCCTCGAGCTCGTTTATCCTTATTGTCGCGGCCCCATGGCCGAGAGGGTGGCGGATGTAATGAGGCGTGGAGGTGGAGTGGCGGAGTTCCACCAGGAGGTGTTGGAGGCGTTCGTGCCCGGGAGACTAATGCAGCAATTACGTCACCGACACTTTTATCGCGTGCAGGCGAGGGGCGAGAGTCTTACCCAATTCGTGCAAAGTATTCGAGAGGTAGCGCGCATACTGGGACTGGGCATGTCGGAGGAAGAGGTTGTCCAGAATATTCTTGACGGCGTCTCCTCAGAAGACAGATTGCGACTCGTATTTGCTGAGCGGCCGCGGTGGTTTGCGGACTTGGACCGGCTGTGTGTGATGTCCAAGGCCATTCAGATGAGCGACGAGGCGAGGGGAGACAGAAGAGGGGAACTACCCAGACCTCAGAGAGCGGAAGGACGCAGTGAACCTTTCCCCCCTCGACAGGCCCAGTCAGTTCGAAATCGCGAGCGAGGGGGGGACATCATCTGTTACAATTGTAATCGCCCGGGGCACGTGGCGCGATCATGCACCCAAGGGCGCGCGCGTCCAGCACCTCCATCGTCAAGACCCATCCCAAAAAACTAAGTAGACAGGGGAAGATATGTCGGAGGATGTCTTCCCCTCGCACTAAATCTTTACAAGTTCCAACTACCTCCAGGCAATTGCTAGGATCCAACTCTTTCGACATCAAGGTCCGGTCCACTACCTCTCAACATTTTTCAGTATGCCCCTTTCTGTCGCTCGAGGTAAAAGGGGGTCAGCTCAGAGCATTAGTTGACTCCGGTTCAGCCCGATCCATCATCTCATCTCGGGTATGCGCCGATCTTGAGAAGCAGGGCTTGATCAAGGGGTCGAACCTGTCGTCTGTGGTATGCTGGACTGCATCTCGAGAAATCTTGCCCATCTCCCAGGTGATTACCTTTAAATTTAAAATCGATGGGTTTTCTTGGGTGTGGCCTTTTCTGGTTTCTCCTGCTCTGGGAGTGGATTGTATCATTGGTGCCGATTTCATCGCGAAAAGTGGTCTCGTGCTGGACATCCAAGCGCACCAATGCTATTTCAAGTTTAATCGGGGAGCTCTTATTCCGTTCCTTGGGTACCAGGGAGCTAAGCCAGGTATCCAAGAGGTGGCTTGTCCCGATTCTGCACGAGATCATCTCACTTCATCCCAGCAGAGGGCCTTAGACCAATCGTGTGAGGAATTTCCCGAGGTGTTAACTCCTACATTGGGACTCACACACCTGCTGGAGTATAATATCCGTCTTACAGACTCAAAGATAGTAAGGTCGCACCCTTACAAATTCGCACCTCCGAAGATGAGCATTCTGCGAGAGAGGGTTTAAGAGTTGTTAGAACAAGGGGTGATTGAACCTTCTCATTCTAGCTATGCCAGTCCAGCGTTTTTGGTACCTAAGCCTGGGGGTAAACACCGTATGGTCATCGACCATCGGAAGTTGAACGCAAATATCGAGGTGGATTCTGTTCCCCTCCCAGACTTACATTCGGCCTTTGATTGGTTCAGTGGGGCCAGGTATTTCACCATAATCGATCTCGATGCGGCTTATCACCAGATTCCTTTGGCCAAAGAGAGTAGACCGTACACGGCCTTTTGTGTACCATGGAATTTGTACCAATACACAAGGGTTCCCATGGGTTTGGCTGTGGGGGCCCAGACACTCACTCGTCTTCTCGATACCGTTTTTCACGACGTGAAATTCAGGTTCGTCTTTAATTACTTAGATGATTTGTTGGTGTACAGTGAGACATTCGAAGATCTGGGTCATCTCCGAGAAGTGATGTGTCGGTTGAGAAGATCTGGCCTCACTGTCAATCCCGAGAAGGTTCGTTTCGCCGAGGAGAGTATTTCTTTATTGGGCCATTTGGTTTCACACCGGGGGGTTACGGTCGACCCCGAGAGGACACAGGGCATCCGTGACTTCCCCCCTCCTAGGGATGCGAAGGGAATATCGAGATTCGTAGGTATGGTCAATTTTTATCGACGATTCATACCTAATATCGCTGAGATTGCCGCACCCTTGAACGAGCTGAGGAAGGAGGGCGCTAAATTTACATGGGGCCGAGAGTCAACAGAAGGCTTTCCACACCTTGAAGGAGGCCATCATCTCCCCACCGGTGTTACGGATGCCCGACTTTTCGAAACCCTTTAGTCTACAGACGGACGCGAGTTCGGTTGCGCTCGGGGCAGTTCTGTCCCAAGTTGTTGATGACGCTAGGCAGCCTGTGGCTTTTATTTCCCGGACATTGACCCAGCAAGAACGAAAATCACCCGTCTATGAGCTAGAGTGTTTAGCTGTTGTGTACGCTCTAGACAAGTTCAGGCGTTTCCTGGAACATGCTGAGTTCCTGATCGAGACCGACAATCAGGCTCTCTCTTGGCTTCTGGCTCATCCCCGGCAACTGGGTAAAATTGGTAGATGGGTGGTGAAGATCTCATCCTTTAAGTTCAAAGTGCAACACATTAGGGGATCTCAAAATGTAGTTGCAGACGCCTTGTCCCGCATGTTTTCCCAGCCCAGAGATGCCCAATCTGAGCAACCCTGTTCCGTTCTGCTAGACCTTCCATTAGCCTTCACTGATGTGTTACCCCATCAGTTAAACGACGAAGAGCTGGGTCCAGTCATCCAAAATATAAAGGAGGGTAACGTACAGGCCCCTTACTTCTTGTCCAAGGGAGTCCTATGTTGTAGAGAAAGAAAAGGACGTGCCCCTAAGATCGTGCTGCCTAGCAAGTTAGTGCCCATGGTCTTCAGTTATTACCACAATTCCCCAGTAGGAGGCCACAAGGGAATTTCTAAGACCATTTCCAGCATTAGGAGACATTTTATCTGGAAAGGCATGGATAGGGACATCGCGACCAGGGTTAAGAGCTGTCATCTATGTGGCTTGAGCAAGCCTGCCCAGAACACCAAGTTAGGGTTGTTGTCATCTGATGTGGCGAGCAGACCGATGGAGAAGTTGTTCATCGACTACGTGGGGCCATTCCCCCGTAGCAAGTTAGGTAATGCTTACCTGCTTGTTTGTGTGGATGCTTTTTCAAAGTTTGCCTGGCTATTGCCCTTACGGCAGGCAACGGGTCGTTTAACCATAAACGCGCTCCAAAACAATATATTTCAGCATTTCGGTCTTCGACCATCATTGTCTCGGACAATGGCCCGCAGTTCATTTCGAGTGAATTCCGGCGGATGTGTTTCGCCAGTGGGATCAAACACGTAACCACTTCCTCTTATTACCCACAGCCGTCCCATGCGGAGAGATTCAATCGGAATCTCCGGTCCGCCCTGATTGCTTATCACGCTGAGCAACAGACCACCTGGGATCAGAATCTGAAGTGGTTACAGTTAGCTTTTAATACGGCCCGACATGACAGTCATCAGGCCGTGCCCTTTGAAATCCTGTTTGGATTCTCGCCCGCATTCCCGTTGACCAATTTGTGGAACATCGAAGATCTTCTGCCACGGGAGCCAGATAATAGAACTGCAGAGAGGTGGAAGGAGGCTCGGAAGAATTTGCTGCGAGCGCACGAGCGGGTCCGTCGACGATATAATCAGGGGCGAATTCCTAACCCCTTCCGGATTGGGGACTGGGTCTATTGCCAGAGCTACCAACTCAGCTCAGCCGCGGACAAACGGGCCGCAAAGTTACGTTACCGCTGGTCGGGGCCATATCGCATCTTGGGGTTCACGTCACCGGTGACGGCCCGGCTGGGTGTACCGGGGGGCGATTCTAAAGAAATTGTTACACATGTTTCAAAATTGAAGCTCTGTCGGAGGGAGTAAGCTGACTAATAGAAGGGGGGTAAGATTTGGTGGTTTTCATGTGTGTAGGGATGGTGATCCTTCGGTGGTGTGTGCTCCGGGGAAAAGGTAAGAACCTGGTATGGTAGCGGGTAGATGTTCCCCACAATCCGGGTGGTGTACGTCTACTTCAGGGCTGCGCCCCTGCCTACGTGAGCCTTGGTTTCCTCCACTCCTCCTCATTGAGGGAACCCTGTCCTCACCCTTGACCTTTAAGGATCCTTACCCTTTTCATCCTCCCGATTTCTTACCCCTTACCAAAAAAAAAAAAAAAAAAAAAAAAAAAAAAAAAAAAAAAAAAAAAAAAGAGTAAGTAGAGCAAGTCGTACCGCTCCAATGAGGCCAGGTAGGGACCTCGGGGGCGTTGTACGACGTGGACAATGTCCTTGGAGCACACATGTATTAGGTTATAGGAAGGGATATACACATTGGGAAAACAAATTATGGTGTCATGGAAACCACCTCCCCCGTTCTCTCCCTGGTCCTGTGGGATGTAAGAGGGATTCATGGGATAAAGTGTTATTGGATTTTGGGGGGTTAGTCCCCGTGTAAGTATAGGGCATGGGTCCCTGTTGAGGTAGCATCGGAGTTCCCGCATAAGTGGTCAAGCCTCAGGAGGTCAGAACTCAGGGTGCACCCGAACACTCTTTCTTCTTTTCTTCTTCTGTCTTTCTTGCTGCATGCTGGCCCTGATCAGGTCAGTGTGTAGTGCCAACACACTCGCATTCTACACGTCTTCTTTCTGTTTTTTCGACTTCCTTCTGAGCCACTGCTCTCCTGAGAACAAATGCAACTGGGAAAACCGAGGAACACCTGCGTTTTAGTAGAAAACATTGGGGTACACTGCAGGGTACTCCTCTGTCTAAGTGTGGGGCAACTATGTTGCCCTTTTGGGGTGGGGGTGTGCCGATTGATTAAAATCGGTGCTAATACGCAAAAGTAAATGACATATAATAAAAAAATCTTGTACTGCATTTAACGAATATAAAGAAAAATAGGTTTCTGTATTTAGCGGTGGGCGTTCTGCCGTACTGTGTTTAACGGTTAGCGCAGAATCTACATGAGGTAACGAAGCGGCGCTTGATTGGTGCTGCTCCCTTGCGAACGCCTCGAAGCGCGAGTTGAAAAATGCGTAGAATAAACGGTTCCGAGCTTGTCTGATTTCGCTGCTCCAACTAACCGCCTCGCCTGCTCTCCGACAGAGAAGTTTTTTTTTAATTGTTCCATCTTCCACCTATGGCAGGCTAAATTAAAACAGATCTGCGGTAAGTGAGTGCAGTATACTTATATATATTTAATTTAAAGTAACGTAAAAGGGGTTTTGTTTAATATACGTACAAGAAGGAATGAAAATTGTTAACCTGTTACACGCACGCCACGTGGCGAATTAGAGTATGCAAAATGAGTTAATTGTATAACAGTAATTGAAGTCTTAACTAAGGCCCCGTAATTGACCAATGTTAACGCAAAATAATATGTACTTTAGCCAAACTTAATGTTTTCAAAGATACGGCCACATGCCCGTATAACCTGTTGTAGAGTGTGTCAAACTTTCATTTCAAGTACGCCTAAAGCAGTGTTTAAAATTATAAATGGATTTTGGTGCGTGTGAGAGTAACCTGGGGGAATAAGTGTTGGAGCATCTCGCTGATAGTATTTGTATGCTTAGGGTCCCTCGCTTCAAGTCGAGGACCAGCTCCAAATCATGACCTGAACAACCGAACATCAAAGGCTCTCAGCTTCATCTACCGGAGGAGAACAGCGAGGAACAGGCCACACCAACCCAAAAATCCTTTAGACCAGGACTTCAAACTCCACACCAGGGAATAAATCAGGTGACACCAACCCAATATTACCTTTTAACACCAGTGAATGTAACCTACTAGAACTCGTGGGAATATTGCGACACACCCTAAAATGACTTTAAGCTTTACACATTTCAATTGGGTCCCCGGTTAACGGGACAGAATAGTGCGCGGACTTGGGGGGGGGGAATCTTTTGTACATTTTGTAATACTATTTATATTAAGTGTGAGCCCAGAGGTTGGCATGTATCCGTGGCTGATTACCATTCAGGCATGTAAATTTCTTTCTAGTTTTCAGTAAAAGGGTTACCTTAGTGCTAGTAATTCTATCATTCATCATGTAATTTCACAGATTAAATTTAGTTTTCAATTAATTCATTAATTTCACATATTTATATTCAGTTTGGGTCCTATAATGGATAGGAGTTTCTTTTGTTAGTTTCAGTCGGGTCCCCAGTTTAATCCTGTATAAGCGGATTTTTCATGCAGACTTGAACATTTGAACATGCTCCTGGGACAGGTTTAGTTAGGCACGATCTTGCCTAGGAACATGTCGGCCTTTGGGCCAAATTAATTCTTAAAGGTTTATAAAGCATCATGGCACATTACGGTTATTAAATTTCTTTCACGAAAATATTACTGTTATTAATATTTCACAAAAAAATTAATCACGCTTAAATTCTTTTTAATTTATTATGGTCACTTGTATTTTGGCTGAATTATGATTATATTTCCTCCAAGTCTAAGTGCTCAGTGTGGGAGCACTTTATAGTAGTATCAGGCATTATGCCAACCCCTGAATTTTAGTATGCCCTGGGGGCACGGGTGTTACACATATATATATATGGATTATTATGTATTAAGATCTTTCAATAGGTGTTGCGTTCAAGAATATTTATGAATTGTGAATTATGTACCTTCTGGGGTGAAAGAGGTGTGGCAAGATATTAATGTTGAAAGTTGTAATTGTCCTGTGATGTGGAACGTGTGTATGTGCTGTAGTTGTAGACATATATATTTATATGTCCATTTATATGTATTGTATATTCATGTGTTATTTCTGGGGGTTAGGTATAGGGCTAAGTGGGGAAAAGTAACCCCAATTGTAAAAGAAAATTTCAGTTAAATTTTATAATTATTTTTAAAGCAAAAAGTTAACCAAAAATATTTTAAGGAGAATGCACTGATTTTGTTGGGAGATAAATATTTAACGTTTTGTTATAAAAAAAAAGGAGAAGGGTGTAATAAAAATTTATTGGTTGTTAACTTTGTGAGTTTTAATTGCAAGTCCCGTCTCACTGGATCCAGCGCATTTTTGGCTTCTCTAGGCTTTTGGCGTAGGTTTAGTTATCTTGTGGCCCATCTAAAAAAAAAAAAAAAAAAAAATTATAAGTCAACAAAATACTTAAAGGTACATCTTTAGGATCCATACGATTAACTGCAGTAAACTTATTTGGGTTTCGCTTACACTGCGGACACTATCAAAAAATATTTGCTGCATCAACACTCGAGAACAATTTACATATTCACAGAATTCTAGAGATCGTAAATTATCTTCAAATTCATTCTGAAGATTCCTATATCCTGTGTTGTTTTGATCATATAACACATTATTCATGTTATGTTCTTCAGGGCCTTCAACAGTTGCTGCAGCAACATTTTGTCGCTGTCTCATCCATCTTTGATTTGTAGTTAAACGACCAATATTTGGACATCTTCTCCGCCAAGGCATACTATAAATAATACGTGTATATAAATTGATGAATAAGAATGTATAGAATATGCGTATAACAGAAAAAAGTACTTAAATAAAAAGTACAAAATTGAATAAGAAGTGTAAGAATTATAAATTTAATCGAATTTGGAAAATTGAATAAAGAAGTATAAGAATAATAATTTAAATAGAATTTGGATTAAAATTTATCTGAACTGTGATTCGTTGCAATATATAATTGAAAGTTGCAGTTGCATCAGCGACTACATAGATTCTCGTCTAAAAATTGACACTTGTTCAACACTTAAGTCCAACCCGTACATCTTGCTACACCATAGAACAATCCTCTACTACTGTTTGAATTAAACACGTGTCAGACACACTATGTACGAATAAAAAGTGTATACAGCAAAATCTTATCTTATCGAGCGACAGCCAGCGCGGGCGGTGGGAGCTGCACACGCACACGCACCGGCATGTGTGATACAGCAAAATCTTATCGTATCGGGCGACAGCTAGTGCGGGCGGCGGAAGCCACACACGCACACGCACCGGCACTCGAGCGCCGAAATCGGCCGGTGACCGGCGAGTCGCCTAGCGCCCCGTAAGTGCAATCCCCCCGTGAGACAGAGCGAGCTGGGCAACGATATCTCTATCTCTTTTCCTCTCACACGTTTAAGCTAAGAGTTTTAAAAAGTCGTAATATGTTTTGAACCAAATAATTTAGAGAAATAAAAATTACATGTGTGCACTCTACAATACAGTCCGGATATGTACGCAAAATTTTATAACATTCGGTTGAGTAGTGTCGGAGGAGTTCGCGGTCTAAGTTGTGCATCGAGTCATGGATAGAGGGCTACGCTTATCAGGCTCCGCCCAAATATATCAAAGTATAGAAAATATAACAGAAACAATGAGAAAAAGAGACTATTATTTATTTTTTGGACATTTATATAGAATGGACGACAATAGGTTAACAAAGCAGATCTTCAAATATCTGTTGGGGAAGAAGTCAACATCAAGTTGGATTAAAGAAGTCAAAAAGATTTAGAAAAAAATAATATACACGCAAATAAGAAATTGAAAGAGAAGTTTTTCGGGCAAAAGTGTTAAAAATGGAAGGAGTCCACGGTAGGAGAGAGAAAAACGCAGGTTTAAAGTGGACTGAAGACAGGAAGAAGAGACACAGTGAAAAGAAGAAAGAATATTGGAGAAAAAGAAAAGAACAAAGAATTGAATAGATGGCAAAAAAAAATGAAGCAAAAAAATTATTTTCAGGGTTAAACGTCTTCTGCACTAGTTTTCATTGTGAAACTTGTTAGATTTGCTGTCTCTGAAGTACAGCCTACTGAATTGAAACAAAAATAGTATAATTCATTATGAATCCTCATTATAAGACACTACTATTAGTGCCCCTTATGCAAAGGAACATGAACGATCAAACGAATATTGTCATAAAATGTATCGGTATCGGCAAACTATTACAAAAGAACAACCTCACAAGCCAGATTTTAGTGATATTTTTATGACAATAAATGTTCTGATAATATACACGTCGTTATCAAAAACCTCGATTTAAAACTGGATATTTGGAAATTATTATAAAAGATGTCGGAATCATGGAAGCAATAAAAACTGCGTGATTTTACATTTACAGGACGAAATTTTACACTCATGATTTTCTATCAAGATTTAAAAATTTAACGAGGTATAAAACAAATATAAAATACAACACTCGTGTTTGTCCCTTTCTTTGCAATACGTTTATTTGTTAAGAGAAAACAACGTTTTTTATGAGAGGCTGACTGTCAAATATAAAATCGAAGAACCGTCGAGATCTGAGTCATTTGTTTTACGAGTTTTACAGTTTCATAAACTGCAAAGTTTTTTCTGCCTTGGCACCTTGGGATAATAACTGTTTCGCTATACGAACACTTGTTCAAACAATGACGGCATGATCGGATATGACGTTAACGATCCACGACGTAGCTGTTCACACACATTCGACAGAGGTTACAGACTCCACCTCTCAGTTTTTTACGTGTTAAGATTCGTTACCGTATACACATCATATGCGTTACCATACGATGACAATGTAACATCCGTTATTTTTACAGCCAGATGACATTTGTTAATTGCTGCGACCTTCGTGTGTCAGACAATTCCGCGTCCGATATAACCTTGTACTGATAATTACAAACAAGGCATGTTAATTGGTACAGTTTTCGCTTTTCTAGAACAGTAAGTACCTCGTGTTTATTCTAACACGTCCGTTTATTTTCATACATGCTAATTGCCGATACAACCTGTCGTATTGTATTGTAGCACGCCGTCCTTGTGGCGACTATAGATCTCGCAAGTGCCATACACACACATACTGTTGGGCATATGTATGCATAGGGTACAGCAAACATAAGAATTCATACGGTAAGTTACGATTGAGGGCATCCAGAAGCTATGACAAAATCAGGCCCATCACAAGGAAGAGAATTAAGAGTCGATAAGTTACAACGTTAAACACACACAAAAAAAAACAATATTTAATCGAAGACGAAGAAGCAAGCAATAGACTGAAAATAAGGAACAGTAAAAAGTAAGTCAGCAAAACAAGAACAAACTTGTTTTCCAGGAGGTAACGGGAAGTATCGCCCGTTTTAACCCTCAATTAGGAGGAACAAAAACGTTTCATGGGTGAAACTGCAAAAAAAAGGAATGTGCAGAATATCAATTAGAGCTTCATATTATGTACGTAAGACCTGAGCGAAAACAAAAAGAAAAAAAAAAGAATCCAAAGAACCGTTCAGAATGTTGAAGAGAAAAATTTTGCGAAGTATTGGGCGGGTCAATAGAGAATTCTGAAGGACTTACACAACGAAGTGGACCAAACACGAAACTTCCACCAAATATGAACTGGCCCTCCCTCCTTTTCTTCTTGGTTCCAGTAACCAGCCCTCCCTCCTTCTTTTCTTCTTGGTTCCAGTCTCAACTACAGGTCTACTGTCCTCTAAGCTGTTCTGGGCCTTCTCTTTCCCGTCTTTCTTATACTTTATACTCATACTTCCTCACACTCATACTTGGTTGCCATACACACACACGAAAGCGCGCGCGGCACACAACAGCTGCACTCGGGTCGAAATGATAATCTGTACTAGTCTATCTGTCTAACAGTACAGGATAACTGCACTCGACAATTTAAATAAATATTCTACACGCGTTAAATAAAATATAACACATCAATATTCGTATCATATATTGAAAGCACACGGTTTTATGTACCGACTTCATCGATCAGAGAAGTTAATAAGGAAGATGACAATTATCATTATTTCATTTTAGTTTTCCATTTTTATTTTATTTTTTATTTTTATTTTCATTTTTATTAAAAATTTTTTGCACGGAATTCCGGCAACAACGTCACTAATTTTTAATTTTTTGAGGCATGTAATTTGTAAGTATGTAGACCTATTTCACGCATTTGCAATCGTCAGTTTTTTAATCGTATTATTTATTTATATTAATTAATCTAAGTATACATTTATCTGTTATAAGTAACAATGTGATATGGGTCTTGCAAATTTAAGTATTGAGATTTCACATTTCTTGAACGTGTCGTATCTATTTTTTGTCGCAATATCTTTCCTCCTCACATTTAGGATTTGGCTTCTTTTCTGCTGTTGTACTCTTAATTTGTTTTAAAATTATTTTGAACGTTTTTACTGAATTTTATGAATATAAAAAGTGACGGATGGCTACGATAAAAGTTTTCATTAAAATGGTAGTGGAATGATTCACAGACATCTGCAATCCTCTTGTAAACTGGATGTCATGAGAGCCCATAATTATGGAGCAAATTCAGTATCATCCGATATGTACATGTCTACCATGTAATTTCCAAACGCCTTTACTCTGTCGCGTTGAGGTAAAATTTCTGCCCTAACTCCATATCAACAAATCGCACAACTTCTTTCGGGTTCAAAAACATCTTCCTAAAAGTTAACTCCAGCCAATTTCCTATTTCAGAATTAGTTTCGATAAGAATCACGTGGTAAGTCGAGTTGCTGAATTTTTTCACCATGACCGTTTCAAACAGAAACGACAGGCTGCTATTGCAGACTCCGAGAAAACCTTTCAATAGGAAAGTTCCCAAGTAGGGACTACTGCTCTTTCAAAGATCCTACTATTGTTTTTTGTTTAATTTTTTAATTTAATGAGACATATGTCCTTTTCTAAACTGAGAGTATTGGAATAAGATTCAATATTCATATTGTTAAAATACAGCTGGTACGTAGTATGTATTTTTTCACAATCAGAATGATCACAGTTGCACACCACTATATAAAAATTATCCCAATTAGCGCTTTCAAGCTTCACAGCCCATCGTCAGATTGGAATGTGGTGTGCAACTGTGATCATTCTGATTGTGATTTCAACCACTAACACAAATTTCTTCATGAAACGTGTATTTTTTCAGGCATGAATCGTAAATTATAATGAAATGTTTTAGACAGTACTGGAATATTCTATACATATACTCAATTTCTGAATCACACAAATTATTTTATTTTTGTCACTGTCATTAATCTGTAAAACATTTTCATTGCGATTCGTGCGCACATCAAACAACGTGTGAGTCTTGAACAGATCTTGGTAACGTTGGTAATATTTTTCTTCCGGCGCTACAAATTGTCTTCTTCACGGCAGCTGCATCACTCAGTTTCAAAGTATCTGTTCCTATTTTTCGGGTAACGAATACCACATTTTTGACGACCATTCACTAGTGCCACTTTATGCTTTTCTTTTACTAGCAGGATTAATATTATTCGGCTGCATCTCGGCTCACGATAAAGCAGGATAATTACGTGTACCTTCCTTCCTCACGATGTCTCTTCTTCTCCCGGTGTGTATACACAGACGTTAAAACCACGCTTGGTACACCTCCACTCGACTTTACCACTTAACATAACTTTGGATTTATAAAATGAGAAATTGTCCTCTACAAGTATGCTCTGTATGACGGTGGTTGGCGTGTGGACCCTTGGCCTACCTGCTGCCTCTCCCCCATTGTAATACTTCCGCCCGGGCTCAACAGCAGCTAATTGCCGCGTGAGTCACCTCACTGTGCGTCCAGTATGAACCAATTTTTTTTGCCTCGCCCAATACTGGTAAAATTTTGTTATATTTGAAATCAGCGAAATAATACGATGAAAATGACACCAAACACGACTAAAAAATATTAATAAATAATACAAATAAAGTCATTGTAACTTTATAACGCCCAATTTTTAATATTCCTTAGTCATACACATATACACCACCGTCATACAGAGCAAAAATCATTTGCTTTCACTCTCCATATTGTACCTTGTTCACGTATGACTCACAACAACAAAACCGATCGGTTTACTTTATGCAAACACCTACTACTGAAATATTTTTAACATACCCGGTTTGAAAATACCCGGTGGACAACTGCTGCACTGAAAAACAGGTTTTACGAAAGTATTTCTGCTCGACTTAATCACTCTGTTAAATTGGCAAGTGACCGACGGCAGTGCAATCGTCCTCTGCCAGAAAAATGGGCTGCACTAACCCGACTGCAGTCGTCCTACCTAATCTAGGAAAACTACCTGTCCGAATGCATTTGTACAACGCCGCACTCACGCCCCCCCCCCCCCACACACACACCTAGTCACGTCATTAACTCCAACGGGTTCAATCGGGTTAATAGCTGGCTTTACACACAAGCGCTTTCAGTCACGCTTTACGAAAGATAGTAAACGTTTGCGTTTGGTAAAACCAGTCGAGTATTCACACGCGATTGTAAAACTAAAAAAATGCACTCACGCTCTGTCACGCAAGAAGCCGCACCAACTTATAAGTACACGCGAAAGAATGTGTGTATAAACAAGAATCGCGGACGCTTTACTTGGTGAAAGCTAATGTCTTGGAGCGTCTGCAAGTTGCAGTTTCCTTTGTACAACATGGTTCCAGAATGGACTTCCGATGAAGAAATATCGTACAGGCCAGGTTTTTCTGGTGTGACTATCGTGTTAACAAAAACGAGACGAAAACGGAGAATGTTTGTTAAAGATTACAGACACCGTTATAGTCATTTGCCCTTGTTAGAGACTCTGCGTGAAAATCATCGAATAACGAAACAACTAACTGTTATACAAAGCGAACGAGTGACTACAACACACTAGGTAGCCCTACTGAATAAACTTTTGGTAAAGCGCACTGTTAGGACGTGTGCGAAGGAATGTGCGTACGTGATTACCGACACGCTTTCACTTTCCCTTGTACCCCTTCACACATACAATCTTTCCCTCGCGAAAGCTTCTACTGCACGAAAGCGTTTGTGTGTAAAGCCAGCTATCAGGGCTAAAATCTCTTAAAGTAAAAACAAACTGACAATTTTGAGTAGCGATTTGAAAATCTTTAAATATGTTCTGTAATCCATCAATACTAAACGTTCCACCGAAGAAGACGAACTTAAATCCTGGACCCGTCGTTTATGACCAAAGTAGAGAAATTCCTTTGCCCAACTGTACATTGTGTAAATTTTTATTAACGCCTTAAAAAAATTAGTAACATAATGAGATGAAGAATACGAATTACAAAAAACATCGTGTTGGTCGCAAGACAGATCACGTGACCACAACACGTGTTTCTTGTCACGTGTAATGTTCACACGCACGCTAACGAATGATACACATGCAGAAGAAGTAAACACTGTAATTAATGCTAACGTTGAGGGAACACACACATCTGACTACCAGCAGGAAACAATAAGAATAACAGATTAGCAGGTCTCCCGATTTGAACTGAAACGTGACCTCTTGTACACGCAGCCAAGGAGAATGCTGCACGCATTAAGGTGGGTCACCGCCGAGTAACGTTATCTCTTGCACTAAGCCGTAAAGCCAGTTAAACTCATTCATTCATACGTTGAGATCGGTGTTCCAACGGTTAACATGACCATTTGGACACGAAGTCGCGGAGCCAACTGGGCACAGCCACATAGTTTAGACAGGTCACCCAAACGCGAAATGTAACCTATTGGACACGGCCAAAGGTAACGCCCTAGATAGATAGCCTAACAAGTAATATGACTATATGGTCATAACGTGGTAGAGAAAATTAGACACAAACGTAGGGTCATCTATTTGTGCACACGGTCCATGATAAAAACGGCTTACGATTATAAAAATTCAAACGTGTTTTTCAGAAAGATAATTGCACTTTACTAACTTACGTCGTGTTAGACAAATGTAAGCTACAAGCGTAAGTTAATGAATATAGCATTTCTCCTTTTTTAGTTCCATTTTCCCTTTTTTTAGTTTTTCAAGTTGTATTTAATACAATTATTTACTTAGACTGGACGTATAGGCTATATCCGAAAATTTAAATATAATAATAAGGGTCAGTCGTCAGAGAGAGAAAGGCCTACATTTTAAAGGTATGCAGATTTTAAAAGTATATAGGCTAACAATAAAAACAATTTCCAGTTTACGCAAATTGTAAATTTTGTTGCCTTCGTCGTTCCTATAATAAATAGTTTCTTAAAACAAATTATTTGACAAGTTATTTTAAAAATTACGAAAAAATAATGTCATAAGAGTTAATAATTATTTCCGTCCTATTTCATGAGGCCTCCAAATGAACTTTATAGTTCCTGTGTGCTATATGTACGCTAGCAACATAATTACCCGTGAATCCTGCATTCGAGCGCAAGGGAAATAGGCCTACTGTATTGTAGTTTCATCTGAAAATTTTAGTTGATCCCCTTTCCACGCGCCTGATATAGACTGACGTGTGAGTCGAATTACAAATATTCCAATGTATTTATTTTTAATATTTGTAGTAGGCTAGGTGATGACGAGTTCTAACGCGGTTTGTCTCTGACAGGAACTACCGTGTCTGGTTGCGTGGCAGTACTAACTGTCGATGCCTGAAAGATGAATTGTAGGCTATATCGAAAGCAAGTACGTGCTGTCTGGAATTAATGTGAATGTAGCGCGCGCGCACGTAGACTGTAATGCTTAAGTTACAGTACAATATATACACTATAATATATTAATCTTTTCAAGATAGAGCTACATAATTACACAGCTGCAGTATGATACAGTGATGAATCTAGCGACTTATTCAGCGACCGATGTACTGATACGTAGGCCTATACCATTTACGGCGGGGTGGGGGACGAACGCCACCCTCTCCAGAGGCCGAAAACTTGACACGGAATATTGTTAATTTCTTAATTTTTAAGCTTTTTTTAATTGTTTTTCAGCTGTGTACGCTAATATAGTAGTAACTCTGTTTTAAGTACACAAACAGGTTTATTATTCAGCATTTGCGTATACGTTTGAAATATGAAACATAGGACAGTCAATTCAGTGACCCAGGAAGGAGATGTTAATGAAATGGTCATAAAATCAAGACGACTTAAACTCTAAAACATTTTCAAATAGCGTATAATTTTTTGCGTATAAAATTTTCTTGGTTTACCTTTTTTCTTTTAATATTTATACGGTAGTCATTATTTTAAAATGTAAAATATCAATAAATATCTTACAGCATGTAAATTTTTATTGTATTATTGCCGTTTACTTTAATGGGAGTGATTTCACGATGTTATCAACGGTTTTCAGCAACTTTAAAGATTGTACATTGATTAATCTTAACTTTTTCTTTTATAAGAAGCCGACACGACCCCACTCCAACACTAAATTCTAGATACGCCACTGTACACCATTCTTCTTTCTGTTTTTATTATTTGAAATAGTAAAGTCGAAGTAATGTCAATATTTACTACCGTTCAGAACACAAATATTAAGACAAGTTCTATGATCCTTTAATCCAAACTGTTGTTTTTAATTATGCGATACAGTTACACGAACTGTGATTCAGGAGTCATACAAATTCGATTGATAATTGTCCTAAAGACGAACAAAAAATTATGTCGAAACGTCAACAGGAAAATTAAATGTTAGTAAATTATTCGTGCAAAATCTTTCGTTACTCATACAATCCGTAGTTGGTATTATTATCATTGAAATTTGTGAGGGGGGATTTATTTGTTAGCAATTAAATTATTTTTATAGTTTCCTATTCATACTGACGACGAAATTTTCTGGAATTTCCTATTCATAGTTAACATTTTTCTGGAAAAATAGATTAATTTTCTAGATGTTGTCGACATAGTTTTTTAGCTTTCTAGATTTTATTTTTACGAATACGGCTTTACTTTATTTGTGCTTTTTATTAGAATTCTCGCAACACGGAAATAGGCCTACACTGTATTCGGATAAAAATAATTTCTTAGCGACAACTGCGAGGTTTTATGCAAATGCGACAATGATTTTACAACAGTACAGCGTCATTTTATTAGCATGAGAATGTATCACGTGGGACACAGATGTGAGTCTTGACAAGGCTATTATATTCCGTTTACAATACACACCGCGCATACACACCACACGTTAGTGTGTGGTGTCCCCATCAACTTCCTTGCTGTTACTTCCGAAGATTCACGCCTACTGCTTACAACTGATGTATTATTCTGCATAAATTGCTTAATTTACTTATTTCTCTTAAACTAGACTAAACCACATTAAACCAACGTACATTAAAATACGTAAAGAAAGCGTTTCACATCCATTATTTTCTGAATCGAATAATCGTTTCTTATATCTTCTTCGAGCATCAAGTATACCATCCGACAAAACTTTTTTTTGAAACACTTTAACCTCTCTATGTCATTTTTAAACAGTACTGGAAGTTATTTTTTTGTATCATACATCTGCTCAACCTGACTTCACATTTTACGCTGATCGTTTATAATTTGCAAATGACGTCACTCATATAATTAATATTGTTAATAACAACTTATACAACCGCACAATCTTATCTCCTCCGGTATTCCCTATTACAACTGTGCCTTAGCAATAGCAGAAACACAATTCATTATTTTTCCAGTCACAGCTATTAAAAAAATAACGAAGTACGGGAATGAATAGCCAGACATTAATTGGGGAGGGGGTTTACATTCTGCTCTTTTCACACTATGAATGCTTCGTGTAAGATCACTTTCACTTACTGATGTCACTAAGGATTTAAAACGTCTCGCTTTCCAAATGGAGGTTCGTGAATTTGGCATACATTACGGGAAGTGTTAGAGGACACGATATGAAGGAGGATATGGAAACACGACCGGGATTGAAACTGGCATTGATTCCCGGTAACGGTGAATGGGGAAAACCAAGAGTTCGCGAAGACAGAGTCGCTATTCCTGAAGTAGCTTAGTTTTGTCTTCCACCGGGAATAGAGAGAGGTACCTGCCCATAGCCTTTCATCAATGAAGACTTGTGTCCAGCTGTGGTTAAGCTTGGAACGATAGTGAGGATGATTTGTGTAAATAGAGAATACGTTCATAAATTGAATGATTACAAACGTTTTTAGTGATAACGTTTCAAGGTTATCGCTGTTTATTATCGTGATGTGTCAACTGCAATTACCAAACAGCTGGCTGTTCAGATCCCCGAACGTTTCAGTAGCGATACTGCGCCTTAGAACACGTGTTGGACAACACGCGGCCAGGTAGGCTTGCTATGTTTACGATGTTTGTTACACAATTACTTTGAAGTGCTCGAATGGAACGGATGTATTTCTGGTGCACGATGGCACGATTACACAAACGTGCTTGCGCGGCTTGAAAAGTTTTGTACCCTTACATCGAGCGAGGTTTTTCACTTTTATGATGCTTAAAATTGGGATGTAGCTTTAGCTCCACTCGAAACAATTATGTGTGAATATTTTGCTCCTTTTAACCCGCCTTTAACCCACAGTTTTCGTTTATTCTTCTTTCTACAAGCGCAATGCTACAGCACCCTACAATACCAATTTTCTTCCGTTGACATGATAAACTTCAAAAACCAACTTTCGGCATAACACACAATTGCGGCTACACGGCGAGTGCGTTCCAAAAAAAGACTGATGGCATACCGATGTGACCCGTAGCACGACGAATGGGTACAGCGACAAAAGGGTACATGCGACATTACGGTACAAGGCGTTGCCGTGACACTTGATGAGGGTTAAACACGAGGCCATAAATACTTGACAGGCGACATTACGGTACAACGTCTAGTAATTTACGTTACGGTAAATGCAAGATATTTCCACGAAAACAACCCTTACGCCAGGTAGCCGCTCCCGGTATATATTAGCTGTAGTTCATATTATCTGTAGCTCATTGTGAGGATGGAAGTGGTACTAACTAATAAGGGAAAGCCATCGGCGCATTACCTTGGCTACGGTTATCGCAAGCATAGGGAAAACGCGGAGGGAGTTGTGTCGTGGTTGTGTTTGAAGCAGCAAAGAAAGGGATGTAAGGGAAGATTGAGAAGTAAGAACGGAGACGTACTTGAAGTTGCAGACCATCAGTGTGGGCCGCCAGATGAAGCACTGTTAGAAGTAAAGAAGCAAATCTGCAAGGTTAGTTTCGATGTAAACAAATTTGAAAATACTTCGATCTGACAATATTATACTATATGTTATTTCTGAATGTAGCAAATTCATTTAAATTAACCAAAAGTTATTCCTTAAGGTATTATTAATCAATGAGATTTTGATGTTTTTAATTATCCATATTAGATCAAAAGATATAGGCATTTGTTTATAGCGCGCGAATGTTAAAACGGTGCCACCAGCTGCTTCGTCTCTCTCCACATAGGCACTATTGTTTATTACGCAGCTCATTTATTTATGATTTGATCGAAATATGCTTATAGACGTTTTTGTGTAAAATGTTCCGCTCTACATTTTTAAAAAGAACGATTTTTTCTGTAAAATCAATATTTAATGAACTACAGCTTGGTCCGATCCTCCGACGAATTTTTTCCCCTATTCACATGTTACGAATCTAACGTTCCTCGCCTAAAGAGAAAATGGGCTTAAACAAACATTTCCAGAGAAGCTTGTTAGAAAAGTGCGCTTAGGGATGGAAGTCTCTTCCTAAACACAAGTCATATAAAATTGTTTATAAAATGTCCTTGCAACAGTCAGTTTTCTCTTTGTTTATAGGCAAAGAAGCGGGCACGAAAGGATTCGATTTCTATATCTCAGATATACTCCGAAGAACTTAGCGATCTTCATAACAGAGGGTATGATTTCGTCACAGAAATGCCATCAACTTCCACTGTTAGAAGAGTACTGCAAAGAAACAGAAGTGTCGCTCGAGGAAACCAGAGGGAGCCACAATCGCGTGATGAAATTGTCCTTGATGAGGGTTGTTTAAGGATGAGTGATGGAAGCAATTTTCTTTTGAATGACGATTCATATGCTCAAAGAATATTACTTTTCAGCAGTGAAAAAGGCCGAGAAAGCATGAAAACGTCAAAAATATTTTTTATGGATGGTACATTCAAGAGTTGTAGCAAACAGTTTGCTCAAATCTACACAATACATGCCGACTTTGACAGCACAGAAGAAGAAACCAATGTGCATCCGGTAACATTTGCTCTGCTGCCAAATAAGAAAAAAGAATCGTATGTCCGGATGTTTTGCCTCATCCTTGATGAGATTCCCGAATGGAAGCCTCAAAAGATTAATGTAGATTTTGAAGCTGCGGGAATCTCAGCGCTTCGAGACGTTTTCCCGGAGGCAGAGATCAACGGTTGTTTCTTCCACATGAAAAAATGTTTGTGGAGGAGGGTCCAAGAAATTGGGTTAACGAGAGAATACCGTGAAAACGAAGAAATCCGACAGTCAATCAGGATGTGTGCAGCCCTAAGTTTTTTGAAACCAGAAGACGCCGAAGAGGGATTTGCCGAGATACACTCACAAGCACCGGACAACGAAAAACTCACAGAGGTTTTTGACTACTTCGTAGACCAGTGGCTCGAAAATGCTGATGTCCCGGTTGAGTTGTGGTCCTGCCATCGACGAAGACACCGAACAACTAATGCTGTTGAGGGGTGGCACCACAAAATAAACAACATTCTACACACCCCTAATCCCAAGGTGAGAGATGTTGTAGAGTGCTTAAAAAAAGAAGCAGAGAACACCAACTGCATGTTCATGCGAATGGAGCTCAACATGGAAGGGAAGAGGAGGAGAACCAAATACATAAAGCTCGACGAGTCTTTAGAAAGAGCAGTGAAAAAGTACGAAGAAACAGGGGATATTTATTCTTGTTTAAAATCCGTCTCTTATCTTCAGAAACTAGATTAAGATTTTGGTTAAGAGGCATTTTCTAAAATAAAAAAATAAAATAAAAAATAAAATAAACTACAAAAAAAAGACGAAGCGAAAGCTGATTTTAAACACGCCAAAATGATGGTATTTGTGTGCATTATCATTTTGCCAGTCCAAAGCCTGGGGAAAGTGTGATGGAAATCAGTTAGAAAAACTTAATCAAATAGCTTAATTTAGGTCGCAGGATGGATAGGATAATTTGATATACTAAATAACCGGGGGAAAGTTGCATCAGGTAGCTAGGGACTAGACGTTGTACCGTTTTGTCGCCTGTCCAGTTTTTATGGCCTCGCGTTTAACCCTCGTCAAGTGTCAGGCCATCGCCTTGTACCCTTTTGTCGCATAATTTCTGTTGTACCCTTTTGTCGCTGTACGCTTTTGTCGTGTAACCATGTGACCGTGTGTAGGCAACGCATCACTTCACATGAAAATGTGCACACCGAAATTATCGTGTACTAACCATTCAGTTCACGCACTTCTTAGCACGCAATATAATGCACAATAAAGTTTTCGTATAATACGTATATCCTTGTGTATAATTTCATTAACGAATTAAGCAAGTACGCGCTAATGTCATCTTCAAAAATGAACTGAAAAAATTATTGGAATTATAAAGGCATCATTTTATACCTTTGACAAGAGTTAGATGGAAGTTAAGCTACATTATTGTAACAGAAGAGGATATGCACAAGTAGTATAATGTGGCTGTGTGGAGGTGTTTTACCACACCTTTTCAATAATCTAGAGCTATGGCGGATTTGCCACTTCGGCCAAGCAAATAGAAAAAGGGTTAGTGGTAAGGGAAGGTCTTGAGTAAATTGACACACCACTACCGCGTAGGAAGATAACAGACCTTGGATTGTTGGTATGTGTTGTTTGCGTGTGTGTTGGTGGGGGGGGGGGGGGATTATACTACCGTTACGTACCATTCAAAAGAGTTGTTACCTGATTTAGTTTTAGTTACTGAAATAACTCTAAACTGCTAAACATTTTCTTTCGATTGAATGCCTCACATACATTTTCACAAAGTAAGCATCAAAACCTGATAGTGCTTTCATATTCCAGGCGAAAAGCTTCAAAAATTAGCATTTTTAAACTGCGAAGTAGCCTATTTGAAAAGGTCATTGCTGTTTGTGTAGTAAGGTTTGCACTACGTTTAAGATTGTTAGGATGTGTAATTAAAGTATAAATGATAAACATTAATTAATATAAACATTATTGACAATATTTTTTAATAACGTAAACACAGAGAAAGTCATACTAAGTAATATTTGTGAAAAAATATTAATGGATATTAAAAAGACAGTGGCGTACTACTAGGATCTGTTCCTGGAGTTGGGGGAGAGGATAAGACTAGCTTCAAGGTTCGATTCCCTCACGTTCCTCACGGAAAATGAAAATTCGTGATTCTAACCACATAATTTTATAAATACTCGATTATAATTAACTTCTGTACGCACATAAAGTATTATTTTTCGTGCCCAAAAGTCAGCAAAATTGATTCATTATTTTATAAACTATTCAAGTTTTTAAAAACTTACAATCTGACCTAACAAAAACTAAAACACACTGTCAAAATTTAGTCTTCAATTTGTTTGGTACATTGAACATTTCTTTTGCAGATATGGTCACAAATGAAGTTTTTAGTGCACCAATATTGTTTTTACCAAATTACAGCAAATGTCCATCATTACTTCTCAAACATGAATCCTCAGAAATTCTACACTGGGAAAGCCAATGAAACAGCTCATATTAGAAGGGTTTACTTTATTAATGATCAACACATACCAGTTCTCAAGGTCATTTACCTCCCGGGTGGTTATGATGTAGCAGTTTACTCACGTTCATCCTTTGCGATCTGATCCTTTTCCAAATTGCTTCATGGTGTGGCATTGCTCTTTCGGCTAGTACTGCTCCTACTTCGTTCTCAACTGACACAGCCGATAAGGCAAGACATCAAGTCAAGATTTGATGGAACCAAAGTCTGGTCGGAAGTCGGGATAAACAAGCCAGTCTCCTGAGATGGATTCAACCCAAGGTGTCCCGACTTGAATCGAGATATTACATGAAGCCTTCAGACAATATGAGAAAGACAGATAAAACCAATAGATAGGCAATTCTGACGTTACGTTTTCATCACTGTTCATTCACGTTTTCAGCGGCGGTGTTGTTTACTGAATTTATGGACAATTTCGCTTTCTTAAAGTGTGTACAGTAAATCCTTGCTAATTCGGGGGGAAGATAGTTCCGAATTAGTCACACTTCGATTTAACGAATTTAGTCCGAATGGCAAAGGACTAGCCTACATTCGTTGGTTAAGCTCACGGCATAACAAAAATAGGCTCCTTTCCTACGTAATAAAAATATACCAATCTCTTTTTCTCATACTTTGTGTTAATTACCGTGTTCTGTCTAATTATGCCAGCCTAAAACTAATTATAATTATAATTTGTATTTTTCACTAATTCTGATAAAAATCTGATTAATGGAGTAGCCTAAACGTTGTAGCGTGACAGATATAAGCATAATATTGAATGGCAATTGATCATTAGAATAATAAAGTTATAATATTTAAATTTGGAAGAAAGCATTAAGTTTAATATAAATAGATTAATTCATAGCAACTGTGGAAAGAAATCATTATTATAAAGAAAATCCAAGTTCAAGTAAAAGGAGTTACTAGTGATGAGTCATCCAAGACCAGTCTCATAACCAAAGGTTTTCAAGGTATAACCCAGGAAGGTAAAAAAGTAAATAATAAAGCAGTACTGAATATGACCAAACCCACAACGAGGGAGAATAAATAGAATAGAAACCCTAAAATAAGCCAAGATCAACCAATACAGGTTGTGTATTTCTGTAATAAAGAAGAAGATGGAGAAGATCCCAAGAAACCTGATGGCAACAAGAAGAAGATGGAGAAGATACCAGTCCCAGAAGGCAGGAGAAAAGAAGACTGAAGAAAGAAGAAGAGGGCAGCATCCTGAAGAAGATGTCATGCTCTTATAAAAGACACCCAAATCCCTATATCCCCAAAATAAATATCTAAAAATAAAAGTATAACGAAATAAAAACCACATGTATATAAATTTAAGAGAGAGGAGTGTATAAAGTAAAAGTTTCCTGTGAACTAAGATGAAACAATAATATAGTACCCATGGAACAAATCTCCATTGAAAAAACGCTAACCAATTTATTATGTTGATAAGACTATACGACCATTTAGCATTAACATAATATATAAGTGAAAGTGAACCAGTGATAGTTTTGGGTATTATAAAAAATGAACCTTGTGTTTCATTCTTGGCAATCACAAACATTGGATGCAATGAAATATGCATTTTTCAATGACTTAAAATGTGTACGGTGACAATATGTTGTTCATAAGACATGAATCTGTTTAAAATAACATTTTTGTTTTACATGAAAAAAGAAAAACAGATTTCATAGTGCTTTTTGAACGGTTCATACTATTTATTTGTTAATGACAGGGTACAATTCCCCAAAGACAAGGTATAAAAGACTGTATAAAAACTGTAGAATCCTACTTATAATAATAGTTAGAAATAAGAATATAGATATAAGGTTTTAATGTATATAGTACAAGAATGTTTAAAAATGTTTTAGATATAAGGCCATTTGTTTGGGTCTGAAACAACTAACATCAGAACTATAAAAATAGTTACCACTTGTAAATAGTAGAGAGTAATTAAGATGTTAGTTAGTACAAAACCTTTGTTGTAAACCATATTTACATGTTGGAAATGGGAATTTTGTTGCAAAATGTCTGATTTGAAGACAACCATTTATTTAAAAAAAATGTTCTTTATTCTGTTTAACTATTATTTGTATTGTAACCAATACTAATTGTTTTTGTGTAATTTGAAAACATGTTTAATTTATAATACTATTTGTAAAAAGTCAGAGAGGGTATCACACATCATATATTGTTTATAAATTATTTTGTAAGAAAAATTGTTAAAAAAAAATCATAGGCCAAAAGAATGGAAACCAAACTTCATCAAAACAGAGAAATTACTCATTTAAAAGTAAATAAAAAAAAGGGGTTTAGACAAAATAAACTTGAGATCATGCCATATAATTGCACATACCATTTAGAGAGATTTTAATAAATTATATTCAGAATTATAAATAAAAATAAAATGACTAAACTCAGAAATTTAGACATGGGAGTCATATATTTCAGAATAATGTTTCAGAATACAACTAATTCAATTAATTACCAGAAAATAAGGGAATAGGAACCTTTTAATACAATATAGGATTATTAATATTAAATATAACTGATAAAATGGCTGAATTTATATAATGACAGGAAGTAAATTTTGATGTTTTGACTCTTCACAGTATACCAAACTGAAAGTGAAATTACTATTTTTTTGGACAGAAAACACTATAAAATGGCATTATTTAATCTGAAAATAACCAGAATGAACTGAAAGATTAATTTAAATCAAATCTAGTGAATAAAATTGACAAATAACCAAAGTATAGGCATTCATATAGTGAAAATGTAAAAGTGCATACAGGATGTGAAAAATATTTGAACAATGTTAAGGATAATATTATATGGGCTAAGAGTTTAATTGAAACTGGAGGAAACAGTTAGTTAATTATTGGTAGTTGAACGGTTAACATGACATACATTTAATAACGTGGATAACCTAACCTATAATCGTCATACAAGCGAGTGTATAGTGAGTTATTGTGAAATCGCGAGTGACTTGTAAAATACTTCTGAAACTATCATATTATAACAGAAACGATCAAGTAACACTCCATAACACAGAACAATATAAAGCTACTCCGAAAAACACCATAAAACACTAGAAAACTGTATAATACATTAAACCAAATTAGTGACGGAATCGGAGAAAGTGTTTGAACTAATAATTATACAGATACACTAAATACAACCCAGAATCACTACACCAGTCACTACACAACATTTTACAAGAGATTCGCAGACATCAGAACAGGAATACTACAGGAAAATCTTTTATTTGGAACGTCCAATATACGAATGACATCTTACTAACTTCACGGCAGCCATTTGCAATATTGGTTATCATTGCCAGAACCCCGCCTTCTAGTTCGACACAGCTGTTGGGTGAAAACAATTATTATATTTACAAATTATTATTCAATGTCTGTGTTTATTAATAACTATTAATTTGATTGTAACGTTATACTTTTTAAATATTAGCCCGATTTCTCTGACTTTGGTAATAACTGGCTGTTTAAAGAACCCTATATAATTTTTATAACATATACTTGTAACTTTTTTCGATATCCTGAGAATCGATACTAATCGATAAGAGTCAATATTGCTGTTACTTAATAAAACATTAATACTTTTCAATACTTAATAGTTCTTTATTTCTTCAAATAATACTAATTACCAATAATATAATTCTAATTGATAATCTACAAGGACTTTACCACCCGTAAGTGAAGATAACCTAAAAAATAGAAAGGTAAACAAATATCGATTGGTTTACAGACAGTCTTATGAGTGGTGATAGATTATTTAAATTATACTAAAACTTTAATAAAAATTTTCAGAAGAGCATTACACTGTTTAAAACTTCACAGCCCTATATTAATTAATTGATCCTAATTAATTAATTAATAAAATTAAAATTTTTTTTTATTATTTTTTTTTATAAACATAATTTTTTTTTTAATTTTCTTCAAAACAATAATTTTTGTTTTGAAACTTTCGGTGAAGCTGAGCATATATATTTCTTCATCAACTTTACGCTACTCGACCGGTCTTGCTACCATTGGGACTCGACCAGCTGGGAAACTTAAGGAAGTGTTTCAGGCCAGTAAGACGTCGAGAGCCACACCAATTAAACATATTACATTGGACTTGATTACATCGGAGTCACATACTTCACAGTCTCTTCTTATCATCAATCAACACAACATCAATTCTATTTAATTTATTTTATTACAAATTGGCGCACAACTTTAGGGGCTTTAATTAGCGATTGGAAGGCCAATACTTTCTGCCCAATCACTAGTTGGAGCTAGGCAACAGCTATAAAGCCAGAGAAAAGGGGACAACGACAAGCAAAATGGCAGAATTTACACCAAAAGAAATGGATATGATGGAAAAGATGTTGGGAAGGTTACAACAAATGTTAGACAAGAACCACGAATCAATGATGAAGATGATGGACGAGGACAGACGATTCAAGAAAGAATTGGGTAACCAACTGGGCAATATCAATAAGAAACTGGAAGAGGAGCATCAAAAATGGATTAAGGAAAGGAGAGAGGACAGATTAAAAAGGGAAGGATTAAGAAAGGAGAAGACCGAAGAAATAAAAGATGACAGCCAACCAGAACCAGAAGAAGTACCAAATGATAAAATGCAGGAACAAGTAATAATGGTATTACCTGGAATTAAAACTAACCGAAACCATGAAAATATTAAACAAAGGAAAAGGAGAAAGTATCCAAGAAATGTAATAAAAACGAAGGAAGAGTTGGAGATGATGAAACATGGGTTAATTGATCGCAATAATATCCCAATTACCTATGACAAAAACATCATGAATGCTATGAATTATAGAAGGAGAATCGAAGTAATTTCAGAAATAATTTACCACAAGACAGTAGTTTACCACTGGGAAAGGACCAGAGGTAAACAGAATACCACATGTGGAACAGATCAATTTCAACGCAGAACTGGACAATGTTTTTCAGAAAGATGGAAATGTGATATCGTACCATACTGTAATGATGACACAGATGAATCACCAGAATGCATTCCATTAACGTGCCATCTAGGACAATTCCAGGGTACGGTTAGACTAAAATATATTCCTTCAGGGTGGATATGTGATGGTAAACCAGCTTATGGTGTTTCAGATAAACAAATAATAAGTGATAACCCTGATGAAGATCCTCACAGATATTTGTCAAGTAACACAAAACATGGACCAGAAAAGTATTGGTGTATACAATATGATGATAGAGGGAACCAACCCAGTAATTACGACGGCCATAACAACCCGCCGTGTAATAACCAGTGTATCGGTAATTCTAACGGCGTTAGGGATAACAACCCCTATCCATACAATAGAAACAATTTATACCAACATAATAATGTCCCATACAGTCAGAGAAATCCATATCCCAACAATAATGATAACAGACCTTACCAACCTAACCGAAAAGACTATCATGATAAATTTAGTAATAAAAATAATAACAGTAATAATAACCGAGTGTCGCGCCCTAGGGTAAATTTTATAAGAGCAACTGAGATGATGGACCCTGGTTGACACAGATACCACACACCATCAAGAAAAGGGACAGAGATCATGATAACCGACTACGGCGAAAAACAATGTTGAAGGAGACGAAATAAATATCATTGAAAGGAAATGATACGAAGAATAAGCATAGAAACAAAACTGGGTTTTATGAATGAAGACTATTTAAGAAAATGAACATGACAAATAAGAATATGAGCAATGGAACGACATAAAGAAAATCGTACATCTTCCTGGGTATATAAAAGAAAATTTATGAGAAAAGAAAAAGAGAAGATCAACTTACAAAAGTATAAATAATATGGGCCAGTGTAGAGTACAATATAACCCCATATGTTGTGGTAAATGATAAGCATAACAATACATATGAGTTGAGGGAAATCGTTTCAGGAAAAATCAAAGGAGTGTACAATCAAGCTTCTATGAAGAAATATTATGAAGAATGAGTTGTGAGTTTTAGAATTTTGAATTTTATATTTTTAAAAATTCAAATTATAAGAAGAAGGAATTTAGAATTTTTAATTTATAAAAATTCAAAAATAATGTAAGTACATCTTACAACCTAATATTTTGAGAAGAACATTCTGGAGAATTATAAAAAGAAGGAATTTAGAATTTTAATTTTAAAAAATCCTAAAATAATGTAAGGACATCTTACAACCTAATATTTTGAGAAGAACATTTTGGAGAATTAAAAGAAGAATTTTTTAATTTTTATTTTTAAAAATTTAAAAATAATGTAAGTACATCTTACAACCTAATATTTTGAGAAGAACATTCTGGAGAATTAAAAGAAAAAGAATTTTTAATAATTTTAAAAATTCTAAAATATGTAAGTATATCTTACTACAACCTAATAATTTTGGAACAAACTTTATGGAAGAAAGAAAAAGAAAGACTTTTGAATTGAAATATAATTATGAAAATTTAAAACTGAGTAAGTACATCTTACTACCACTGAATTATGAGAAAAACATTTTTGAAGAATTAAGAAGAAAGGAATTTTGAAGTTAATATATGAAAAATTTAAAAATGAAGTAAGACCAACTTACTATAACTAAGTTTATGAGAAAACTTTATGGTAAATAATTAAGAAGAATTTGAATTTGGAGAAATACCAAAACATTCAGAAATAATAGTAAAATCACAATACTATAAACAATTCTGAATGAAACAATTCTGGGAATAAATGAATTAAACAGAATTTGAATGTTGATAGAACGTCAGTACTTTGAAACAAGATAAGATCAACATATTACAAGGATTTATGAGAAATATTTTTCAATTAAATAAAAAGAATAGTTTGAATTTTACATTAAAACTAACCAAGTTCCAAAAAATAATTATGTGTCAATTATGATTGAATTGAGAAGAAAATAAAGTGATTAATTCAGAAAAGAGAATTAACGTTAATCCAGAATAAATGCTAGATATTCACAATAGCATTTGAAGGAGTAGAGAAGAATAACAAAAAAGAGTGTAATATGCCAGAGAAGGAAAAAATTTGGAAGCAAAGAGACTAATTACCTATGAAACGATAATGAAAACAGTTAATTAAGAGCAAAGAAGAACAACTCATACCAAACAGATGGAGAAGATGATTTTGAACCAATGATAATAATAAGACCTATATGAAATGCAAAGAGAAGAAATACCACATGAAATATGATATAAATGAATTAATGTTAATGAATGCGAAGGTGGATTAATAACTTTCTAAGAGAAAGGAAACAACCAAAATGTTTAAATAAAATGATCAATATAACAACCTGTATATCTAATGTAAAGATACAATGTTAAAAAATTAAATATAATATAATAAGACCATTCAAATAATGAATAAGAAAGACTATATATAGAGACCATGCTAATACTATGAATAACCAGAAGAAAGTATAAAGAGAATTCAGATGAAGAAGAAAGAGAGTTACACTGTAAACAGTAACCAGAATTATTAAAAGAAAGGTTTTCAACCATAATTAAATTAAATATATCAGACAAGTTAAGAGTTTTGGAAAAATATATATGTAATGAGTATAATAATGATTATGAAGATTTATTAAGATAGAAAATGTGAGATAATCTGAGAGACTACGAAGTGGAGAATCCAAAGATATTTTTATTAGTCGAAAATGAGACTACTTTTTATTTATTTATTCGATGACTGACTGAAGATAATTCCAGCAGCATTATGTTTTTGAGCAGGGATGGATATGCCCCTGTACTCAATTTATAGAAGTGGTGTATGGCCAGCAGAGAAGTAGCGTACAGTGCCCTTCTGATCTGCCCCAGCCCACGTGATAGGGAATGTTAGGGAATTAATATCCCAAGGATACAACACGAAGTTGATATAGAAAGAAAATGTATTACAATTATAATATATCTCAGAAGACACTAACTATCCGAAAAGGATCAGTAGTAAGACAAGTAACCATATATATAAAATTAATAAAACTCTAATTATAGAAAAGTCGATATAAAAATGGAGAAGAAAATGAATTATAAGAAATGATGAAATTATCATAAGAAATTATTTCATCCATAAACATGTCTGAAATAATTACTTCTGGAGGGGAGCAATCTGTAGCGTGACAGATATAAGCATAATATTGAATGGCAATTGATCATTAGAATAATAAAGTTATAATATTTAAATTTGGAAGAAAGCATTAAGTTTAATATAAATAGATTAATTCATAGCAACTGTGGAAAGAAATCATTATTATAAAGAAAATCCAAGTTCAAGTAAAAGGAGTTACTAGTGATGAGTCATCCAAGACCAGTCTCATAACCAAAGGTTTTCAAGGTATAACCCAGGAAGGTAAAAAAGTAAATAATAAAGCAGTACTGAATATGACCAAACCCACAACGAGGGAGAATAAATAGAATAGAAACCCTAAAATAAGCCAAGATCAACCAATACAGGTTGTGTATTTCTGTAATAAAGAAGAAGATGGAGAAGATCCCAAGAAACCTGATGGCAACAAGAAGAAGATGGAGAAGATACCAGTCCCAGAAGGCAGGAGAAAAGAAGACTGAAGAAAGAAGAAGAGGGCAGCATCCTGAAGAAGATGTCATGCTCTTATAAAAGACACCCAAATCCCTATATCCCCAAAATAAATATCTAAAAATAAAAGTATAACGAAATAAAAACCACATGTATATAAATTTAAGAGAGAGGAGTGTATAAAGTAAAAGTTTCCTGTGAACTAAGATGAAACAATAATATAGTACCCATGGAACAAATCTCCATTGAAAAAACGCTAACCAATTTATTATGTTGATAAGACTATACGACCATTTAGCATTAACATAATATATAAGTGAAAGTGAACCAGTGATAGTTTTGGGTATTATAAAAAATGAACCTTGTGTTTCATTCTTGGCAATCACAAACATTGGATGCAATGAAATATGCATTTTTCAATGACTTAAAATGTGTACGGTGACAATATGTTGTTCATAAGACATGAATCTGTTTAAAATAACATTTTTGTTTTACATGAAAAAAGAAAAACAGATTTCATAGTGCTTTTTGAACGGTTCATACTATTTATTTGTTAATGACAGGGTACAATTCCCCAAAGACAAGGTATAAAAGACTGTATAAAAACTGTAGAATCCTACTTATAATAATAGTTAGAAATAAGAATATAGATATAAGGTTTTAATGTATATAGTACAAGAATGTTTAAAAATGTTTTAGATATAAGGCCATTTGTTTGGGTCTGAAACAACTAACATCAGAACTATAAAAATAGTTACCACTTGTAAATAGTAGAGAGTAATTAAGATGTTAGTTAGTACAAAACCTTTGTTGTAAACCATATTTACATGTTGGAAATGGGAATTTTGTTGCAAAATGTCTGATTTGAAGACAACCATTTATTTAAAAAAAATGTTCTTTATTCTGTTTAACTATTATTTGTATTGTAACCAATACTAATTGTTTTTGTGTAATTTGAAAACATGTTTAATTTATAATACTATTTGTAAAAAGTCAGAGAGGGTATCACACATCATATATTGTTTATAAATTATTTTGTAAGAAAAATTGTTAAAAAAAAATCATAGGCCAAAAGAATGGAAACCAAACTTCATCAAAACAGAGAAATTACTCATTTAAAAGCAAATAAAAAAAAGGGGTTTAGACAAAATAAACTTGATATCATGCCATATAATTGCACATACCATTTAGAGAGATTTTAATAAATTATATTCAGAATTATAAATAAAAATAAAATGACTAAACTCAGAAATTTAGACATGGGAGTCATATATTTCAGAATAATGTTTCAGAATACAACTAATTCAATTAATTACCAGAAAATAAGGGAATAGGAACCTTTTAATACAATATAGGATTATTAATATTAAATATAACTGATAAAATGGCTGAATTTATATAATGACAGGAAGTAAATTTTGATGTTTTGACTCTTCACAGTATACCAAACTGAAAGTGAAATTACTATTTTTTTGGACAGAAAACACTATAAAATGGCATTATTTAATCTGAAAATAACCAGAATGAACTGAAAGATTAATTTAAATCAAATCTAGTGAATAAAATTGACAAATAACCAAAGTATAGGCATTCATATAGTGAAAATGTAAAAGTGCATACAGGATGTGAAAAATATTTGAACAATGTTAAGGATAATATTATATGGGCTAAGAGTTTAATTGAAACTGGAGGAAACAGTTAGTTAATTATTGGTAGTTGAACGGTTAACATGACATACATTTAATAACGTGGATAACCTAACCTATAATCGTCATACAAGCGAGTGTATAGTGAGTTATTGTGAAATCGCGAGTGACTTGTAAAATACTTCTGAAACTATCATATTATAACAGAAACGATCAAGTAACACTCCATAACACAGAACAATATAAAGCTACTCCGAAAAACACCATAAAACACTAGAAAACTGTATAATACATTAAACCAAATTAGTGACGGAATCGGAGAAAGTGTTTGAACTAATAATTATACAGATACACTAAATACAACCCAGAATCACTACACCAGTCACTACACAACATTTTACAAGAGATTCGCAGACATCAGAACAGGAATACTACAGGAAAATCTTTTATTTGGAACGTCCAATATACGAATGACATCTTACTAACTTCACGGCAGCCATTTGCAATATTGGTTATCATTGCCAGAACCCCGCCTTCTAGTTCGACACAGCTGTTGGGTGAAAACAATTATTGTATTTACAAATTATTATTCAATGTCTGTGTTTATTAATAACTATTAATTTGATTGTAACGTTATACTTTTTAAATATTAGCCCGATTTCTCTGACTTTGGTAATAACTGGCTGTTTAAAGAACCCTATATAATTTTTATAACATATACTTGTAACTTTTTTCGATATCCTGAGAATCGATACTAATCGATAAGAGTCAATATTGCTGTTACTTAATAAAACATTAATACTTTTCAATACTTAATAGTTCTTTATTTCTTCAAATAATACTAATTACCAATAATATAATTCTAATTGATAATCTACAAGGACTTTACCACAAGTAAGTGAAGATAACCTAAAAAATAGAAAGGTAAACAAATATCGATTGGTTTACAGACAGTCTTATGAGTGGTGATAGATTATTTAAATTATACTAAAACTTTAATAAAAATTTTCAGAAGAGCATTACACTGTTTAAAACTTCACAGCCCTATATTAATTAATTGATCCTAATTAATTAATTAATAAAATTAAAATTTTTTTTTATTATTTTTTTTTTAAAAACATAATTTTTTTTTTAATTTTCTTCAAAACAATAATTTTTGTTTTGAAACTTTCGGTGAAGCTGAGCATATATATTTCTTCATCAACTTTACGCTACTCGACCGGTCTTGCTACCATTGGGACTCGACCAGCTGGGAAACTTAAGGAAGTGTTTCAGGCCAGTAAGACGTCGAGAGCCACACCAATTAAACATATTACATTGGACTTGATTACATCGGAGTCACATACTCCACAATAGCTTATTATCATCAACACACATCAATCATATTTATTTTATTACAACGTTCAAACGTTCAGCTCGAAACAGGCTGCCGAATCAGCGAGGTTTTACCCAATACGCCCACTTGCAGCAATTGCCATCGATCGTGTTCTGTTCTCGCTTAATACTGATACGAATTTCTGATTCGAATTCGTATTCAGATTTCTTCTGAATCTCAAGTATTATCTGACCACGCCTTTACTACTGACAGACAGTTGTTCATTCCTGAGTATAGACAATGACTTTTTGCCGTCAACTAACTGACTTGATTTTCCGTCTTTGAGTCGTTCGTGCAAATCGCACGTTTGCATGCACTGTGCAACCGAGCTCCTCATTCGCGGTCGACATGCTATCATGTTTCTCACGCGCGGCAACTTCTCGTCAACATTCATCGATTTAAATCACTTATTCTCGCAACTCACGTGTTTATATATTTATGAATTTCAAATCATAAGTCTTGCACTGAATAAAGTGGCAAAATGAATGACAACCAAGTCCCGTTTCCAACCGGGATACTCATTCGACTACTACCTTCCCGTTTTCTTAATCCTCGAACTTGTGTCTATATTATAATAATCTTCAAGCGTGATGGATACACCTAAATTTGAGTGCTCTGTTAGTTGTTTTTTCCTTTCGTTTCTTACCCAGTTACCTGCTATAATTAACGTCTTCGCCTGGTGCTTTAGCAATATATGGATGAAAGGCAAATCTCATTGTTTTGACTGCGCTTGATCATGCTTCATGAAGCTGAAATACTCTACTGAAGTACTTCCAGTACCTATGTTCTTCTAAATACTGCGAGTTCAGATATGTCTCGTTTCAATAAAGTTTAAGTAATTATGTACGTTGCTCAAAGGCAGACGTTACAGTGATAAAATAAAAAGATAACAACTCTCGACAATACATTTTTAAATCTCATATCTTTTCACAAATATTCTTTTTGATGTAGCTTTTAAAGAAAGGAACATTAACCAAAAATTGTCGCGAATTCATGTTTATTGAGATTCATATCTTAATCAGCTATTGCGGAGTCGCTGTCACAGTTGGCCGACACTCAGACGTGACGACAGTTTTAGATAGGGCCTACTGCGATTACTCGTTTGATGTACAAAGTAGTAAACAACACAGGAAATGCTCTAAATTTAATTTGTTTAATATTGAGCTTAATTTATCTTCTGTGGAACCGTCCGTCTATTGTAACAATGCACTGTTCATAAGTCTTTTTTTCAATTCATGGTTGTCAATTTTAAGTCATCTCTTCGAACATCCATAACTTCGAACATCAAAATATATGTATACTTACAGATGCAAGCAAAGAAGAAATCAAAAGTGATTTAAAGTAACATCATAGGAATATCCCGTTAATTTATTTTTCATCAATAAATTTAAGTCGGTTTCGTACCATGATAAAGCAGATCTCTAGTGTGAAAATTCGTTACAAGTCAGCAAGGCGGAATGTCAGTCAGTTCTCTAAAGCAGCCTACACACAATCATTTCGGTTATATGGCACAAAATGATGTGAGCTTACAACACAAGTGTGAACTGACGGAATGGTGAAATCGCATCAGCGGTGTGTCACTTCGGCTTGACATCAGGTAGAAGTGAGCATGTGTAAGAGTCAACTCAGTTCAGTCTATTCAGTAGTACTGTACGTACACCAGCTTTGCTAACGAGACGCCTGAGGAGTGGGGGGTCTACTGAATGATGCTGCGTGCTTGTATTGGTGCGGTAATACTGTTTCTGAACACACTGTAAGTGTATGTAAGTGTAATTTACTGAATATTTTGTTAAAGTGTGTTTTTTTATTCGCTACAAGAAATACCTTGTGAGAGCAGTCAAGTAATACCGAAACTTTGTTAAACGTATTTTAAATCTGTAGTATTACAGTGCTGCGTGCAGTGGAATGGCATACGTCACCACATTCCTTGTTGAGCTGCAAAGGCGAACTGTTGATAGTAGTTCACACTGAGAAACTAGCGAAAGCAGTTTTATATAAGTTTCTTTATCTATCCTTAAATAATTGTGCCAGCCTTTAGGATGTAGCTTTAGCTCCACTCGAAACAATTATGTGTGAATATTTTGCCCCTTTTAACCCCAGTCTTTAATCCACAGTTTTCGTTTATTCTTCTTTCTACAAGCGCAATGCTACAGCACCCTACAATACCAATTTTCTTCCGTTGACATGATAAACTTCAAAAACCAACTTTCGGCATAACACACAATTGCGGCTACACGGCGAGTGCGTTCCAACAAAAGACTGATGGCATACCGATGTGACCGTGTGTAGGAGGCAACGCATCACTTCACATGAAAATGTGCACACCGAAATTATCGTGTACTAACCGTTACCCAGGTTCAGGCACTTCTTAGCACGCAATATAATGCACAATAAAGTTGTCGTATAATACGTATATCGAGGTGTTAATTCGAGCGCGCTATACATGAAAAAAATAAGCGTGGCGTTCCGTACTTGGGAGGAGGGATGACACAATGGCCAGACATTTTGCACCTGCCCAACAAACAATGGCTCTGAGTATGAAAGGTAGACAACTTGTCGGAGACGTTGCGACACTCGTGTTAAGAAAAAATTGAAAAAGTAATAGAATCACTGTCTTCAAGGCCAATACTCCTATTATTTTTTAACTAACAGTACGTGAGTGCATTCCGAGGAATAGGAAGCTTTTCATATCTTTTTTAAATTACGTACAGTCATTGTTAAAATTAAGTAATATTTGGGCGAGCTTTGGAAAGTTTAGACTACTATGAAACCTACAGGTATTTTGTGATTACCTAGAATGTAGCAAGGGCCGTTAGTGTCAATTTTGATTACCACGTTCTGAAATTATTGTACGATTACCAAATTCGAATAAGTAACTATGCTACAGGCTGAATCCCAGGTGACCATGCTAGTTTCAGTAGTGTTAAATTATGATGTTATGCTCTAAGGACATGGAGAGTGAGTGCCCAACACAGCTTTCTTGGATTTTACCCGGAGAAATAAACGAATTACAACGCGTCTCAGTGGTGACTAACGACAGCAAACAACATGCCCTAAAAAAAAAAGGAAACGTCATCTCCAAGGGCTGGTCTTGTCACTAACGTGTCAGAAAGTTAATTCATATAAATGGACTGCAAATTTCAATTATTCATGCATTTAAAACGAAACGCATGTAAACGTTTGGCGCTGTGTTAGTCGGTACCCCCGTAGTTACTGAGGATCAATAACAACAATATACTGAAATAATATTTAATAATGCACGTAATTATTAAAACACTACACAGTTCACTGCAATGAAGCTGTTTCAACAATACAATGCTATTTGATTCAATGCGGCTATTAAAACAGGATACGTTCATGATGGTATGGAGAAAGCAAATCCATTCAGTTAGATGTTAATTAATACAATAACATGCGAAATAATGCCTGGGAGCGGAATTGCCCTGATGACGTCAAATGCAACTTGCACACTAATTAAAAGTTATTTTGTACTGTTTAGGACATTACTAATGTAATGTTAATGACAGTAATTAACATTAAAGCTCAATTATTAATAACCAGTGATCACGAGAATGAAAACTAGGCACATACAACGAGTTCCGAAACGTACTAGTCGATAAATTATTCTAACAATTTGCCAAGTAATATAATAAGATTTCCAAATTATTATAAAGAAGATCCCCTCCGTCGTGTGACCGATGTCAAATTTCATATTACTTGTCATTCTAATTTCTAATTTCAAGGGGATTGCCGTTTGTGTAAAATCATTCTTAATTTGTGACCGCTCCTAAATCAAAGACGGTTATTGGGAAATCAAATGTGACATGAAGGGAAAACACGTGAAAAAATATTTCAATAATACTGGTGAAAGAAGAGGATCAGTTCTCAAAGGAGATAAAACGACTTGGGAAAATATTTATAATATCTAGAAAATGACAGAATCCCTTCTAAACCAGACGTTAAGCAGGTTTAGATGACATCGAGGAGACAAAAACAAAATGAAAAAATTATTTCGGTAGTACTAACGAAAGGAGAAGACAGTCTTTAACCAAGACATTAGTAAATTGAAGGGACCACAACAGTTTGGAAAAAATAGTCATTCATACGGCAGGAAGGAATCATTTCCAAACGAAGACGTTAAAACAGCGTAAGAAACAATGTATATCATGGAATTGACAAAGATTGGGGTTTCTTCCAAACTTTTAGACATGACACTGAATGAAACAAACAGCTTGGCAAAAATTATTTCTTTAGTATGACTAGACCAGCGGATACGGCACTTAGCCAACTAATTACAGGTTCCGGGTTCAGTTCACAAATTATCAAGCTCCACTTTCAACCACTAGGTCGTCTCAGCCTGTGGAAATGAGTAAACATGAGGTAATAACGGGAGGCTGAAGCGTAGAGCTGGCCACATTGAGTTTCTTGCATGCCGTGTAAGGTCCCTGCCCCTCGTAGCCACGTCGGTGGTAGAAATTATTACTATTATTATTATCACCGAAAAGAGGAACGAATCCTGAATGTTAGGTAGTACGCAGTCGCGAGAGCTAGTCATTTTGTGGTTGGCGAACGTTAGAAGACCACGCACAAACTACGTACTTCACTAAAAACGTCCAGTATGCTCACTGAACCTAACCTACCCTAACTTCACCAAAAACGTCCGGTTACAATGACATTTTTGTGTTCGGCAAAGATTATACTGATGCGTAAGAATTTTTAAACACGCACACAAACCGAAGAATGGAAGAAAATTGCAAAAAATAAGAACGCAGTACGCGTAAAAACCGGAAGGCAACCGAAGGTAACTGATCCTCCTTTGCGCGGTCAATTTAGGCCCTCCGATTTCGGTCTTTAGACGAATTTTGCCAAACATTTCAATTTGCCATTAACCAATTTAGTTCAATTCCACATTATTCATTCGGTAAATATTTCAATTTTTCGTATAATGAAGGACGTGTTTAATTCTAATTTCAGATTTTTTGTCAGACTAATAAGAAATTAAAATTTTAATTTTTGCGTTACATGTAGATTTTTCTGAAAACTATTCCTAGAAATCAGCCCAGGTAGTATGGATATTCAATTATACCTCTAAAATTATAATAACCAGGAAGGGTTAAAATCGATTATAATGGCTAATCGACGCCATCTGTTCTACTGGTAAAAAAAATACACTACCATGGAATGATTGTGGTTGGTCGGTCAGCCAGTATGGTTTTGACACTTGAATTCTATCTCAAACGTGACTTATTTTATAAATTATCTCAAAATATAAATTAATTTATGTACCGTTTAAGATTATGAAATGGACTATTACGTGTTTGACTAAGAAGTCGTAAACATAAGTACAATTGTTAGCAATTTGCTATTTCCGGCCCAGCTGACTTACATCATTATTGGAGCAATATCCAGTCTATATTAAACTTCAGTACTGTTATAACATGAACAGCCTTATTGCTTAACAACGCTAATAACAAGACAGTTTACAATTAACAGAACTCATAAGGCATTATTTATAGATTATTGCGTATTGTAAAGTAATTCATTTATAAATACTTTTATGGCTTCGGAAATCAATATAAATGTTGGAGTTATTTCGAGGCTCATTTCATATCTTTACGATTCGACTGACGTCAAATCGCTTTATGTTGTTATACGGTGACGTACCTCTCGCCCGTTGACAGCTGAATGACTGGCGGAAACATATTTCTTTATAATATCCGACTGCGAATGAGACTCCATAACAAATACGTCCGAAATATTTTCCCATGCAATTAGCGTTACACGATTACCTAACACTGACAGAATCTGTATATTTGATAGAACATTACGGAGTACTGTTGCTTCTTACATATACATGTGGGATCATAATTCATGGCTTTTCCCACGCTCGCTTCCATCTTTAAACTTCTTGTTTTAAAGGTGTCCTCCCAGTTGCGAACAGTGGCACTTGCAACTAGTTTCACTTGTGAACACTAACTAGATGAGACACGTAATTTACTTTTGATGAGTACTGTACTTTCCACTTATACCTGAAGTTGCCACAGGTGAAGTATCTTTAACTATAGATTAAGAAAATGGTAAAATTTGCATTTTTCCCTGTACAAGAACTAAAACCAAGATAAGAACTGATATATCGTCTATAATAACAGCTGAAGTAAAGCCGCTATATTGCCTTCCCATTTCGCAAATTCTTTTATTTTTAAAAATTTTTATTTACTTAACTTTTTACAAATTATTCTTATGTTTTCTTGTTTTTGTTATGTTTTATGAATATGTTTTTTAAATTTCATTCAATGTATTGGTTTCCTACATTACTAAATACATTTAGCAAATTATAATTTAACGCGCGCGCGCACACAAACACACATTTTTATTTACTACATTTTTGTAAAGTACTAAATACATTTATTAACTTATTTAGTCAAGTTTTAGAACGTAAGGCATAGTCTTCAGAAACTTTCAAGCATCAGTATCTTCTTCGTAATTTTTAGTGCTCCATGCAATTCTTTCATCTAATTCAGTAATTTTTTCATCTTTTTCATATCTTCAAAATTTAACTCCATCCTTACAATGTTCTGAATAGATATCTCAGCATCAGATGCTGAAAGCTTAAGCTTTAAACATTTGTTAAGCTTATTTATTCTTGGATGTGGTCTTCCAACATGGCTATTTAATTTACGATAACATGCTTCTACTGCATTATTCGTTCTATGACGGCGGTAGCAGTTCCATAACTCCTTTGGCACTAATGGATTTTGTAACCACTGTTTCACGAAGTTATTAAAGAATTCATCTCCTGGATTTTGACCATGGATATACGTACTGCCACACCCACCTTCTACATTTTCAGGCCGAAGGAAAGCAAGTGTAGCACACATTCGGACGTACAGAGTAACTTCTTTACTTTCTTTGTTTATTGTTGTCATACCGACATCCTGTAATTTCCTATTGTCTATTAGGTTTGACAGATTACACAACAGATATCATGTAATGTGGAAAATTACATTTTATGATAGTCTATGACTTGCCACACGCCAAATTTATAGAACGCCATGAGGCTATAACTAAAACATCCCATGAATTAATTGTTACTTGTTTTTGACAAACAGTCAAATATTCCCCGCTCATTTCTACACTTTTCCGTTTACAAGATTAAAATCCGGTTATAACAAGTTGCAAAGTTCACCAACTAGTTAATGCCAGCACAGACTGTGAACGCATAGTAAAGCACTTCAAATGGGTAATAGGCTTACGTGTTAAGTAAGTACAGTCTGATGGTAACGCAGGTTTTCTAAGTCTTCTCTCTGCCGTTTAAATCAACACATACTTTTCCAGCATAATTTTTCTCGTGTCAAATTGTATCAACATTCAGTTCAGTATTGTATCATTTTATTCATTTCATTTGGAAGGAAGGATGCATTGTAACTTTAGATAAAAAGTAATCACGGGCTAGAAAATTATAGGTAGGCCTACCTCACTGTTTTATTTGAACGTTCTAAACTGGCTTAAGGGAAATGTAGGCCTAAGTCGTGAAAATCAAGAGTGCACAAGAGTGATTTGATCTTGATGAATGTGTCGAATAAACATCTTCCCTTCCTTTCTTTAACAGCGTTGTAAATAAGGCGACTGTATACTTTTTGCTATTACCTCTCCACTTTTAATACAGCGGTGGTTCATCTTTCGGTTTTGAATTTACTTTAATGGAATATTATTTATTCCATTTTCAGCTGCCATAAGAAATTTAACTAGATACTGGAAATCGCTTCACAAATCTGGCTATGCACACCCTTTCTTTCTAACTTTGACATAATTGGAGGCATTTCCTGATTACATAATCAAAGACTTCCAATATAATGTAACGAGTAACAATATTTGTAGAAAAATGATATTAATTTAACAAAATATAATATCAGGAAAGGCGTCCAAATATAGTATTAAATGAAACTCGAAATGCAATTAAATGCCACACGACATGAAACATAAAACCCAACACTAATAACAGAGTAAAGAAGTAAAAACAAAGTCAAAAATAGGTCTTTAGGCCTAATTCGTGGTAATGTTTTTGGAAACATTAAAACTTTTGCACTGAAGGAACTATCTGAATAGACTGGTAACGATGCCATCTTACCCAGTCTGCAATCTTCAGGATGGCCGACTACAAAGAAAAGCACTGAACTCTCCATTGTTGATTGCGCTACACAGATTTTCTTGTGTTTTAATTTGCTTTTATTTCATACAAGCAGTGCTTATATTCTTTAACATATCAAAAACTGGCTCTCCATTTGTCCATGCGCACAGTTTTTCTAGCAGGTATACGAGTATATAGTTTTTGATTCGGGTCCGAACTACTAATTAGTATAGACTACGTCAAGAAGTCCAGCCTTGGGTCAGGAATCGCCAGGAGCCGTTGCTGTGCATATCGAAGCACACGTGACCCTCATTGTCACGTGCAGTCTGACTGCATGCCGTTGCGAATTCAAAGCTACGATAAATTTAACATTTGGATTCAAGATCACCAACAGACATGAAAATCATCGTGATTTGTTTCATTCGATAGACACAACATAATATTTTTTAATTCGAATGACCTGTACAATAAGTTATGTTTCCAAAAGCTACTTAAATTATTAAAATTCATTCCCGGGCTGTTTGGCCGTGGTCCAATGTTTCTCACTAAAACAGACGTTTCGACAGTACCATCGACTGTCATCATGAGTGTAAAAATTCGAGCAGTACCACCCTACGTTAGTACAGCTCGAATTTTTACACTGACGATGGTACTGTCGAAACGTCTGTTTTAGTGAGAAACATTGGACCACGACCAACAGCCCGGGATTTTTAATAACATTGACCCCGGCCGTGTAAGCCTACGAAGTGTACTACAGTACTTAAATTATTATATTTCCCTAAATTTTGGTCACATTTTTCTGGCATTATAAATGGCCTGAGGTTTTGTACTATACGGGATAACAAATTTTGATGAGAATCCTCAATAACAGATTACTTATCCAACTACAAAATTCGATAATTGACCACGATTCTGAAGCATTGTTAATTATAAAACCATATTTACTGAAGTAAATATATAGACTTTGGGGGCGAGTCAAACTCGCAATTCAGTCGGTGTAAACTATAATGCAACACCACACAAGGATCTGGCAAGTTTTGAATAAAACATGTACCGAAAATGTTTTGTTTTCCACACGCGTATTTCAGTAATAAACGTTTGTTTACTTGATTTGAAAGAGAAATTCTGCCATCTTCCCATCCGCTATCAACAATTTCCATACGTGTGGATTCGTAGATAAGGTTATCATAGGATAACCCTCGCCCTGACGGCTGTATGTAAATATACCAGCAGTCATGTACTCAGACGAGTTCAGCATCAGACTTCCTGTCGCCACTCGTACAATTAGTACATAGCATGACCACTAAGCGTGCACGATTGATTCTTGTTTTATATATGTGCTTTGTTGTTTACCACGTCTGGGCTGTTTCAGTCGTGTGTGACAAGCATTCATCCGTGCATTAATACGCTGCATTCCAGTCTTTATCACGTAACTAAATAAATCGTATTCTACAATTTACAGTAATAATTCCCGGCTGCAAGCTAATGTCGGTTCTCACAAAAATGTAAATGAAATAGCAATAAAAGCTGCTACATTAGAACTAAAGTCGATCATGTGAGCTTATAATTATTGACGATCGTTCTCTTAACGAAACAAAGGTTACGATCACATTCCATCGTTATTCGAAAACACGTACTTCAAAAATTTTACAATTAAAAAAATAATGACTTTTTAAGAGAATTCACATGTGCCTTCCCCTTCCTCTGATCTTTTATACTCGTGAGTCTGGTGATGCTAGTAGGTTATGACACTCAATTGTTGTCTCCAGGATCCTCTCTATTGGCCTAACCATTTCTTCATACAGTGAAAGTCTCGTTGCCTCCTTAAGTCTATACTCTAACCTCCCTTTTATTATTCTTCAAGCCGGCAACTTAGGTTGTTTGGATATCTTGTTTAGTAAAAGAAAGAAAAGCATAAGCTTCACAGTGTAGGAGGGAAACGCGGATTAAAACGGTAGCATCTGAAATTTAAAAAAGTGAAAACTAAAGAAACGAAACTTCGTGTATATATGAGGCTGTCGTATGCCTCATATATATGACTAGTTGTATGTCGTATACCACGCACATACCCAACGCGCGTCTTAGAGATGGGGGAAGACTGGTGAATTGAGCGAATTCTAAGAAAAGGAAAAGTTTCCTGTAACGGAGATACCAACGAGACGTTCTAAATAAATGGAGGAAGAGTAGAAGGAGGATTTTAAAAGTGTGTCTAGTTAATACCGAACCCTCGAAAACCTTTCACGGTCATTTCTAACTTACGGATACCTGCTAGTGTCGAGCTACTTGTGGCTCATTCTGTAGATAATAAAGAAACTTAATTTGATAAAAGAATGCACTAGAAACATTAACATTAGGGAAAGAAAAATATAGGACGCGTGAATCTTCCTAAAAAATAACATTTTGTTTAGTAATAAAAAATAAATTTATGGGCATTTATTAAGAATGGAAAATTAAACATTAACGAAACAGATGTTTCACTATCTCAGTAACATAAAAACAAAATTGGAATGGCACAACGAAAGATAAGGAAATCAAAAGATAAGGAGATTTTTGATAAAAGATATGGAATTCAGAAAGATATAGAACAGATTCGAAAATATAGACGAAGAAACAATTAAGGACAGACGTAAGTACAGGGAAATAACAGAGGAATTCAAGCTGGAAGAAAAGATCGACATCAGAAGTGAGAGAGTTAAAGCCTACTGGAAAAACGGGAAAAGAATTAAATGCGGACCGCAGTTCGAAGTGGGCTTAATCGAAAAAAAATAGTAAACTAAACACGATAGTAAAAAAAAGCACATACGAGAGTAAAGATGATAATGGAAAATAAATGGCTACAGAAAGGATACGCAGGAATGTGGGCACAACTACGTCGTGAAGTTATCACGGATAGATAATGTTGGAGAGACATTTCAAACACGGCATTATTCTCAGAATACCGTCGTTCAAGCTACGAGACAGCAAATGTACAATTCTGGGAAGATGATTCAACATCTCGTTCACCACTTGTAGCTGGATTTCTGTTTTATCACGTACATCAGTCTGCATTTTTTTTATATAAACAGAATATGAAATGAGTTTTTAATGTTCGCATATTAAATACGCCTTTCTTCACTAGCAGGCAAAGACATAACCAAGGTCACGATTGCCTTTTGCGCGGACAAATTCTTATAGACCAAGAGATAGAGGGCTTTTTTTTACTAGGTCGATGGGATAATTTTGTCGCAAAATGTTCTATGACCTATATCGATCGTAAATAACTGACGGCGGAAAGCGTTTGGGAAGATGAAAATGGGGGCAAGCGGTGGAAGTCGGAAAATTTCTAAGGTTTTTAAATCACTCGGTATATGGCTGAAAATTTACAAGTAAGCACCCAATGTCGTTCTTATGCCCCATGCAAAGTGGCGGAAACGGAAGTGGAGTATAAATGGCCGGCGGAAAGCGTCAAAGATAGGAAAATTTTGGGAAAACTTAAACCACAAGGTATATGTCCGCCAATTTGTGTATGCAATGTTTATGAATGTATAAGTTTGTGTGCAAAAGGGCGGAAAAAAATTCGGTAGTTTTTCCTATGAAAAATCTCGATCGAAAGTGGCTTGAGCGCAGCGAGTTTTTACAACGATCGCGATTCAGTTTTATTAGTTTGCCAGTAAAAATATTCAGGATATGTCCGCCAGTGAAGATATGAGAATATTACACATCTATTAGTTCATTTGATAGAAGGCGGAGTCCAGAATGGAAGAAAAATGTTTAAAAAATAAATAATCATAATTCTAATAAAATACTATAAAAGTTAATAATACAAGCATTAGCTTTATTTAAATAATTTATAGGATATCAATACTTTTTAATGAAAATTCACTATGATATGAAAAGGTTGTGTTACCATCTCATTACAATTTCATAAAATTATTTGTATCTATTAAAACTGCTGACAATTCAGGCAGGTTTCCACATGCATAGGCTACTGGCGCCAATAGCGTGGAAAAATTATTTTAGAAAATAAAAAATGTTTTACTTTAAAGTTGTTAACTGATTATTATCAGGCTGCATTAGAAAAATTGTATAGAGATAATAATCAAGTATTCGATAGACCAATACATTCTCAATATTTAGTCTACTTCAAAAATTATAAAAAAATTTCAAAATGACATACAAGTCATAATTTTCCATAATAAAAAAATTATAGCACCAAGAAATGGTTGCGTAATTACCGACGAAACTTTTTCAAAATTAGACGAATCTGCTTCACGTCAACGTACCGGTTTAAATATGAGAAAAATAGTTTTATCCATAGAAAAAAGACGCGCCATCAGAAGGCGCCATTTCCGCGGAAATCAGAAGGATGCCATTTAATAGCAGGTGAATGTGATATACCCATTGAATTATCCGAATTATTATTTTCAATAATTTATGGCTCGGATTCTACAAAATCAACGCGTTCTGAATGCATTCGTAAAGTAAATTCCATTGCTCAGGATATAATGTATGCATCATCTCATGGTAAAATAAAACCGTCGAAGCATATAACACTTAACATTTAGCTTAAAAAGCATAACAAGCAGCAGAAAAGTTATTGATATTATAAATAAATTGTGTATTGCTGCGGGTACCATACCATAGAAGAGCTTGAAACAGAAGCAACTTTGTTTTCTAGCAGTAAAAATAGTATATGTCCGGATGATGTTGTCTTGTCTCCGGATCTTTGTACAGGTGTTTCTTTCGACAATTTCGATAGATTTGTAGAAACATGCAGTGGCAAGGATACTTTGCATGATACTGTTGGAATTTTATATCAAAATGATAATTCTATAGAATCGGGAATGTTCTACCAACAGTATTGCTTTATCTCCTCTTAAAAAAAAGAAGAACTTTTGAGGCAATAGCTCCTGAATTAGTAGAATACGTTAAAAGACCTAAAGTATTCGAGTATTTGCTACCATTAGATAGTTCCTTACGTAATATCACTGCCAACAAATTTTATAAAATGAAAAAACTTGATATTCTATAGGTATTATCTCATTATCGCAATGTTCCAAATACACCAATGTGGGTTGGATTCAATAGTAAAGTAACTAAAGATGATAATTGCAAACAAAAAGTTAGCTACCTTACTCCTATTAATGCTTCCCCAACAAATATATCAGTAGTATACGAAACAATGATTGAGCCAAAAAATTGCTGAGGAGTGTCGACAAACTTATATGCAGGTTACTTATGATTGCAAATTGCAAAAGTTGCTTTTCAAATTCAGTGTACTGAAAAGCTATTGTTTGATAATCTTTTTATTCATATGGGCGCTTTCCACACAATGATGGCTTACTTTAAACCTGTCGGAAAATTCATTGATGGATGTGGACTAACACAAATGATGGTAGAAAGCGAACTTTTGGCGAGCGGTTCTGTTAATGGTTTTATTAGTGGTAAGCATTTTGATAGATGTAAGCGTCTGCATCCAATGATATCTTTAGGTTTGTAGAGCCTACATTTTGAAAGATTTTTTAAAGAAAATCAGCTACTCATTGATAATAGAACACGGACAATAATTACGAAAATACAAAGTGAAGGATTATCAAATGAAGCATTTCTTGACAAAGAAGTTGACGATCTTTTTAATAAATATTTCAAATACAAAAAAAAAATACACCTGATGGAAAGTTTGGAAAAACTCCACAATTTTATATGATGTACGTAGAATTTATGAATTATTTTCCAGAAGTATCCGCACTGGCGATTTTGAGCTTTATAAATTCATCATACCAAAACTTATTAATTTGTTTTTCATATTTAATCAGCACAATTATGCTCGGTGGTTATTTAAGTACCATGATAAATTATTAAAAATAAATGAAACCCATCCAGCGCTGGCAGAGGAATTCGAAAATTGCTTGTTCGCTGTAAAAAGAACAGGAAAACCTTTTTCGAAAATACCTGTTGATCTGACCTTAGAACAATCAATGCTGATACTGCTAGAAGACTTACTGGTGTAACACACTTTACAAATTCAATATCTGCCCGCCAACGATGGTCCAGAAGTCATAGCATCAGATCAAAAATAATTTCACATGTTCTCAATGAAACTGGACTACAAAAAGCTCAATACGTCAGTTCGGATTTAGAAAAACATAAAATTAATAAAGATACAATTCAGTTAAACACATTTTTTTCCGTAGTTAAGAATAACATGACTCCTTTTGATTGTATTGAGATGGATCAGGATTTGTTATATAATATTGCATCCGGACGAACTACGACAACAGAAGTAGCTGATTTTCTTTTAAATTCAGAAAAAAAAGGTAATGAGTTAAGAGAGTCATTTATTGCGGAATGTGGTCAATCGATGACCCGATTGAAGAACGTATATCTCAAAACAAGATTATTAATTTTGTTAAGTCTAACGAGAGGAAAAAAATGGTTGTCAATAATAAAGTACAAGAAGTGCGGTTGCAAAGAGACTTATTTGGACGCATGCATGCTATTTCAAAGGACTAAAATGCTGATATTGAAAAGATCCTCACATACCCTTTAACTCCTGTTTCAATGGCTTTGTGCAACTTAGATGGCACGATTTGTAAAACGGAAAAATCTGCATTGACTAAATGTTTGAAAGTTGAAAGTAGTTGTTCTTTAATACCAGACATTATAATAATAGATGGCTTTTATATTTTGCATTGTATGAAAGATGTCCCTAAAACATTTGGGAGTACAGTATATCAAAAACATTATTGCAAACAATTACTAATAACCGAGCATCTGAATTCATCTCATTTTTGATAGATACTTTCAACCTTAAATTAAAGATTACGAGCATTCATTGAGACGAAGCTCGTCATCTGATCGTAACTTCGTCATTTTAGGGCAAAATCAACCGAGACCTACAGTCTTTTCTAAAGAACTGAGAAATAGTAAATTTAAAGAAACATTGATTAATTTTATAATAAATCATTGGAGTGGCCAACATCTTGCCGAGTTTATTAAAGACAAAACTATTTTTCTCAATTTTGATAATTGCTACTCGTATGAAGTTGTAAATGGAGAAGTTATCAAATCAGTCAATGTAAATTTTTCTTGTCCTGATCATGAAGAAGCAGATACAAAGATAGTTTTTCACATTTGTAAAATTAATCGCGATGCTAATGTTTTAATTAAATGTTCAGATATCGATATTTTAGTTTTATATTGTTAGGAAACTTGGATACCATTAAAAAAATTGAACTTTTCCATTGAATATGGAATTTCGGGTAAGCGGACCATAATAGATGTTAACGAAATATATGAAAGATTGGGTGAATCGTTGTGTAAAGCACTTCCAGGGTTTCATGCTTTTACTGGATGTGATTATATAATCCATCATTTTCAGAAGAGGAAAGCAGCGTCCTTATAAAATTCTTCAGCAATCGGAAGAGTATCAAAAGGCTTTCATAGAGCTAGGTAAATTTTTTTGGGATAAGGATGACATAATAACAGTTATTGAAAAATTTGTATGCCATTTATATAATGTAATAAGTAAAGATGAAAATGACACACCACCGTAAATAGAGCCCGATTTGAATTATTTTTGCGAAATTACAAAATAAAAAATTTAAATGAGCCTTTTCAAAAGAAAAATATAAAAAATTTTGATGCGTCAAGTTTACCTCCTTGCTACTCCGAGTTAGAACAACAAATTTTGAGAGCTCGTTATATTGCTAACATTTGACAAAGATCTCACGAGGCTATACCATCTCAATGTGAACCGCAACAGTATGGATGGTTTTTAAATGAAAATGAAGTTAAATATGAATTCCTGTGGTTTACAGGTAATCCGTTACCTTCTACTGTTAATGAGGTTACATTAGATGATGAGAATAATGATAATAATATAGATGAAGATATGTCTGATGATGACATTGATATAAGCGAGGATGAGGACGTTTTGTATGAAAGTAGTGATAGCGAAATGGATTCATTTGATAATTAATTGTTAATATATGAATATTCTAAATATGTTTATAAATATGTGTCATAGGTTAAATAAATACATGTATTAACACAGTATGTAAGACGTTTTAAAAAATGATAAATGAACATTATTGTTAAATACAATGTTTGAATTAAAAATTATTCATTTAACTACAAATGCTGGTTATTATTTATTTTCCTAATATTTAAGACAATAATCTTCCATTATGGTGTCCGCTTCTTAGCAAATAGACTAAAAGAGTTGTGCAATAACCGCGTATCTTCACTGGCGGACATATGCTGAATATTTTTACTGGCAAACTAATAAGTCGGAATCGCGATAGTTGAAAAAACGCGCAGCACTCAAGGCACTTACGATCGAGATTTTCATAGGAAAAACTACCGAATTTTTTCCGCCCTTTTGCACACAAACTTACACATTCATAAACACTGCATACACAAATTGGCGGACATATACCTTGTGCTTTAAGTTTTCCCAAAATTTTCCTATCTTTGACGCTTTCCGCCGGCCATTTATACTCCACTTCCGTTTCCGCCACTTTGCATAGGGCATGAGAACGACATTGGATGCTTACTTGTAAATTTTCAGCCATGTACCGAGTGACTTAAAACCCTTAGAAATTTTCCGACTTCCACCGCTTGCCCCCATTTTCATCTTCCGAAACGCTTTCCGCCGTCAGTTATTTACGCTCAGTATAGGTCATAGAACATTTTGCGACAAAATTGTCCCATCGACCTAGTAAAAAAAAAAAAAGAAGGCCTCTATAGACCATTACCACGTCCTGTTACAGTTGGTCGGTGTTAATGCGACCTTGGACCTATCTGTCACCTCCTCAAGATAAAGTCGGAGCCATTTCCGTTGCCAGTGTTTGGTTACTCTATAACTGATAACTATCACGGAATAATTCGCACTTAGTGACGTGAAATGTAGCTTGTATAGAACTTGGTACTAACAGAACTGTCAACCACCTGACACCGTAATTTTGCAATACTCACGTGACCCTTGAACTACGTGAAGACAAAGCGAAACTGATAACCGTTTTTGTGTGAAGCTTAGTACACGCCCGATTCCTCTCTGTAAATTTGTATTGATGCCGACAGATAACGGTTTAAGTTAAGGAGCTATAACTGTGTACGGTCAACAGACACAGTAAAGAGGTGACATCCTCAAAAAATAGGATTACTTACAAATCACGACAACGATTACAATCCCAATGATTATGGTTATACCAAATTTCATAGGTCCGGTAGTTTTGACTAGAGAGTAGGCGAAAAGCAGATAAACAAATATATGCGGCCAGGTGTTGACGCGTCTGATCAGTGGCGTAACTAGGAGCTGATCCTGCGAGGGGGGATGGGACTAGCTTGCAGGTTTCTATTTTCCTCAGGACAAATGAGATATTCAAGAGTCTTTCCATATACTGTACTTACTTTTTACAATTATTTTTCACACACGCAACTGGCTTTACACACGCCCTGGGAGCACAGAGCGCGGGCGTTCATAAGGACGCAACAAACAAATTCGGTGACAAAGTATTACACTCCCTGACGCCCATAACTACTAGTAATCAAATTTTATTCCTATTCTCATTCAGTCTGATAGTCATCCTTTTACTTCGCATTCGTATAGGTATTGTGCATGCGTTTGGTATCTCTATAAACAATGCGGCCTTTCTTAGAGCTTTCAAACGCAGTAGTTTTATTTGTCCCGTATGCTTTATGAAAGTCTACAAAACCTAGAAGAACTAAGGGCCGTTTTCGACGTCGATACTTTCACAGTTTCCAGGTGATAATTTGAACCAAAATTTTGATGGCACTTAGCTTCTTCTCTGATCTTTTCCAGTCTTGACGTCCTGATTATCAAGTGAATAATTTATTACGACGGACTGACCGACTAACATGCCTGTAATTTTTCTAGTTCCGCTTATCAGCTTTCTTTCTTTGTCAAGTATACGGTGTGATGCAGATTCGATTATTCCGTATTGCAGATATGTCGAAATTTAGAAACCAATGATTACAAAGCACTTTTATTCTTTCCATGACAATATTATCCCCTCTCTCCATCACATCAGTTACGATATCGTCTTTAAAATTATATATTTGCCTCTAACGTTTTCATGGCGTTATGGATTTTTTCACTGATTATGTCCGGCATTTCTTCTGAACCTAGAACAACTATTCTCTTCTCAACTTCTTTTTCTATAGTGACATTCCTTGTCGCTTATTGTTAAAGGTTTTGTTATATAAAAACCTTTACTATCTGTAGCAGTTTCTCTCTGGTTTATGTCGTGTTGTATCTTGCACGCTTCAGTTCATTTGTTGTCTTCAATAGTTTGTTCGAATTTCAGCTTTAAGTTTTCGCAGTTTCTTCCTAACTAGTTTTGATTCTTCTGTTTATATTGCTCGTGGTATACAGTTTTCTGAGTCTATGTTGCTCCTCATGTTACTTCTTTCCTCTAACGATGCTCAGTTTTTCACTTGTTCCTGTTTAGGAGAGTGGGCTTGCTGGATTTCTTGATGGCCTCTATGATGCTTCGTTTAAAACATGTTTTACGTGTTTTATTTTCCAGGCTACTACTGCCGAAATGTTTAAATCGTCATGTGGCTCTAAATGCCTTTCTAAAGTAATTGTATTCCAACAATTTATCGAGTATATATCGGTGTTCCAACTTGTACATCAATAAAACTAATGACACACTAGTATTCTTCAAACGGGTTTAGGTGTATTATTAAAATTTTATCCACAGTATGCCAAACAAACAGGTGTTTGCCCTTGTTTGAAATGGTTCCAACTTGTACATCAATAAAACTAATGACACACTAGTATTCTTCAAACGGGTGTAGGTGTATTATTAAAATTTTATCCACAGTATGGCAAACAAACAGGTGTTTGCCCTTGTTTTGAAATGCAATAAACAGTATGTAGTTATATTTTGTTATCTCTGTTAACCTTTCGTACGAAATAGATAGGCAGTGTTACATAATAGCTGAACAAGGTCAATCCTATGCACATATTTATTACAAATTACTAATTTATCGCACGCACATTTTTTTGACAAAGATTAGCTAATGGGATGTCGGCTGGCTACTGTTAACACGGAGGTAACTCACATTTAAAGTACAGAATTTACAAAAACGTAAAGTTAACCGTGCTGTTAAGTTTTGAGGATGTGGTTTATGCAACGCATTGTCTTTCACGTCCGGCATTGTGCGAATTAAAATTAAATATCCCCAAAATAACGATTATTTTTCTTCACGACAAAAATCATACGTTTCTACTATCTTAATACTTTATGCAGTTTTTACATTAAACAATTAGTGATACGATTGGTCGTTAATTTTTGACAATATATAGACCGGATATTTCATTTCGTAACGTAGCCTACGTGACAGTAAAAACATATCGAGTACGGAGTTGTATATTTTCAAAAACTTCTGTTACTGTCTGAGACAATTTTAAAAACAATTGTAACATTAATTTTGTTCTTGTTCACACTGACCAGTCATGTAAATTTTGTTTAATTTTTGACCAGTCATAACCGATGTTGGCGTTATCTGTTTAATAAAAATTATAATAAATCTATTTATTTAGTAGGCCTACAATCAGAGGCGCAACGAGGAGAGTTTTGGGGTGACCCCCACTTTGATAAAGGCAAAAAGGAAATAGAGTTCCCAAGGCTTTCACGACCGGTGTCTATATTACTTAGTTGGAAACATTATTTGCCGGGCTGTTAAGACGTGGTCTATTGTTTGTGTGGACATAAGTTTTGGCCCCACCATTGAACGTGCCAATTGTTTGCGACAATGAAGGTGGCTTCCGATGGTGGAACCGAAACGTCTGTCTTCACAATCAATACACTACTATCTAACAGCCAGGCAATTAATGAATGTTTCCAACTAAACAGAAGGATAGTTAAAATTAAATTTTTTTTAATGTGCTGGTAAAAATTTAGTCATGCGAGTCGAATTAAATAATATTAAGCAAATTTAGAGTACGAATATTTTCAACTGCGATACGCTATAGCAGTGTTGCCAACGAATTACGAAATCGCCTTGCGTAAACATTGCTAGTTGCCCGGTGGCTGAGAGATGGTTTAAATTTTTATCCTGATTTCCGAAATTATCTTCTTACTGAGTAGGAAAGCGGTAGCCAGACATTCGACCCTCAGTGTGGCTTACGATATTCGTAGTGCAGTAAAATTTATTTCACAGTAAATTATTCGAAAACACATTGACATTTAATATAGCCTATGCTGAAACTGTTAAGACGGAACGCAAACTTCAAAACGCCGTTTACAAGGCTTCATAAAAGCCCCTACCGGTGAACTGATTTGTTGCCAACTTCAACTAAATGTGGCGGCCAACAACATATTTGCGCACCCCATAGTACTGTAGTTGTAGTTGCTTTTTGAGGGTCTTTGGTGACAACTTTACAAAAATCTTTGAATCATTTTTTTAAAAAAGAGTAAACCGATTTAATTCCATTTGCTACAAATATTTACTCAATAAGGTACACTTTTATAAACTTTTTATATTTTGCAGTCAGCGTCTACAAAAGATGGATGAAAATTTGTGCTACTTTCCTAGAATCGCTTATTTTATCATAGCCGGTCTGTTAGGCTGTGATCGACTGTCATTGCTAGTGACAGACGTTTCGGCCCCACCATCGGAGGCCATCTTCAGTGTCCAAAGTGTTTGTCAGCTGACCAGGTTCTACCGCAATATTGTGGTGAATTGGCGAACAGCTGCCACACAGTTTTGACGCTAAAGAAGGGCTCGGATGATGTTATAAACAATAACAATCGACCACGGCCTAACAGCACGGCTATGAATAATAATAGTTTTACCAATGTTGACGTCGACCGTGATAGCTTAAGAACTAGCATCGTTTATTTTATTTTTGATGTAAGATGTTATATCTTTACTGTTTCATGACTTCGTTAAAATTTTACATACATATTCATATATTCTCCATGTTTCCACACTTCCCTATTGATTACAACAAAATAAATAGTAAACAACTAATAATTTTTCTTTCAATTTTGCATGTTTTCCGCCGCGGCGATATGTGTGGTGTCAGATACTGATAGAGACGTACTTTGGGTAAGAATTTCCGGAAATGTCGTTATTCGCAAAATGCAGGTAATACAATAGTAAGACAGAGCTGGGGAACCATTGGAAATGACAGAGTAGTCAGGTGGAACGTGTAATAAAACGAGTACAGAGAGCAAGATATTTTTTTCCTTTGCGTTGTTGGATGGTCTGTTGCGTAGCAGCTTCGACTATACTGATCCCAGTATGACGGTTGAGACCTTGATCACGTTCTGACGATAAAAATCAAGAGGTTCTGATGCAGGCGGGGAAGGATCACTTTTCCTTAGGCTGTATTAGTCTATTAGTTAGACGAATCCGTTTTTTAAATTATTTATTCATAAAACTAATTATACTAGTAAACTGAAGTATTATGCAGGGTGATTCACGAAGAAACGGAAAAACTTTCAGGATGTGTCCTACTGGTGAAAATAAAGGAAAAAATTCTTATAAACATACGTCCGAAAACGTCTCTTTTTCAATCTGGCCGCCACTTTGTGTTTTTGAGGAACACTGTACATCATTCACCTTGGGTTTCGGATTCAGAAGAATGGTGTTGACCCAAAGACGTCTGTGTTATAAGTAAACTTAGGTATTATCACGGTTATTTTTAGGTCAGAACACCAACGTCTGCCAATAAATTTAATTTTTGCTCAGTCGCTCTCTGCATTTAGTCCTTAGTACGTAATTAACGGAATCTTCATAAGGTATTTCAATATTGCTGGCGTGTACTTCAGGTGTAAGGCATTTTCTCAGCGTGAAACTTATACAACAAAAGTTTAAGTTTCATTCGTGAAGAATGAATACGTGTTGTTAATCTCGTTAACAGTCGGAAACGGTACTGCCAAAGTAGTTTTCATACTCTGAACTTTGTCGAGGTCATCAATACATTAGTAAATTATTATATATCACTGGACGCCGGTGTTAATGAACGCAGAGATAATCTACGGACCTCGGGTTAATAGTTTACAGTTTAACTGGCCTCCCGTGGAATTCGTAATTATATAATTTCATCAAACCGAGACCCGACAGCATCTGCCTAATAAAGTAAAAATATACGGATGCAATAAGAAAATCTGTTTTCCTAACGCGATGACGTACGACACAATAAGGAAAAAAGCGTTGTTTACAGTCTTTCCGAAGCGTAAACACAAAAACACCTATATAAAGTATCGCGTTTCACATTTCACTAGGGGAGACGATAGAGTGAACTGTCAGACCCTTTGACCAGATCAGACGAAGGATTAAACAGCGTGCCGATATGTAATTAACTTACCATTTCACGCGCATAATCGAATTGCTTATTACTGAACTTCACAAAGAAATTGTTCTTATACAAAGAATCTGTTTTTATTGGTTATTATATATTGATTTTAGTTAACAAAATTAAAAGTTGAGGACGGGAATTGATAAGTGAACGTTTAATATCAGAATGTTTATACTACCACACTATAATAGCATACCACAACCATTAACTATCAAGGTCCCTGAGCTTCTCAACTCGTTCACTATTTCGAACGATGTACATTTATTATTAGACAAACTCAAATTAATAAATTTTAATTTCTAAAATCTGTGAGTAAACTTTCGTATGTATGATTCTTTGCGTTACGGTAGCGAAAAACATAACAAAAAGACGACTGTTTATGAGACCATACATAAACATATATTTACGTTGTTTCAATTTATAGGTTATCTATAGACCTACACGCAAATAGATTTCACAACTATAAATGATTGATAATAACGGTAAAAGTTTTTTTTGCAAACATAGTTTCCACCGTTTTGAAGGTGATCCAAAATTTTCAAAGAAGTGGTGGCAGACATTGATTCTGTCAAAATATTAAAGATATCGCGTCCACATTCTCAACGAAATTAATTGTAATTTGATGCCCGGTATAAAGGCTACTTTTACAATTTTCTCAAAATTTTGACTTCCAATTGTGTCCCGTAATGCTTGTAAACTTAAGAAATTTAAAAGTTAATCTCCATTCGTATTCGGATTGAAAATTCTCATTAGTTTGTTACCAGAGAGGTTTTACTATTTTTTTCCTATTTTGATGCCTTTTTGGACACTGAAGTACTAAAAATTAAAAATTTCAAGACCGGAGCTCTGTATTCAGATTTTGTTTAAAATCTCTCTAATCTGATAACCGGCACGAATATGTACACTTTTTACAAACCTTTGAACCACTTTTTTGGTTCTGGTGACTGAAAATCTGAAATTTCCAGGTACTATAGCCTCTTCACACACACACACATACACACACACTCTCTCTCTCTCTCTCTCTCTCTCTCTCTCTCTCTCACACACACACACACACACACACACACACACACACACACGCACACACAATTTAATTTAAATAAAACATAATATTCAGCACTTCCCGTTCATATCGTGCATGATAACCATATTTCATAAATTTGTATTCAGTATTTTAAAATTATATTCACTTAGTGATTGCGCTGAATAATTATATTTAAAATTATATTCACTTAGTGATTGCGCTGAATAATCATAGAGTCGTTACGTAAAAGGTTGCCCAGTAGGTGTATCATCACTCTGCGAGCGACCAATACAAATCTGCGCGCTACTAGGCACGGCTCCTGACGCCAGCCGCCTTCAGAAAGTGAACCGAATGCAAATTCTACGTCTGATCCTGACTCTCTGTGATTTACTGTATTTAAAATAGTAAACAGCGTGCAGTAGTTGAAAGTGCTCTATGAACTCTGTAAGGGTGACTAAATGCACTCCATATTCGGAATGAAACGAGCACGATTCACGATTCAAATATTTCTCACGGACAAATTCAATTAATCTAGCAGAATGCGATTCTCACAAGAGAAACAAAATCATACAGTCAGTTGATGTTACTGGAAGTCGTGATTAGAAACTACAGACTATTAGGACAAGTGTATGAAAGGGGCATATAAGTGACGTTTAGGTTCCAATCTGTCTTACGGTCTATCGTTTTCACGTTGTGCAGCCGGACATCAGATCCAAAGCCACATCAGTTAGTCGCTTAGCTGTTCCTATAAACGTGTAGCTTATATCTTAAATAAAGCAACCTGACACTGATAGTATCATATAACCCGCCTTTATAACATTAGGAAGTTAAAATTCTTTGAAATTAAATGCTTTTAAAAATCACAACTAAGTGTTCGAAATGAGTTGGTTGTCAGTGGTCTATACTCTTCTCAGGTCCCCGGTAGATCTGCCACTGACATTACGCAGTATTTAATTCAGCGTAGATCAGAATGGGCAGAACAATCCGCATCAACGGCTGAGGTTCATTCAAAATAATGATTTAAAAGACATGAAGTGTTATCAGATTTTCATTTTTTTTGCAGCATAGTCTGGTTTGTCTTTATAAAGTATTTGTTTCTGTTATGCAAGCAATCGTTTACACGTTGTCTTTCAGTGTTGCTGAGCTGTTCCAGACTCTTGCTACCGCGTGGTGTGTTCACTACTGATGTCATGCACTACATACACACGTCTAGGTTTGGCCAGCGTGCAGCAGACATTAGGTCAAGGACAGATATCATCGGCTATACACATGCGTGTTGACTCTTTCATACGAAGCCACATGGTGGCGTGAAAATTTTCTCTCGCCACCAAGCAAGCGTCCAGCAGTTGTAGTTAGAGGTGGGCTAAACTGTTATTTTAAAATACTAGGTATGAAAATACCGTTCCAAAAAAATAACAGGTACAAATACCTGTTATTATATACTATATATACATAACCTATATTATCCTTTGTAAGTAACTCGTTTTGAGTTTCCTGCAGGTCTCCTACCGTATGTAGGCCCTAATATCTTCAAATAAATACACTGCAAGTAGGTTTATTTTCACCTAGATAAACCTATTAATACATTAATAAACCTACTTGCAGCGTATTTATTTGAAGATATTATATAACCTATACTACGTATATAATTTGTTATAAGAAATAAATTGAAACTAAAAGTATTAACAGTGTTACTTTACACTGTGACTTTATTAAACTATTACTATTTAAAAGAAAATAAGAAACAAGAGAATTTATAGGCCTATCTCCCTTTGGGAATACAAATTTAAGTTTTCACTAGGAGTAAAACTAACATTGGTTAGACTTTAGACAAATCAGTTGCGAAACTCGGGGCAATGAAATAATTTAGAGTACACGTAATACCACAACAAATAATGTGATAAAAACATCAGAAACATATAATAAAAACATAACAGTAAGCCAAAAGAGTGAATGAGAATAAACAAAATTTTACAAATAAAAATAATAAAAACTGTAATAAAATAAATATAAATAAATAAATAAAAACTTATAAATAATAAGCAACAACAAAAGTAAATTAAATGGATTACACACCTCGATAATCTTCAGATTCATTCACTAATGTACACAGAATATACAAGTTATGAAATGTCACACCTATTTACATTACAATCTGCTTCACTTAACACATTATAAATAAAATTAAACAATTGAATTGTTTTTAAAATACTGGGATTTCAGTTATTCAAACGTTATTTTAAATTTGCATTCAAAAATATCGACTGTTGCATTTTCCTTGATGATAATCGTGTTCGTGTTCTTCGTTCAGACATTTAAGGAACGAAATCCCATTAAATTAAAATCACGTGAAGTTAAAATCCCATTAATAAAAAGTATAATATAGCTTTTCAACATCAGCCACTCTGTAGGTTATAACGCAATATAATTAAATACAACTATTTCACTAACGACTCGGAACACAAAGTTTTTTATGAGTAAAAACAAAGTTTTACCTTACAACCTGAACCGGTTTTAGTTACAAGTTGGTGACTAGTATAATATATAATTTATTAGCATATAATCTGTATTATATATCTGCATATCACACGAGAATAAGTGTAACATCAGGATGAATTTTTTTCTTTATTAAAAACAGCTTCGTCTCTTTGTGCAGAATGAAGTATCGAAATACCCTTGATACTACCTGTTCCTAAAATACTAGGTGTTCCAAAAATACTACTGTTCCTCTGATACGCTTAGTATTTTGTGTATCGATGATACCACTAGTATTTGAAATACTGGTTGTTCCTTGCGTACCAGCGATATTTTTGTACGGCTAGTATTTGGCCTTGGCGTATTCGTTTACGTGATACTTGCGTACTTTTTGTGTGTGTGTGTGTGTGTGTGTGTGTGTGTGTGTCTGTATAAGAGCGTAGGGGGCGTGCCTCGACTCGGAACAGCGTCGCCGCGAATAACAGATATTTCAACTTTTCAGTCACTGTTACATCCGTTCTACAAAAATATCGTTCCAAAATACCTGTTACAGGTATATCGGCCCACCTCCAGTTGTAGTCTTGAAACAGATGCAGTTGGAAGAAGTGGCATCCTCGATTTCTTTTTTGGACTGTGGTCACACCGTCACAAGATGACTGATTTGCGTATTTATTCCGGCTCGGATTATCAGCTGTGTGTGCAACATCATAAGAATAGTTTGTACAGAAGTCTGGAACAAATTTAAAAAACGTATGTTTGCCTATACCAAGTATAGAAAAGTGAAAGCCCGTTGCTGAAGGTTTTGAAATTTAACATTAACTTTCCTAACAGCATAGGATCGTTTGATGGAAAACACATGCGAATTATTAGACCAAAATACAGTGGCTCTATAATTGCAACACTTTTTTCAATTGTATTGTTTGGGATGCGGGATACAAATTATTTCTTTTCTTTTGTTGACGTCGGCGTCTATGGAAAAGGTGATTCGACATTTTTTAAACTAGTGCCTTATTTCTTGCTATAAAAAATAAGAAGTTAAACTTTCCAGTTACAACACCTATCAGTGAACCCAACCCTGAATCTCTGCGACATGTCGTTGTGCGGATGAAGCGGTCGGACTATCAGACCATGTCATGTGACCCTTTCGCAAAAGATCTTTAACAACAGAACGAAAAATACATAACTGTCGCCACTTTCGAGCTCCTTTGTTTATAAAATGTACATTTGGTATCCCAACTAACAAGTGAATTTTTCATCGACCCGTAATTGTTCACCGACCACTTTGTCAGTGAGGAAGGTTAACTACCATAGCAGCATCGCTTTATTTAGTATTTAAAACCATTGCAGAGTCCAAAGTTTATTACCTGTGCGCACTAAAGTTACAATCTATCTCTTGTTTCTTCGATCAGTGCTGACTTATGCTGCTCCCGCCTGGTGATCACGCTTGACGCCACTAACGAGTGTAAGCTGGAACAATTTCAATCCAGAACCCCCCGTTCCTCGTCGGGGTCACCTCGGTTCGTCAGATATGATGTAATTCGTGGATGTCTTCCAGTTCCTACTCTTGCTGCATTTGTCCGAGCGCTCGCTGAAACTCTGCTTCCGCAGCGACCTCTTCCTTCCCCTACCTCAGAACCATTGTACTAATCTCCACCACCTCCTCCAATCAGAGCCAAACGCCCTCGGGTGATTCTTGACGACACCCGTAAAGTCAGCTTCGTCACTGTATTTCTAAATTGCCCCGAGCATCTTCCTCCCCTTTCTGTTTCGCCTTCTTTCCTCAGGGAAAAATCCATCCTCAAACATGTCTCTAGCACACTGCTTGGCCCTGTTACCATTTGCCACCGGCAAGGAGGCTCTCTGCCTCAAGGCGTCTGGCTACCGTGTCCGCATCGCCAAGGGCAGTGCTACTAAAGCATGAAATCTGCTCAAAATTCCGGCGCCATCTAGCGGATAACCGCGTTGCCGTGCCCCATCCCAGTTTTTAGGTACCCTTTCAAGAAAGTCCAGCACTGTTTTCATATGGCAGTCATTAAGCACGTCCCGGAAGCTGCAATTAGGCCATTGGTGCAAAGATGCCCCACTACCGAGTGCAAAGCAAAGCAAAGCAAAACTAAGTTTATATAAGCCTCCAATTTCCTAATCATATTTCCTTGAACTGACAACTGTAATTCAAGTTTAATAATTAATAAAAACGTATCATGTTGCTCCTAATTTATGTCCATTTTCCTTATCTAGGACAAATATAAAAAATTACATCTCCCCTAAACGTTGATTCTATCGACACAGTTATAATCTCCTTCAATTCAGAATCGACAAGTGCATTTATCAACTACAAACAAGTCTATTTTTCGAAAACCCGATTTTCTGAAGAATCTTTTTTGTCCATGAAGATTATCACCAACACCTCCCAGTTCTTTTTTAAATCTCTGTTGCCGTATTCGTCTTACGTAAGACCCCACAGTGCTAGACTTGATTGTATTTCAAAAATAGTTCTTTTTTAAATCTGTTGCCGTATTCGTCTTACGTAAGACCTCACAGTGCTAGCCTTGATTGTATTTCAAAAATAAATGCTTCCGTATCAAATGTGTCTTGATGTCTCGGCATGAGTAGGTCTACTGTTTTAAAACAGATGTGACTGTCTTACAAAATCAACCGACGAAAACAAAAAGAAACAAACCTCATAAAGAAACTGCCAACAACTGACTATTATCTTATGTTGATGGCGAGGGTGGGCGTGTCTCGTATGAAGGAGCTGATAAAGTAGACGGGAACGATTTGGTGGCGCCACCGGTACGGTGGCTCAAAGAGTACCAGCACGTCAAGCCTCTGTCGGCTGGTGGCGCGGGCTTCATGTGAAACGGCTCATTGGAACGTGTGTTAACGCGGTGGCGCGGCCTCGTGTGAAGGCGTCCTAAGAAATTCATTTGAAAAGTAGATTCTGCTGTAATAATCTTCGTGATACCTAAAAACCTACCCAACGGTTTTATTATTCTTTCTTTTCGTTCTTCGATGACTACCTTTTCATAGAGACAAGAAAATTTTGATACACTGGTTTCAAAATAAATCAGTTTCTAATGAATTTAAAATGAATAATTGTTCTACTTTTTTTTTGTATTTTGGACGTTCTGTAACATTTGCAGAAATTCGAAAGATAATTTATTAGCAAGATAGTTATGCCTTTTATCCTCGAAGGTTAATGTAGTCTTTTTATCCTCGAAGGATGTAGGTTAATGTAGGTCAAATTATCCTCGTAAGATGTAGGTTAATATGTAGTCACTTTACCCTCGAAGGATGTAGATTAATTTAGGCCATCTTTTGCTCGAAGGACGTAAATTATTATAGGTTACTACCCTCGAATATTAATCACCGCCCTTGATAGATGTAGATGAATATAGGTCACTTTGGCCTAATTCCAAGTCACTTTATCAACGAAGGGTGTAGGATAATCCAGAGTACTTTACAATTGAACAGACATAGGTTAATGTAGGTCATTTAATAAAGTAAATGACTAATAGGCCTACCTGTTACGAAACCTCAGTATCGTCTTAAAAGTTACTCCTGACAGCCAAGAATTGCCATAGCTCTGAACTGTGTGCACTGACCAATAGGTTACAGGATCCCTTTTAACGAAAATAGGTCAGTCTAAACGAACCCGTTCGCGGAGTTAAAATTTCATAAAAACAAATATTTCACATGTTCACGTAGTTACATCTTCACGAAAACGGGTCCACAGCATTACGTTATTTAAGCAGTCACGGAAAGTACCCTAAGTGAGGATGACAAAATTAACAAAATGAGTGATAATAAGCGACTGGCTTGGACAGCGCACCACTAGGTCTACGAGTCAAGAGACATTAGGCCAAGGCCAAGTAACCGGTCCGATATCTTACAATGAAACACGTGCCCAGCGGTATACGCAGATAATAGTCGTAGTAATCGTTATAATACTTGTATCTTCACGAAGCCTAATTTAACGGTTTCATTATTGTATCTATTACAACGATTCATTCTCCCATGTCTGCTACTTCGTAGATACAAAAGGTCTGAGAAATGCAGTTAGGTTTAAATCAGAACAGGGATCACTTCTGATTAAACTTACTAACATCTGGAGCTCCGAGTACTGGCCTGTCATTTGTGAAAGGATTATTGCAAATAACGACTGAAAATATTATTCTGGTGTGGTTACTTGTATTGTCACGTTGTTCTATTAAAAAATGCTGAAATGTGATTTTAAAATTTACTTTGAAACTATGCAATATCTGTGGGTTTAAGATTAGGAAACGGGAGTATCTTCAGAAAATGAGAGAATGGATATGATAATCAAAATGATACGATATTTAGGATATCATATTTAAAATTCAATATCTACAGTCTGTTATTGCAGAATTCGCGTGATTTGACGAGTAAATTGACACCGAAATCCCAATGGAGGAACATGCAAATGATTCGTGAATCTCCCTCTCCTACCACGGCGTTAAGGCCACTAAGGAAAAGTTCAATGTATCTTGCAAATTACTTCTTAACTAAAATGAATTTAATTTAACTAATTTTAATTTACTAAAATTATATTTGAGACAACTAGGTTATATTAACTGAAATTGTCATTCTCTTACAAGAGCTTAATGGATGTGATTTTGGGCTTGAATTTGTTTCGGCAACAAATAAATGTGGAACTTTGGATTGACATGGATTATAGCATACTAATTATGATAATGAGCACACAAAACTGGATATTAGCTCCGACCAAGAGTGTAGTTATTCGTGAAGATAAAATAAATACAAATAACAGCGTATGTAGAAGGATACAGACAATAACGTGTATATACGAGGACCGTGGTTGTAGCCGTACAGCACCGTTAAACAGACCTGTAGTCGGTTGTGTATCATTCGGGTAGCCGTGACAAATCTGTGGACACGAGTACTGGATACCGTGAAGTTCGGACGAAGATACACAAGCAAATAGCAAATGAAACAACGGTAGTAATGAAACAACAATAGGCGAGGAGAATGGTAGTCTGGTAGTCACGGGTAGGGAAGGTTTCGCAAAGAGAGAGAGAGAGAGAGAGAGAGAGAGAGAGAGAGAGAGAGAGAGAGAGAGAGAGAGAGAGAGAGAGAGAGATAGAGAGAGAGAGAGTTATGTCAACAGAGTATGGGAGGTCAGATTATTCATAATACGATGTTCATGCTGATCACGAACAGCCGTGCAGCAGTAAGCTCTGTTACGCGGGTACACAAGTGGTGTGGATTTGGTTTTCAGTTTGAATACGGGTACTAGATCAGAGCATCTATGTTAGGCCTACATAAAGTTACTGTAATACCCTACCTGCATTTCTGTATGTATACTTTGTTCAACGAGTGTTTGCAGAAAAAGTTGGCCTATTACGACACTGGCGAATGGTAGAGGCCGGTTCACAGGCGGACGTGCGGGGGGCGCACGGGCTACCGAGCATCTAATAAATTGATGTTTTGTGATCGGTGGACGTTAGTATTAATAAGCCTCCAAGGGAAACGTCAACCCCTCCACCTTGTCGGAGATCACTCTTTTTATGCTAGGGGAAAGAGGCTTCCACAGGCCTAGATCACATAAACCTGTGGTACGGAGAACCCCGGACTAATATTATAACATAGGCAGGCCCATTTGCTATCACAATACTAAAATCTACAATGAAATTAATTATAAAATGAGCCTATTTGCTATGATAATACTAACATGCCATTTACTACAATATTTACATCAGCCTATCTACTACAGTATGTACGTACATTGGGCTATTTACAACAATGGAAACTACGTTTATTCCAATTCCATAGCTAAGTCGGGGTCACTGCTAGTGTCATCATTACCAACATTTATAATCAAAGGGCCACTCTTCTCCATTTCTTCTATTAAGTTGTCCAATTCCCACAGTTTCGCCTCTTCTTTCTTTACGTGCTCTATACACTTCTTCCAGTCTTCTTCAGTTACTTTTTCCACCCCTTCTTCCAACAGCCGTTTTACATCTGCAAGCTTAAATGTTGTGTTGTTAGCCGCAACATGATTTTTCACTTGAGCCCAGATCAACTCGATGGGATTTAACTCACAGTGATAGGGGGGTAATCTCAATACTGTCTTGTTTTCCTTCTTGGCCATCTCATCAATAACATATTTGTCGTAATTTGCTTTTTCTTGTTCTACTATATAAAGAAGTTCTTTCTTTAGATAACTACTATCAGCATTAAAACCTTTTTGTTTTAACCAATTTGCTATTTCATTTTTTTTCCACGACATGTTCGGAATTTTCTCACACTTTACTGAATGATATGGTGCGTTATCTAACACCACAACAGAGTTATCTTCCAGGGAAGGTAGGAGTTCTCGAAAGTAATCTTCAAATACATTCCCGGTCATTTCTTCGTGATAGTCAGCAGTAGACTTTGATTGGAACACCATTAATCCATCTTTCAAAAAGCCCTCTTCACAGCCCATATGCACAACTATCAGGCGGCTCCCTTTCCCCTTCGGACTTCGTAGTCCTGTCGACAGACCTTTCAAAAACGCATCTTTCGGCGACTTAATAGTTTTATCTTGCCAAACCTTATTTTTGACATGGCCTGCATTTACCCAAGTTTCGTCTTGATAGTAAATTTTACGGCCTTCATCACGAAACTGTTTAATTTTGCGTAGGTAATTCCGTCGCCATACAACTATATCATCCCTGTCACAGATAAACATGTTACGTCTTCTTTCATGAAATTTAAAATTCAATGATTTTAACAGTTTATATAGCGTAGACCGTTTGAAATCCGGTAAGTCTTTATCGTTGTTAACTGCACTCAAAATTTTATTTATTGTCGGTTGTTCATTTTTGAAAAAACTTCGTGAACTTTTCTCCTAATAGCACATTTTGTAAATTCGTCCAATTTATCTACTGCCGCTACTCTAGATTTTTTATTTTTTGGTGCACTCAAGCCTAACGTTTTGTTTTTCAAATATACATTAATAACACTATAAACACTCCGCTTGCTAACACCGGTCATTTAAGCAACTTTTTCCATGGCCTTGTCCTTTTTTATGGTAGGATTCTCTGTACTTAAATGTTTAAAATTATTCACTATACACAATCTCTTAGCACTATGTATAACTTTGCCGCGTTTGTTCCTTGCTATTGGGGAAAGAGTCTCCATATTGTACAGTTTTAGTCCAAGCTATTAATAATAACTAAACAGTAAAAACAGACCCAAATGACACGTTATTCAACTGAAAACAGGGAAGGAACTGATCTTCAGTAGATTTACGCACAGTACCTACAGAACGTGACGAATAGGAAATGTGAGTTGGCGGACTGCTGTGAAACGGGCGTTGGAATGTTACCGATAACAATAGAATCCGACCCTCGTCAACGTCATTCGCATGAAATATTTTCTGCAAACACTCGGTGAACAAAGTATAGTTAAAACATTATTAATTTCTATTACACTACTACTTCAGTAGTAGACTAATAATAATAATATTATTATTATTATTATTATTATTATTTAGAAGAGGAAGTAGAACAACAATAGCCTCGTTTTAAAATAGGTTGGTTAGGTAGTCACACAGCATCACATTTTGTGACTACACTCCATTTATGAGAGTTGAGAGTAATCACGTGACAAAATTGCCAACAACTGCTTATTTCTTGTCTACACATTTCATGATTTTAGTAAAAAAAAAAGTAACAAGTATGCAAATCAGTATGATCGTAATTCTTACGACATTCGCGTATTTTAAAAATTTATATTCCAATTATACATTCATTTTCCTATCTTCAATTTACGATGTTAGTGTTGTTCTCACGATATGCCTCGTTAATGGTTTTGTTTCGTATGGTTCGCGCTAATCTTATTCACATTAACTTCGACCAATCAGAATTATTTTTCTTTGCATACAATCTACTCAACTCTCTGTAAAAAAACAACTATTCACTAGCTTTCCATTATTAGTCAAGGTATTAGCACAGAAATGACGTATTTTCAATGCAGAGTCAACCTGGGGACTGATAAATGGACCTCAATATTATTATACTAATATCCTACCTGAGCCGCAGAACTCGCTCACTATTTTGAACGAGTATATTTGTTACTGGATAAATTTTGATATTTGATAATTTTTCAATTATTGGAAACATTACGAAAAACCCGATTATCTAACTAATTTTTAGTTTAGTAAAGTAATAATTGTAGAGTAATAATACCTACAACAAACGCTAAAAATTTGTTTTAAAATTCCTTTTAGTTTGACACCCGGCTAGATTTGTACACTTTTCATCCCATTTTTAGGTCTGGAGTGAGTTTTGAAATTTTGAAATTTCCAAAACTGTACACTATATTCATATTTTGGTTAAAATTATATTTTATCGATATTCCAAATGCAATTTTGATATTTTATCAAACTTTTGCCCCACGTTTGAGCCGTGGCGTTCCAACAATTTTAAAGCTTCACAATTTAACAGTAAATCCAGAATCTAATTAAAATTTCTTTTAATTTGGTATGAATTTTTGCAATTGTTATCAAAATTTTCATCCACTTTTTGGCCATCGGCGTTCAAAATTTTGAAATTAAAAAAAAAATGATCACTAAATTCATATTTAGTTAAAATTACCTTAGATTTGATAACCTACATGGACTTTTATGGGTTTTTCAATATTTGGACCCCTCAAATTTTTGGCTCGCGCCCCCTATTTGTGGGGGATCAATCTAAAAAACAAGATCAATCTAAAAAACAATAGGGTTCTGTAAGGTAAAAATATGTACACGTGTGCGAAGTTTTACTAAAATCGGTTGACGCGTTCAAAAGTTATCGTGAGACATCCCTCAATCAGGTAGACTGGAATCTTTATCAAAATGCCAAACGCTCGAGTCAAAACTGGAAATCCGCTTCGCTCGTTCAATTATGAAACCCGCACCCACTGAGCCGATGGCTTTTAGATACACAGACGAACGCCTTGAAAACTGAAACATTGGATTCATAAAAGCAAGCCCTATAATTGTTCGTGAAGGTAACTCTGTCGCCGGTTGTGGGTCACTGACCTATCACTAAAGTATTGTGTCAGGAAAAGACCCCAGTATCCGTCACAACTTATCAAGTGTCTGATATCACTGGAAGAAAGAAAGAACAAACGTGTCGAAGGACTCACGTGCTTTGAGTTAATGAGTGGCTTTCAGTAAGAGGAATATATTTAACGCATTATTTTCTCCCTGAACGTTATTGTAAACCAGAAGCTGTGTCCCTGCGGGCATGTTGTTCCATTTATTAGCCCCATTATGTAAAATCTAACAAATAAAGACCTTAAATTCATATCATTAACAGCAAAGCTACGGTTAACACAGCTGAAAGGCAAGGTAAACAGTTGAAAAAGATACGGAGTATACTTCTTGTTACCTGGTTGCTGACCAAAATTGTGAAATGTATTGTAGTCTACATCGTTAGTCCATTATCTAGAGGGGACACGGGTGTGAGTATATTCTCTTTTTCCCCTACAAACGTTAAATTCAGTAATATCTTCAATATTGTTTCCATGATTTTTTTTATAACTATTGCCAATGTTTCCTTGTCAATTAACAGTACGACATGTCTTTATCATTATCTACAGTTCAGAGGAAATGATAAAATGACATGTTGTAGCTTCATTAAAAATTCTAATCGTGAGGTCTGCGCTAGTTCCCTTTCAAGAAGTCCCATTGAAATTGGTGGTCCCGGATTATCGTTGAAATCGACGAGTCCTGCTTCTGTCACCGAAAGAATGACATACGCCGCGTGTGCCCGCAACTACGGGTATTCGGTTTAATTTGTAGGGAGGCCAATCAATTTTTCCTGTATGCTGTCCCGGACCGGGCCGCGGATACACTGTTGGCAGAAGCAACGGAATCGGTCAGACCTGGGTCAGTTATTATATAAGACTCTGGCGCGCATACAATGCTATTGGCCGACTTCCTCAGAAGTATAGGCATCTGACTGTTGTTAATCATCCGTTTAATTTTGTTGGCCCCGTGACTGGCGCGAATACAAATAGTGTTGAATCTAGTGGGCCGCCGCCAAAAGACTGTGGTAGGCTACTTACTAGTCGCGCGCTACTCCACTTCTACCTGTGCGAGTTTATGTGGCAGAAGAGGAGCGCAAACAACGTGCTATATGAAAAATTTTACGAAGATATCGGCAAATGTATCCAGTGGAACCACGTATATGAAATTAGAAGTTAGTATTATCCTTTCTATTAATCATTTAACATACTTAACGTTTGTGAGGGAAAAAGAGGAAAGACAATGTAAAACAATATGACAATGTTCTATTGTTTCTTCACGGGTTTAATGCATGCTATTTCAAATTTAATTTTGCTTTACATGAAGCCCATACGATTTAATGTTACAGGCGCGAAAAATTAATGCAGATAACAAATTCCAATTATTTTATTATTATATTCCTAACCGTATGAAAATGTATCTAACTTGTAGTTATCAAAATGAAATCTAACCTTTCCAGTCTGGAAAACCAAGGAGGCATACGGCGATCTGGGTGAGATCGAGACTGGTTTGGAATGCAAAGGGTACTACTTGCCTCAAGAAACGTGAGCCCGGACCTACCACACAACCCAAAATTCACGATCGAAAATGTAATTAAAACTGTGTAAGAGTACAGCTTGTCAGCACGCACACTTGCATTGCCAAGACGTTATCAGGTTTACGCAACGATATCACGTGAATGCTGATGTTACTGTGTGGGTGCAACCTGACCTCTACAGTCCGAACATCTGTTGGCAAGGAGTTTCTTTTTTGTTTCTCTGATAACCATGGCCCTATAAACAAACTGCGATAGTCAAAAACTTCGTTTTCATCATTGGCAAAAATATTGCAACGTCAAAGGAAGTAGGCCTACATTCAGTTAATATAGGCCTGTAATGTACACCGATGTTTAATAGATAGTGTCGATGGAAATGTTTACTTATTTTTTGATAAGACTTCAAAAACTCAAACATCTGTAGGGAAACGAAAAGTTTAGGCCAGGGTGGAGGTATGGCGATTATTAATTATTAAAAAAAAAACTAGTTTGCAAAACAGAATAAAAAACGAATAGTCTAGTTAGGCTTTCGAATACAGTGGCGTATATAGAATTTGGCTAGGGGTGGGGGGGGGGTCCGGGGTCGGGTCGGCTTCATACAAAAGAAAAAACAATATAAGAGTAATCAACATTATTATCTTTAAAGTGGCTGAAATCGGTCCCACTAAAGTAAACGGTAATAACACAATAAAAATTCGTTCCTGAAACATTGTTTACAAGATAGGCCAACATTCGAATATAATAATGTACAAGTAGTAGTCTAACAATAATAATCTTATTTTGTGCATGAGAAACTGAACGCGCTGCAGTTCTATGCTCTGTATGACGATGGTTGACGTGTGAACCCTTAGCTTACCTGCTGCCTCTTCCCCATTGTAATACTTCCGCCCGGGCTCGACAGCAGCTAATTGCCGCGTGAGTCCAGTATGAAACAATTTTTTTTGCCTCGTCCAATACTGGTAAAATTTTGTCATATTTGAAATCAGCGAAATAATACGAGAAAAATATTAAATTTTAAGGTGTTTCAAGGTAAAAGCTCAACAACTACTTTAATACACATCTTCAGTGCATAGTGCTTTATAACGACCAATTTTTAATATTCCTTAGTCGTGTTTGGTGTCATTTTCATCGTATTATTTCGCTGATTTCAAATATATCAAAATTTTACCAGTATTGGGCGAGGCAAAAAAAAAAAATTGTTTCATACTGGACGCACAGTGAGGTGACTCACGCGGCAATTAGCTGCTGTCGAGCCCGGGCGGAAGTATTACAACGGGGAAGAGGTAGCAGGTAGGCTAAGGGTCCACACGCCAACCATCGTCATACAGAGCATAGAAGATAACAATATGTAAACAACGGGGACGTAAAAACAATTAATTTTATTTGAAACTTGACTGTGGGGCAAGGAAAGGTAGGTCATCAGGCAATTGGTGATGTGATAAGTTTGCCCAATACGTAAACGTTCAACACAAATGAACTGTAGACTATTAGCACATAAAAGTTAATATAAACATTTTTCAATTATTATTTATATTTACAGAATATCCTTTTCGGTTTCAGAAATTTCTTACAATCATTACTTGATCTCTCGTGTATATACATATTGTTAAACAAACAAAATAATAGTACGTATTGAGCGGTTTTTCATGATCGTGATAACAGTGAGAAAATAGAATGCTGGAACAGCTGATTTACTGGGACACACGTGGGGGCCACTGCCTTTGCTGAAATAGTTGCGCTTGCAAAGACTGTACTTGGAAGCTGCGTATTGATTTTAGATTTACTCACACATTACAGCAAGGCAAAAGGAAGCTTTAAAAAATATCCCTTGTACATTATCGCGCTGAACTAGTTTTCTCCTTACGTTTTAATTCAATTTTCCTGCTTTGTGCAAACGTCAATAACAACACGGCCAGTCCTCCTTGCTCGTATAATAAGATTTGCTCTACGTTTTCTGTGCGCACAAACGGCTTCGGGCTTACGACACAGTTTCTTTTGTCACTATTATGATTGCGTTTTCTGTACGTATTTTGTATGATGTTTGTGTTCTTCACACTAACGCTGATGGGAGAGGGATTCCTGAGTAAATTGACAAATTAATCGCGGCACGAGCAAGCGTTTATCATGATCTAGCAAGCGTTAGGCCTAGCCATTAACGATGCTAAGAGTCAGGCCGCCTGTTATCATTTTCACCACATACAAAGAGTCATCATTTTTGGAAGTAACGACTAAAATAACATTTAGAGTCTTCCCGTTATCACAAACGGACTAAAATTCTTAATTCTATTTTAAAGTTTGTAGCTTTTGATACAACTTACAGACGATTTACAGCCGGCCGCAACTAGGCCATACAGGGTCCCTTACCAGAAATTTTCGAAATATAAACAATACAAAAGAATAGTTATAAGTGAAACCCACTTAAAAACACTTTTTTTAATGTAACACTAATTACAGAATTCGTTATCTAAGAAATTAATAGCCTGGCTGGTCAACTACAAATGTAATAAAACAACTTACTTAGAAAGATAATTCTCGGATAGAAAAGAGCACGTACCCTCCACAAAATCCTATTCATGACAATCGTTATCAAAAATTGATTGAATATTGTCCTTGAACGGCTGACATTTTTTCGTTGTCATCGGGAAAATAAAATGCCAAACCGCGTTAGTACAGACTCCAAAGGTAACTAACAGGTCTACCGCATACTCATTCGTACGTCACCTACAATGAAGGAACAGAAATCGATTCACCCGACTTACAGTACTTTCAAATATGCGAACAAACGAAACGGGTTAGGTCAATGAAGCGAACACGATTGCACGTAGCCCCTGCTTGATGCAAAAAATTCACGTAATTCAGAAACAGGTTTTTAAGCAGTATTAGTTTGTTTTATTTTTTTCCAGGAAACGTGCGAAACCAGGACAGTACCGCACGCACTTCTGCTGGCACCCGACTGTCCTTGGAATCAATATTAACGCCCGCCGCTTTCGCTGAATAATTTCGCGCACAAAATTTAAACACGTACAGGTTTCAAAATTGAACTATTCGAATAACTTTCATTAGGGCTGAAAACGTAATTTAAGAAGTAAAATGGACCATCGTGGTCAGGTTACTTGTGCGGCTTCAAATCATAATCTCTTATCGGGAACAACTATTAGGTTTTATTAGCAAAATCAATGCAGACGTTTCCTCAGTTCTATTATGTACCACAATTATATAATCATAATGTAATATGAAGGCTTAGTCCTCAGAAACTATATTACGTAGCCTCATTTATAGAAAATGATGTCACTAGAATTATTCAGACTAAGTATTTACAGTAGAGCATTCATTATGAGGACTCTACAGACTCAACGAGCCCCAGATGTAACCTGACCCACATCTACTGGGGTTATATTAAAGGGGGTCTGCCGTACTGTTAGCCACGGTGCCCTATATATGGGAGTGCAGCCTGACCTACATTGACCATAAAACTGTTAAGCACAGCATATACGGGCAACTTAAACCTTTACTTCCACGATTCTTTACACGTTATAATAAAACAACGGGTAATTTAAGGCTTTGCTGCTAACATTGTGCTAGTAAGAACTAGACGTATAAAGAGAACACACCTCTGTAATTTCCAAATCTGTTATACACGTTTATGGTTACGAATACTTGATTCTAACATACGAGAAAAAACCCTAAGGGCTTTAACCAGTGTAGAAAAAAAAAAGAAACTGAGTCTTACCTCCTTTGCATGGCGTCCTGTGGGTGCTGTGCTGGGCCCTGTATCCCGTTATCATCTCGTAGTCGCCGCTGTCCCGCCTCACGGGAAACGCTATTTCAATTATGTGGTCGCACGGTTCCATGCCCATCAGGATGCCTTTGACACGTTTTCTCTTCTCGTCGATGGTCAGTTTTCCCTTCATGTCTTCGACCAGTTTGTCTTCAGCGATCTGACAGGCGCGGTGGAAGAAGTACTCGACCATGTCGAAGAAGCGCGGGTTCTCGGAGGTGGCCACGTCTTTGAGACGTTCGGGCATCTCGTGCGCTTTCCTGTTCACCTGGAGCGTAACCGCCGGCGTCAAACACTTGACCAACCTGTTCACATCGCACGTGGTCGACCGGACACTTCTGCTAACCGATTTTACGTGAAACATTTTCGTTTTTCTTTGGCGATATTAAAATAATTACTACAAACGAAGATCAGCTTAATACTAGCCTACCTATTTTCTTTTATTCGCGCTAGCTAAGACTAGAATAGTCTAGGCTTACTTAAAAAAGCAACAGCGATTAACAGCTAGTATAATACGCGTAAAAAGATAATCATAATTAACTTGCTGTAAACGGCGCGTACTAAGAACAATGGAACCGAAACGTTGACTACGCACACTTCACAAACCGACTCCGGCACAGAGAAGTCTTTTAGTAGGGTCTACCTTGACTACGCACACTTTACAAACTGACTCCGGCACAGAGAACAGTCTTTTAGTAGGGTCTACTCTCTGAGAACAATTAGAACAGAGTGAGGGAAGCAGGGAGAACTGGATTACCGTAGTGGGGAGAAACGTGAAGTGACGGGGAATTTTAGTCTCCCCACTTTGGCGCATCCAACCTGCCGAAACGATGCAGTTGACACGTAAGAGGGGGAAGACGTGGGCATTCTGTCATTGGTTTATGAATATTTTGTTCGTTGATTTATGACTTAATTCAGCTTTTCCAATTCACGTTGACCGAATTTGTCTATAACTGTGTTCTGAACTGTATTATTTCTCCCCATTAAATGAAATCTATGTTAATATTATTTATTTCTACCACTACAAAATATTCTTTTGTGACCTTCATTTCATGTAAACCAAGCTGCAGTGACTGATGAAAATGTATTTTCTTTTACTAGGAGTGTCACTGACACAAATGGGCGGAGCCTTTGATATTCATAATAATTTGTTTATCAATATTTTTACAATCAACCGTTTTTGGCCTGTTAGATAAATAGATTCGTAATACCGGTAATTTATTTAATAATATTCTTACAATCAACAAAATATATACACTTTTATGATACACTACACACTTTTTATTGAATACACTACATTATAGTAGGGTCTACAATATACTATAACGAGAAAAAGTGTAAAGGTGTTTTTTTTTTTTTATAATAACACTTCTTATCATATTCAATATGGAAAATCGTTAAATTTTTATTTAATAAAAATTTCAAATTACGAATTAAAATTCATCAGTATTATTCCCATAATGTGTTTTCCTCTTTTATGTGTGCTCATCATGCACATAATTATTGTAACTATACAAATATCCTTAACCTAAATATTCATAAATTTTAAACACAAATATAAATTTACATGTAAACATAAATATGAATAAATATGACGTGACATGGAGTTTATATGATGTAAAATGTGCTCTCGACTCTCGACTTGCCCAGATATTCTTTTAAAAAAATGCATTTACTTTAAATCATTTCTTTTAATCAGTACTTTACTTTGTGTACGTAAATATCAATCAAATATCAAAGAATTATCAATCAACTATCAAAGTAATAAAATATCAATAAAATATTATAATATTCAAAAATAATTAAAATTTTGCAAGTTATGTTATGACGTCATTATTACTTTATAAATGACTCTGTGTTATTGCAAGTACTGTTATTTGTATCATTTTAATCATTATAAAAATTGTACATTCTCTTACTCTAATTTAACAATATAAAATTTACAATTTATTAATATTTACAAAAATTAGTATATAGAGTCTCTCATAGTCTTTTTATTTTTTTTATATTCTTTCTTTTTAATGTTGTTCATGAACCATGTTGACGAGTAATATGGTTTTGTGTCACCTTATTATTGATGAGGTGATACTCTGGTATTCCTCGTTATGATCCTGAGTCTTGTATCCTTGTACAGCGTCGATCCTCCGTTGTCCTCTAGTCCTCCTGGAATCCGTCGTCTGATCCTCCTGGTCCAGTCCCGATGGCTCCTCTATACCGCTGGAATATCGACCTTGGATGATACGCTGTCGGACATAGCCTTCGGCAGCAGATGGATTCTAGTAGACTGAGAGTGAGGCATTGCATTGCATTGTGGATGCGGGGTGTCTTTGCACCCGTGGCTTGATTGCAGCATCTGGAGCGCGTCCAATGGCTGCCAGGAGTGAAACATAGTACTGATACAATGCGACAGGTAGCCAATACTGGAAAAGGAAACCGCCAACCAGTTAACTGCGAAGGCGGGGGAGTAAAATCTTTTTGATTTTGATTTTTAGCACTGCCGCTGGTACCGATTCGAGCAACAGATGTTGCCCGTCTCAAGTCCAGTTGGCAGACGCCCTGAGGCGTCTGTCGCTCCCCGCGAGGCGGAGAGCCTCCGTGCCAATGATCGATGACAGCGACAAGCAGCCGACTCATCGTGCTAGGGGGTGGTCAGGAAGGAGAGAAGGACAGTTTTATTGATAAACTCTGGTCTAGGACTGATGCTTTTATTTTTATTTAAAGAGGATGGCGTTATGGCGGGTCATCAAGAAGCGCCCGAGGGCACTTGACCCGAATGGGCGGTGGTGGTTCTGATACACTGATGGTTCGTAGGTATGGGAAGGTGGAGGTCGAGGCTTTAGCAAAGATAGAGCCAGCGACCGGACAAAGGCAGTCAAGGTAGGAACACGGAGACTCCTTCGAATCACGTCGTTCCTTACAAACCAAGGGGACACCGTCAAGGATCGGAGGGTTCGGGACTGGAAAGCTTCCAGCCTACACCTGTTGGTGGTGGATAAAAGAGACCACCAAGCGGGAGCCGCATAGGTCAGTACAGACCTGAGAAGAAGTAGATAAATGGTCAATTTCGTGCGCATGGCCAGGCGGCTGCAACATGAGAGGAACGGAGATAATTTGGCTCGGACGCCGCGACCCTTGGCAAGGGTTTCCGTCACGTGGGCGTTGAAGCAAAGGCGCCGATCTAGCCGAACGCCTAAATACTTCACCGACTCTTTGTAGGCGATGGGCCTCCCTTCCAGGGAGAGGGGCTGGCATCGGGAGATGGACTTGTTGAATCCGGCGTGGCGTCACCCCTGAATAAATGTGAATTAAATAACTAATTTATTTAAATTTTGTTAAGTGCGCGGAAGTTATGACGAAACAAATTACGCCACGTTATTAATAATATAAAGACTCACACATGTGCAAAATTTAGTGCGAAACAAACAATGCATTTACATGCAGTATAAATAAAAGTGAATAGGTAATAATTAGAATAATCAAATTATGAAAAAACTATTAATATACAATTATACTTAAGAAAATCACCGATCGTTTCAACATTGTGTAATAACCAAAAGACTTCGCATGTTGCGAATAAAGTTAAAATAAGTACAAAAAATAAACGAATCTGTAAAGGGACGCTTAACAAACTGACAATCCAAATCGTGTACAGAATTGTCGAAACATGATTTTTGCGCCCGACAGTATAAATAAGGGAGGATCGCCAGCCTCACTCTCAGAGAGCAGCAAAAGTCTACCTTGAGTTGTGCCCGGGTAGGCTGTGTTACTCTGTTTGGCATTTGCAATTGTGATTTTAACAGTTGTTTGTACCTTCATCAACCTGTTTTCTTCATCAAAATCATCATCAGTGTTCTACATCATCAGTGTACTACATTTACATCAGTTTATTGTGCCGTGCGCGAGTGTTTTTGTGATTCGTGGCAGTGCGCGTTTGGTGTTCGTGTCCTTTGTCTGCCATTGTAGTGTTTCAGTGTTGGTGAAAGTCACTCTTTCCTAGCCCTATTTGTGTCTTCGACGTTCATTTCGGTCACCCGAGATGGCGTCGAACGCAAGGCCCGTTCCTTTGCCGGCTCCGCTGGTAACCTTAATGGAAACCTGCGGTACCGCTCCTCAATCTACCCCGCTTCCTCCTCGTAGTGAAAGTGATAGTGATTGTGCGTCGATATGTAGTGTGGGGACGGGAGACGGTGAATTTTCGCTTGTGGAAGGCAAGTCTGCCAAACGCAAGCGAAAATTAGCTGCCACCCCGCCTCCGGCCTCTCCAACACATCGCGGTCTCAGTCATGATAATAGCGGCAATCTTCCAACTCAGTCTCCTTCTAAAACTGTGTCTACTTCCAAAATTCCGCCGATTGTAATTCCAGACAATCGCAACTATAGGGAAATTCTTCGTTCCCTGCAAAACCTGCTTCTTTCGGCCAAACTCGAGGCCAGGTCCCAAGGCGCCTCGCTTCGAATTGCGGCCACTACCGTCCCGGACTTCCGATCGGTACAAGCTTTTCTTACCGAGAGGAAGATTCCCTTTCATACTTTCGCGCTTCCTTCTGAGCGCGAAATTAAAATTGTGATTTCAGAACTTCCTTCCTGGACCGCTCCCGATACCATCAGGCAGGAGCTTGTCGCCCTAGGCTATTCGCCGACGGCGGTAAGTGTACATCTTGTATGTCTCTGGAATCGATTCAGTAGTTCTGAAAGAGAACGATAGTTGTCGATAACAACATCAGTTGATCTAATCCTTGAAGGATTTATAGTTGCCGGAGGAGTGAATGGCAAAGGATTGAATGCATTAACTAAATGGTCATAATACATCTTGGCACTCAAAATGTCTTCCTCAGATGCATTATCAAAAGTTCTTGGATCAGGAGCACCAGAGATCCAAAGAAAACCGTGTACATGACATGAACCACGATGCTGGAATTCGAAACGAAACCAATAATCTGAAACTGAGAATATCTTACAGACGACATTTTTTATGAATAAAGTTGCACGAAACGAAAAATTATCTTCAAGAATTGAGGGATTCTCATTTATAAGTTTTTGCCTTTGCTGAGCGATTCTAGATTCATGTAACGTTTCCTCTTGCACGAAATTACTACCCCTGAGTCGTGCCAGATCAAGCCACCAAAGATCAGCTGCACTCAAAGTAAAAAAACCCGTAGGAAGATTATCACACTGCTCAATCATTGATTCAAGTTCACCCCTTCGTTGAAACCAGTAAGATTTTGATCTTACTTCCACACCAATAATATAAACTTGTTACTATTTGAGGATTACTCGACAGCGTGTTTCTCAGTTGCTGTATTGTTCCATTGAATGGGAGTTTCTAGCAAATATTGTCCATCGTTGAATAGCTTGATGACGCTGAACAGTGTTCAATGCAAAAAATCTGAACCTAGGATCTTGTGCAAAACGTCGGTCTTTATATTGCATCAGAAATTGAAAATATTCAAGTGCTGTAAGTTTCATACTACTTGCTCGAGTATTATCGTTTAGTTCAGCAGATCCGTAAGGTAGTAAAGCGGGAAATGCCATGCTTACATATCCTTCGCACGAGAATTCATTTATGATATCAGTACCTTGTGGCCATGGAATTACATTATTCACTGCAGATTGGAGTCGATCAACTTCTGTGATTCTAATATTCTCCGGGATCATACTTTCATAAATTTCTTCAGAAAAGTTCTCTTCATCTGTATTCACCTCAGGTAAATGAACAGTGACTATCATTCCATAAATAGCCCTACTATCATTTAATGGAAGTTGAGATATTTGTTCCATATCAATGATGATATCACTATAGAATGGATTACTCATTTTCAAAAAATTTAGTGCTTCTACAATTTTGTCACGTCTCACATGAAAATCCCGATGTCCATTAACACTTTCTTTTCTTACAACTATAGTGCTCAGTGAAGCGGGTGTAGGGGGCAAGGAACTAACAATCTCCTTTATATTTTGACCAATATTTATAATATTTCCCTTATAAGCATATTGACCGGGAAAGCCTCTCGATTTCACCCTATATACACGCATCACTGGTTGTACTCTTGCTATCAAGAGTTGTTCTACATAAGTGAGATCCATCAGTTCTGTAGGTACATCTTTAGGATCCATACGATTAACTGCAGTAAACTTATTTGGGTTTCGCTTACACTGCGGACATATATCAAAAAATGTTTGCTGCATCAACACTCGAGAACAATTTACAGATTCATAGAATTCTAGAGATCGTAAATTATCTTCAAATTCATTCTGAAGATTCCTATATCCTGTATTGTTTTGTTCATGTTATGTTCTGCAGGGCCTTCAACAGTTGCTGCAGCAACATTTTGTGGCTCTCTCTTCCGTCTTTGATTTGTAGTTAAACGAACAATATTTGGACCTCTTCTCCGTCGAATCATACTATAAATAATACGTATATATAAAGTGATGAAGAAGAATGTATAGAATATGCGTATAACAGAAAAAGTACTTAAACAAAAAGTACAAAATTGAATAAATGTATAAGAATAATAATTTTAATAGAATTTGGAAAATTGAATAAAGAAGTATAAGAATAATTTTTCAGTGAAGGGTTAGTGAAGATCGGTCAAAAATAACACAAATTTTAACTTATTTGTGTCGACATTTCGACAATGTTTATTGTCATCATCAGGACCTGTGTATGAATTCAAAAGAAATGTCAAACATAACAGAACAATTGTTCGGGTGAACGTGTTCGTGTATGTGCGTGTGTGTGCGCACACAAGTGTGCGTGCATATGTATGTATCATCGTATATGTGAAGGATTTGAGATACTTTGTTTACACCTTCAAATGTTTTCTTTAAGAAAACTAGAGAATTATAATATCACAGAACTTAATTTATACATTATTACAATTTAATATTACAATGTACGCGTGTTACTTTCATTTCCTTCAAAAGTCAAATAATGTACCAAGCGTCATCTGGTTCTGTTTTATAAATAGGACCGTTGGTCTGGGAAAATTTACAGTTGTGTGTTTGGCGTCAGCAACAATTGTAAGTGCCTCATTGATCTTATTATTTAGTACCAGCTAGGTAAACATATAGCAATTCTTATAGACACATATTCTGATTAGTTTTAAACTCAGTACAGTGGTCATCTGCGTTCTGCATAATTTAAACTTAGGTGACAAAAAGAAGATAATATAATTGTGTTATACTTAAGTATTGATCCTCGAGTGTGTAGTTGTGCTTGTGTGTGTGTCTGTTGTGCGAGCGTGTGTGTGCGTACACGTCTGCGTGTTCTGCGTGTTAGATTGAGGGTATATATCTGTTTAAGATTGTGAGTGAGAGAAAGAGAGAGCGTCCGAGTGTGTAATATGAGAGTGAGAAGGTGTTGTGTGAGTCTAGAAAGAGACAAAGACAGAGAGAGAGAGCGAGAGAGAGAGAGAGAGGGGGAGAGAGAGAAAGCCAGATAATGTGAGAGAGGGAGAAATACTGACAGAGAGGGAGAGAGAGTGAAAGACCATGAATGAGAGAGATTATGACCAGTGGTGCCCAGAAGGAGGGTGCATGGCGCAAGTTGCGCCATCAAAATTTTGGCGGGCATGTTTTTACAGCATTTTTTATGATAAAAGGGGGGACAAATAAATAAAAGACTATTTGAAAAAAAAAAACTTGTAATAACCCTCCTTATTTTAATTATTCATAATATGCACCGCCGGACACCGTTCAGGTGGCCTGAGGGGATAACTGAATTTGGGGGGGGGGGCATGCGCCATAGCCTTTGGGGGGATGGTCGCCCCTGATTATGACTACCGACATATACATTAACTACATGAGACTGTGGTACTCTGTATAGACCAAGTTCTAGGTAAATAACATTGTACAATAATGTAAATATTAAGTAATAACCATTTTCATAAATAGATCTGTCATCTATAATGTTGTGTTGTAATAGTTTGTAACTCTTCAATGTAAGTTGTTAAATCTATACTGTTATCTTGTACATAATTCTCTAATTTATGTAAGGACGATAGTGTTAATAGAAATGGTCAGTATTTTAGAGTGCCATTTGAGAGAGAGAGGGGGGTAGGGAGATAAAGAGAGAGTAAGAGGGTGAGGGATTTAAAGAGAGAGATAGAGAGAGAGAGAAGGTGATAAAGAGAGAGGGAGGTTGGAAGAGCGTGAGAGTGAGAGAAAGAGAGAAAGAGGGCGGGAGAGAGTGAGTGAGAAAGAGAGCAAGAGAGAGAGAAAGAGTGAGAGGGAGGAATAGAGAGTGACAGAGCGATTTCAAGTGAGAGTGAGAGGGCGAATGGGAGAGAGGGCGGGTGTGATTGTGGACATGTACATAAATTTACAATATTCTATAGCACACTGGACTATAATTTACGACAATATGATTACAATTATTATCCAAGTTTACTTGTTAGAAAAATTTACCATAAACTTGTGTTTGTAACATTATGTCAACTCTCTGAGGTAAGATCGTAAAGTTCTACAGTTACTGTGTAATTTACATGTTTCTAAATTATGATTGTTTTTAATACCAGTAGTGAGTGAAACATGTTAAAAATAACTTTCAAAATTACAGAGTTGAACATCCCTTAATCTGTTTTTAGTTATAATATATTTTACTACGCTATATGTTGACTGCTATATGTATAAACGTTTTCTGTCCCAATCTAGTATCTAATTATTGATTATTGCTTTTATAATTAATTAAAAATATCATTACATACAGCAATTTAAATTGTAATAGTGTATAAATTAAGTTCTGTGATATTATAATATTCTCGTTTTCTTAAAGAAAACATTTGAAGATGTAAACAAATTATCTCAACTCCTTCACATATACAATGATACATATATACGCACGCACACGCACACGCACACACACACACATACACGAACACGTTCGCCCAAATAATTGTTCTGTTGTGTTTGACATTTCTTTTGTATTCATACACAGGTCCTGATGATGACAATAAACATTGTCGAAACGTCGACACAAATAGTTAAAATTTGTGTTATTTTTGACCCATCCTCACTAACCCTTCACTGAAAAATTCATTGATTGACGGTTACTAAGAATTTAAGTATTTATAAGAATAATAATTTAAATAGAATCTGGATTAAAATTTACCTGAACTGTGATTCGTTGCAATATGTAACAGAAAATTGCAGTGCATCAGCGGCTAAATAGATTCCCTTTTAAAAATTGACACTTGTTCAACACTTAAGTCAAATCCGTACATCTGGCTACACCATAGAACAATGCTCTACTACTGTTTGAATTAAACACGTGTAAGACACGACTACAAAGTGTATACAGCAAAATCTGTATCTTATCGAGCGACGGCGCCCGACGAGTCAGCGCGGACGGCGGAAGCCGCACACGCACATGCAGCGGCATTTGTGATACAGCAAAATCTTATCTTATCGGGCGACAGCCAGCGATATCTCTGTCTCTCTTCCTCTCACACATTTAAGGTAAGATTTAAAAAAAATCGTAATTTCTTTTGAACCAAATAATTTAGAGAAATAAAAATTACATGTGTGCACTCTACAATACAGTCCGGATATGTATGCAAAATTTTATAACATTCGGTTGAGTAGTTTCGGAGGAGTTCGCGGCCTAAATTGTGCATCGAGTCATGGATAAAGGGCTATGCCTGATTTCGCTACGCTCATCAGGCTCCGCCCAATAATACATTGTAATGTTTCCTCCTTTAGGCCTTAGACTTTCTATCATTTCTACGGTCTATCTAGGTTCGTCAACCTTCAACTTTTTAATTTCTTGCCTTGTTAAAAGCACATTTCTTGCGTTCTGTCAAGGTGTTATTTTCATTTTATTCTGTTACAATTTTACCGTATCTTATAAATTTAATAGTTGAGGTCATTCTCTTACTGCATCCGTCTTATCCTTCTGACCATAATATTTCGTCTCTGATTAAATCCATTGACTATCGTAGAAACGTCATTCTTTCTTGTTACAGGTCTACCTTGGTATATACGTCTTGTTCGTGTATAGCCTATATCTTTACTGTAACCCAGATATGGCTTTCATACGTTAATGAGGTAACTATCAACGTGTTTAAAAAGGTTTAACTTTGTCCTTTCCTTTTTTACTTCAGACTTTGGGTAATAAAAAAAAAAATTGATTAAAATAATGAAGTTCTTTAAATCTTTACTGTAATCTATTGATATTTTACAAACCACGGATAAAATATACATATTTGGTTTCGGTACCAATCTTGGTCAACAGCCTGTAGGTTACACTATCGAGAAGGCCATAATAATAGTTTTTGTCGTTGAGGTTTCCTTTACTTATTTGATGCAGTTGGCACGAGCCCCTTTGCAACTCATCTTTTGTGTTTCTAATTAACGTTAGGTCGTCAACGTATAATAGAGAATTTAATGGCATAATTACTCAACAGTATGATATAATTTACTAATATTTATTACTGCCAAACACTTCGTTAATGTTACCGTTAATTAATGTGGCCAGTCAGGAACGTGCCAAGCTATATTGTGTGTGTTTGTAATGTGTTCCTGAAATAAACACACACACGCGCGCGCGCGCACACACACACACACACATCTTATAAACCGTTATAGAATCATTATCATCCAATCATTCTTTCTATCTCACACACGCGCACACAATTATCATTTAAAAATATGTCAGCAGTTTTTTTAACAATATTCATAATTTGTAAATAGACTAAAAATAATACAGTTTGTATTCAGTTTCATCAGTATGATAAAGGTTTTAAAATATCGAAATGTGTAATAATTTATAAGAATAATTGCTCCTGTAAATCTTGTATATTTCATATTGTTTATTGAAATAAGAGATATGTACAGTCCAACTTCCGAATTTGCGAACTTCTAAGGAACGAAATCCTCCAAGTAATGAATGATTTCTGTTCCCTATAAAAATTTAATAAACACGCCAGTGATAATTACTTCCACGTATCAAAATTCAGAATTCTCAATAACGAAATTAGGATCAATTTCCAGCCACTCGCTGGAATAACGAAATCAACCCATTTCGATTACCACTCGAATAAGCCTATACAGAAAGCTTTTTTTAGGGACCTAGTAGGCCTATATTTACTCCAAAAAATGGAGACTGTGGTTTTATGTCATAAGTGTGGTAATAAAATTTGAAGTTTTATTAGTTTTCATTCACCCAAACGTATTTTATTCCAGACAGTTTCTATTCTGGATAACGATGTTAAATCTCTTGTGTTAGATATGTTATTTTATGTGTAAAATTAAATACCATAATGTAATGCAGTCACCTGTAAAGTGTAGGTGGTGTTCAATGGTTTTTCTACACAACCATTGTAGCTGGCGTGGGTAAGTCAGCTAACTGTAATAAATAAAACTATTTATTAGGCCTATTTATGTAAATACTTACGGGCGCCGCTTCTTTGGTGTGACCGCCCGTAAGCCGTGTACGTTTCGTAAATGTGTGTGTGTGTGTGTTTTCAATTGTATAGTGTTTGTCCAGGAACTAATTCTTCAAGTTTATGTTTTTTTAAAGCCCATGTAGGCCTATGTTGTTCCAAAAATCTATTGTAGTACCTTTGTCTGCAAATCTAAGAGTTTAAAGGTGATGCTCCCGTTTATAAACGAAATTCACATATATTCTTTTCCGTAATTTTAAAATCCGTGCAGCGCTTATTAGGTCTCCTAAACTCCATGAGGTTTCTGTAGCTACTAAATTTCGGAAAGACAGTTGATCAACTCGTCGTCACCAACCTTTTTAGTGCGATGGTGAAACTATGAAGACGATAATGATGTGATAATATGATAACGACAAAAACGAAGATGACGGTGATTGGTCACTTTAGAATTTCAATTAGTGAAATGATACTGATCGTGATGATGATGGGCTGTAACGAGTTACTAATTTGTTAAACAAGTAACTAAAATGTGCAAACTTCAGCCTGTGCAATCTTCCAGTTGTAGGTATTACCCGCTATCCACCTGCGATGACCTTCGTATTTGTAGTCAGCAATACTGCATGGAATAGAGCAATGAATAACTCATAATTAGTTTACCTTGAAATAAAGTTTTCTCCAAGTGCATTTCTCCCATTTTTTGACCATTATTTTGGTCTTCCGACGCCTAATAGACTCTTCCACTCTTGCTTGTCCTTCCCGGGGGCGTATTTACAGGGACGAACGAGACTTGACCCCCCTCAGAAGGTCTAAAAGTTGACGAATTTTGTTAATCGCGTAGTTTTTAGGGTGTTTTATTAATTTTTTCAGCTGTGTACACGAATGTAGTAGTAATTATTTTTTAAATATGCAAACAGGTTTATTAGCCTATACAGCATTAGCTTATACGTTTGAAATATGAAATATAGGAAAATCAATTTAATCAATAAGTATGTTGTAAACAATGTTTCAATAATGCTTTTTTTTATTGTATTATTCCGTTCACTTTAAAGGACTGATTTCAGCCACTTTAAAGATAATAAGTTAATGCTGATCAGCCTTAAATTGTTTTTTCTTTTGTATTAAGCTGACGGAGCGGTCGTGGCGTAGTGGCTAGCGTGTGGCGCTGCTACGCTGTCGGCGCGGGTTCAATTCCCGCCGGGGGCCATCTGATCTAGATACGACCGTTCCCCCTCGCAAGGCAATGGCAAACCAGCGAGAGGTATCCTGCTTAGTATAAACCTTCCCCAACTATGCCGTTCGGATCCGGCGTTAAACTGTAGGTCCCCATATACCTGTGAGAGACTCAGTACCACACGCACCACGGGTATATGCGGGGAGGGTACAAACCAGTCGAAAGACTGAAGGACTACGAATTTAACCCGACCCGTATATTCTAGGCCATATTCTAGATACGCCACTGGTCCTGCCATCTCTCAGCTGGCCCAAATTTTACTCCTAAATACTTAATCTTTTTTTCTGTATTATTTCTCACTTTGTTTATCAAAGTTTTTACTTCCTGGCTTCCAATACAATTCTTGTCCAGAATTAAAGTTAAACAAGTGTCTCTCCCCTGCGTAGTCACTTTGTCAGGAAGCCCAGAGCTATGCATAAGCTGCTTCAGCCTAGTTATCATTCTAACCTAACATTCTAAGTAATTTCAAATGATTGTATAACTTACTTATAAAAGTATCTTACAGCTGTCACTCTCTTTTCTGTTTCACTATCGTCCACTGTTTCCATCAACTTCTGCCTTCATAATCTTCGTCATAGAGTTTTTCTATATTTTCATCTCACCACGATCAGCGTGGTCTATCTTGTCCTCTTTTTCGTATGGGATCCCAATCAGTTATTTTTTATATTAACATACTTTTATTTGCTTTTTTGTATAATTTTTCAGTATAATGTCAGCCTTGTTCCTTTTATTTAATTTTTGAATTCTTTTCTTTAACACCCTTCTGCGAACTCTGTTGTCAAAAGTGAAGTCCATTCTTGAAATTCTACGTTTCCTTTTCATGAAGTCATTCTCAGATGCTGAAAATTTACTTTTATTCATCTTATTTATAACACAGCGTTATTCGTAGCTCTTGAATATGTTACGTTTGTTAACACCAGTTCTTATATACGCAGTTCTTAATTTTACAAACGTTGAATAACGCATCTGAGACGATGAATCTAAACGATGTTTTAAAAAACAACTTGTGGTGTTGATAGGATTTAATAATTATGAATAAAGTGTTTTAATTAACGACTAATCGGTTTTGTGTGTGTGTGTTTGTGAATTATAAGTACTCTTGAGACACGAGATTTAGTTTCAAGTAGAGGTGATGTTTATTGATCTGGTCGAGTGTCGTCCACTTGTGGACGTCTAGCTCTATCTTTTCGCTTTCAATCACACGCCACTCAAATCACTCCCACGGAGAATGTAGAGCTATGTGTACACTAGTTTGTTATCCATTACAACAACTTGAATATACAATATTGGAACTTTGGTAAAGTTTCTTAAAACATTTCTGGACTCAGACAGACAATTGGTTTCTGTTCATTTTCGTTACAAGTAGGCTACTTCCTGTCCACGGCTTAGTTCCGCCTCTAAGTAATTCTAAAATGATTTCCCACTAGAGTGAATCTTGTCAGATCACTGAAGCATCTTATCCTTCTGTTTTTAAAATATTACCATATAAATGTTTTACTACGATTAAAGAAATAATTTCCACAGTGTCTCTGGATGGAAATGAGTCCTCGAAAGAACTAATCAATTAAATATAAAACCGAAAATTATATTTACAATTAAAAATACTAATAACAGAATACTTAACAAAACTGTAAACTAGACGAGTACATCCACGCATATATACTGCAACGTAACTTATACAAACGACAAAAATTATATTCTTCCTAGATAATACTGTTCCGAAGAGAGTGGTACTTACACCACCCAAAAGCTGTGGCATATGACATAAAAATTAATGATTGCACATGAATACTGTAGCATGACAGATTATCCACTAAATAAAGAATGCAATGTGATCATAAATAAAAATGAAGTATATTAAATATCAAAGAAAATCCAAATGAAAACTAATAAGTATCACAATTAAAATAAAATCATAACCTGAAGAAGTAAAAATACAGAAAAAGCAACTATGCAACAAAAATGTGTAATAAAAACTAAATTAAAACCTAAAATAAAATAAGGAAATACCCAGGTAGGATAGGAGTAAGTAAGGAAGATACCCAGAACAAACCAACGTACATAATGACAATATGAGAATGAACAAACGAAGAATGAATAAGGAGATTACCCAGAACAAGACAACGTACATAATAACTAGGTGAAAATGAAGAAACGGAGAATGAATAAGGAAGATAAATAAAATAAAATAAACCTCCCCTCAACAGTCCGTTAAGGACCAAGGCGTACCGCGCGGCTTTTTGTGTTAGTGTGACGGTGTATGGCTAGTACTACGCGCCACCAGCCGCTAGTTGCGGTATTCACAGCCAGGAGGCAGCGCTGTTATCTCAGCGCCTACTCAGTTTGCCTCACGACGCTGAGATGAATAAGGAAGATACCCCACACAAACCAACGTACATAATAAAAAGGGAAGGAGGTGGAAGATACAAAATAGTAGGAGGAGAAGATTACAATACATACTCAAGGGAAACCCAGCCAGGAAAAGGCAAAAACCCCCAACAGAATTTTAATGTCACATATGAAAGTATAACACCCAAAACAGAAATAATGTAAATTAAATGTAAACAAAAGTGTTTAGAGTTATAAGTGGAAGTGCACCCATAAAAGTTATTTTATAAAGAATAAAAAACAAATCTTAACAGTCCTTCATAAATAATATCTTGATAATGTAAAACTATAAAACTGATTAGTGATAGTATCAAGAATTAACAGGGGAAAAGTGTAAGTTATAATATTATAGTAAATAAACTTCAAGAAGGTGCATTGAATGCTTAAACTTAATAAAGGTGTACCCTTTAAACAACTTTAAAGTTTTAATTTAACTTCAGGAATACTATTTAATAAAATAGTATGATGAAAGGCAAAAACTAATGTTTTTAATAAAGTGCCACTCTTTATGTAAGAACATTCATTGAAATGAGTATGATAAATAGAGAGTAGGGAGTTAGCAAGTAAGGTGACAAGGGATACATCCCTGAAATAAAATAAGAAACAGAAAGAACTGTACCCCAGTAATGGTAAGAAAGATGTAAAGATGAAGAAACAAATGTGTTATGTTTCTAGAAACCAATGAACTCTATACATCAATGTTGAAAATAGAGAGTCATGTTCTATAATTTTAAAATGTTTATTTTGTTTAATAATTTTAATCAAGGATGCAATGTCTGAGGGTGGATACCATTCTGTGATTATAAAATGTTTATTATGAGTTACTAAAAATAATCAGGACTAGAATGTCTGAGATTAATTACCATGTTTTTGATGTCAAATAAATATTATGTATTATTAGTTAGAAGTCAATACTAAATGTTCTTGTAGTATAGTAAGGAATTGTTAATTAACATTGTGTTAGAATAGAAGGTCAGCAAGGGTATAAACAAGCTATATTATTAAAAAACTTTGAATGTAAAACCGGTTAAAATCTAGGCCAAATGGTAAATCTAAACTACTTTATAATTGATAAATCAAGCCCAGTAAACTAACTAAGCTGATGAGATTTATGTAAGGTAAATCAGTAACAGAATAATATAATGTAAATTATAATTTAAAAGAATATTGTAAAAAGATAGGAAGAATTAGGAGAAAAATTGCAAATGTAATAACTGAGATTTCAAGGTAGGGAGTCATAAATTATTGGATAATATTTAAAAGAATAACCAATTAACAAAATTAAGAGAAATTAAGGGAAGATAAACATATTATGTCAATCTTAGATTCAGTACAATCATAAATATAACATATAAAATGGCAACATTTTGGGAAGAACAGGAAGTGAAAATTAAGCCTACTTTTTCAAAATGAAAGAAATATATCATTTTTAATAAAAAACTTTGTAAAACTATCTTATTTGGTATCAAATCAAACAGAACGAACTAAAGAAAAAGATTATGTATGTAATATTTCATAAAATTAAATAATAACAAAAATATATTCAGTAGTATAATGTAAGTTTTCCGAATGTAGCGGAAGCCCAAAGAATTTAAACCAATGTATTGCAAATATTAAATTGGCTAAGACTTTGTCAGGAGACGAAGGAAATGAGTTAGTTAATTATTGGACCTTGTCGAGTACACTTAAACGCGATTTGTGCTACTATTAACCTATATAGCAAACTAATATGGCGATTGGTATGTATGGCTAGCCTACAGAAAAAATAGTAAAGTACAAACTTTTGAACTTAAAAGTAAAATCAGTGAGAACTATTAACACCACGATTAAAATCAAGTAATAAGAAAACACAATTGAGTAATATAATAACTTCAACCGATAAACTAAATAATTCATAGTAACGAAACAAGAAGTGCGAAGTTCGACCTTATTGAACAAAGTGAAATTAAACCTAAGCACACACATTTAATCGGAGTGAATCACCAAACACTGAACAAGAACCACTCTATCAACCCCAGAAGGGATAATCACTATTGCGGAGACGAGGAAACACTGAAAAGGCATCATTTATTGGAAGAATTTTTCGTCGAGCTGAATACGTTTAACACATGCAGTCCATGAGCCGCCATGGTTCGCATTTTTCTTTAATAAACATTATATAATCATTAATAACGTTGTCAATTTTAATTATTAAGCTTTTTATTTGTAAGTGTTATACTTTCTTGATCTTATCCTTCTCTGACTATATAACTAACCGTTCAAAGAACCGAATAATTATTATAAAATAAACAGATGTAAAAATGAATCGATGCCCTGAGACAAGAGTCGATACCAACTGTTGAAATATCGATCTATTTAAAAATTGTTAAATAAATACTGGAATTTCATAATTTTGACCTATATTTATTTCAAAAATTATTATTAGCGTAACATAGTAGAATATTTTACCAACGGACTACACGAAAGGCGGCAGATACCAAGGAGAAAGGAGAATCCTATCAGAAGAAGAAGAACCGCTAATCGATCAGTGCCGTAGACAATCCTGTTAACGCGGAACTTAATTCTAATTACCAAAAGGTGATATAATTGACAAAACAGTAATAACAGAGCTAAAATTTTTACACCAACACATCACGAAAATTAATTACTAAATAATAAAAACAAAAACAATATTTTCAAAAAATTTCAAAACCACCAAAATTTATATTTTTGGTAAACAAACAAAATTTTTATTTTGTATACACAGAAACAGAATTTTTTAGATCGTTACAAATTTGGCGTCCAACTAAGGGGCTTCAATTAGTGATTGATAGGCTACTATAACTTGCCCATTTCCTAATTCAAGCTTGGCAGCGGTTATCCAGTTAGAGGAGTAAGAAAAATGCAACGTCGAGCAACTTCAAAGAAAAGGGCGGAGGAGGCCGAAAAGGAAATTGATAGGGAGGACAAAGAGGCAACACCGGTGGAAGACGTGGAAATGATGCTACCTCCGACAGAACCAACCAAACCAATGTCACAAGAGGAACCGAATCAACCGGTACAACAGGAGAGACAGCCCGAAAACACTACGCCAACAGGGGAGGTCAAGTTCCAGGAAACCCTTACGAAAATGATGATGGAAATAAATAAAAACATAGAATCCACAAAGGAAGAATTGAATAAGAAAATGGATTCTACAAAGGAAGAATCGAGTAAGGAAAGGAAGGAAGACAACCAGTCTTTAAAGGAAGAATTGGGTAATAAAATTGAAAACACCAATAACAGAATTGAGGAAACCAGTAAGAAGATGGAAGAGAAGATGGAGGAAAACAGTAAGAAGATGGAAGAGAGGATGGAGGAAAACAGTAAGAAGATGGAGGATGACAACCAACCGTTAAGGGAAGAGTTAAGGGAGAATAGTAGGAAGATGGAAAGCGACAACCTACAATTGAAGGAAGAACTAAGGGAAAATAACCAGAAAATGGAAGAGAAGATGGGGGAGAAGTTGGAAGAATTGAGAGAGGATAATCAACTACTAAGAGAAGAATTAAGAGAGGTCAACCAGGAGAATCTGGACAAGTTAGACGAAAGGATGGAGTTGTTAAGAGAAGAAATGAGCAAGGAACTCAACGATGATAAGGAGTACACCAACAAGAAAATAGAAGAAGAAACCATGGTAATAAAACAACTGATCATGGAGGTTGACGGAAAATGTAACCAGACCGAGAAAGAAGTACAGGATTTAAAGGAAGAAGTAACCACCAAATTCATTAACATCGAAGAACACAGTCGAAGGAAGGCGGAAGAACACCGGAAGGAAACTCAGGAAGAATTAGGGAAGGTACGGAACCAAGTTACGGAAAGGTGCGACGGAATGGAAGTAGCGATGACGAATATCACCGGTCAAGTGCGGCAGAGCCAGGAAGAGATGGAAATGATAAGAAACAGACCAACTAACTTCACGAATATCCCCATAAACGAGAATCGAGAATGGCTGAACTTCCGCCAATATAAAAGGAAGCCGATGGAGTTCTTGGCCCGAATCGAGGAATACATTGCCAAACATAGGGGCAACAGATGGATTAATAACCGAGAACTGTTGGACGAATCTTTCCGGGAAATGACGGACAATTGGTGGATGGCAAACCGGAGCGAGATCGATGATTACCAGCATTTCAAAAACTTGTTCAAGGCAAAGTACTGGTCGGAGACCACCCATAATTTAATACGGGACAACATCTGTCATGGCCGGTACAAACCACAAATGGGTAACAGTATGACCGCATACTTCCTCGGAAAGGTATGTCTGGCGAAGCACTTGGAGCCAGCCATACCAGAAGAATGCCTCGTGAATAAACTATCGTATCATTACGATGAGGAAGTAATAAGAGCAAGGAGAGGTAGCCAAATAAAAACAATACAGGCGATGACGGAACTGTTGGAGAACTACGAAAATGAGGAGTACTACCGGCAAAGCAGAAGGAGAAATGATCGGCCGGAAATTAGAAATAATCCATACCCGAACAACGGTAATAACCAGAACAGCAATGGGTACCAAGGGAACCGGTACAATCCTAATTATAATAACTCCAACAATAATAATAATAATAGTAATAACGGTCCTATTAACCAGATCGCAAATAGGAATAATAACGGTTACCCAGGTAATCGAAACAATTATTACCCGAATCCCAATATTAATAGTCAGAGAAACCCAAACAATAATAATACCGAACGGTATTATAATAATAATAGGGGTTACCCACCAAACAATAACTTTAATAACAACAGGTTTTCCCGGCCCAGGGTAAATTTCATACGAGCCGAAGGAAACAGCCAACGAAGATACACCCACCAGCGGCGTAATAGTTTCCACGAATATGAGGATCGGCGGAGAAGCAGAGAACGCGATAGTTCGAGATACAATCCGCCTAGACGAAGTACCAGTCTAGATGACCCAGAACGGAACCCGAACCGAGGTCAACCATTTGAACATCGCACGGAGCGACAGGAACCCACTCAAGGTTTCCCGACTGATGCCTCGGTCGGTCCTAACCTTACTACCAGCGAAAATGAGAATTTAAACGGGAGGAGGCAGTGATGAATTATCATGACCCTTCACTGCTCCTATCTCCTGGGTATCAACAAGAGTTGCAAAGAGCAACTAACTCTAATAATATTACAATCATTAGTTGCAACTATTTAAAAAATATTAGAAACGAACTATTGGAGGAGGACGATACTCGCCTCAATAGTCTAAACAATGACATAATCTATATAAACGCGAAGGTGGAAGGAGTCTTTGCCCAATTAATGATCGATACAGGTGCTAATGTGTCTATAATTAACACAACTGAATTGGAGAGAATCCAAAGGGAATGTGGTCAAATATTGCCAACTTTACCAATAAATAACATTGTATTAATCGGTGCCACTGGTCGCCAAAACAAAACGATCAGAAGGCAAGTATCAGTAAACGTGGTTAGCAAGGGTATAGCGATAAACATGGTATTCTTAATTGCGACAGGATTGCCCTTTAACATATTGGTGGGGTGCGATGTGCTAAGAAGGAACTCTGCTATCATCGATTTACGCACGGAAAGGGTATCGCTGTTTGCAGAAGGGCTGACCTGGACGGCTGATTTAGTAGGTAGTGAGTACTTCCCAGCAGTATCCACCAACAAATTCGAAACATCAACTATATCGAAAATAACTCCATCATTAACCCCATAGTATACGATAACACGGACGAGGATTTATGGTCCCAAAAGATACAGGAAATCAGGGATTTCCGGGGCGGAATCACAAGGGAGAAATTGCCAATTCACCAAGCGAATCAGTTAATTAGAATATATGAAAAGTACCGCTTAGTATTCTCCGACGAACCCGGTAAGGTAAAAAATTACCAATGTACCTTTCAATTTAGAGAAACAGTGGAGTTTAACAGAAAATCATACCCCATTGCACATTCACGAAAGGAGGCTGTAAGAGCAGAAATAAACCGGATGATTAACAGTGACATCATAGAGAGTAGTCAATCCCCATTCACCAGCCCTATAGTGGCTATTCCTAAGAAAAACGGCCAAGTCCGGCTTTGCTTGGATGCACGGGAAATAAACAAGATGATAGTCAATGACAGAACATCGCCCGGTGAGATAGAAGAAATCTTAAAACGATTCCACTGTACCAAGTACTTTAGTACCTGGGACACGGTGTGCGGTTACTGGCAGGTGGAGTTACACCCACAGAGTCGTCAGTATCTGGCATTCATATTCGAAGGGCGCAATTACCAATTCAAGAGATTGCCCTTCGGACTCGTGAATTCAGTTGCCATCTTTGTGACCTGCATGGACCAGATACTTGGACAGGAAGCACTTCAGTTTACCACCGTGTATATAGATGATCTACTAATTACCTCAGAAACTTGGGAGGAACACTGCTACCGCGTGGAACACGTACTTGAGAAGTTGTCTGTCAGTAACATCACGCTTAAGTTAGAAAAATCCAAGTTCATTGCAAGAGAAGTTCAGTTCTTGGGTTTTAACTTGGATGACCGAGGAATCTCACCGTCAGCAGAAAAGGTGGAAGCGATCCAGAAATTCCCTGCACCCAAAAATAGAAAGCAATTACAGTCATTCCTGGGACTCTGTAATTATTACCGCAAGTTCCAGGAACAATATTCGGAATTAACCGCAAGGTTTCAACCACAGTTGTCATCTAAAAACAAATGGATCTGGGGTCAAGAGCAGGACGTGATTTTCAAACTTATTAAAGACAAATTTCTGGAAACAATAATACTTCGCCACCCAAATTTTAAACTACCTTTTTTCATTAACTGCGATGCCAGCAACATCAGCTTAGGAACTACGCTGTATCAAGAAGATGTGAAGGGTCAACATCAAGTAATTAGCTTTGCGAGTAGATCTTTAAACCAGTGCGAAAAGAACTACACTGTAACTGAAAAGGAATTGCTGAGTGTAGTATTCGCTTGTGGTAAATTCCGCACCTACATCTTGGGTTACCCAGTTACCGTCCGAACAGACCATAAATCAATATCGTTCCTAAAAAGCTGCAAATTGAATCACGGCAGACTAACAAGGTGGATACTTGCCCTTCAAGAGGACAATCTAAAATGGGAATACATCCCAGGAAAAAAGAATGTCGTTGCAGATGTGCTATCACGTGTTAATGTGGAAGAGCAAACATTCGAGGGAGAGAAAGAAAGCATACTCAAAATCTACCACATTATTAGCACCAGAGCCGATCTAGCCACATTATTAACAAACCTTAGCACCCACCAACAAGCAGACCCGAAATTGAGAAATATAAAAACTCGATTGGAAGAAGGGGACGAAACCGTCGCTCAATATTATCACATAAATAAAGGAATCTTGTTCATTAAAACCTCGTTAAAGCTGGATACCTGGAAGGTGATTTTTCCAACCCATATTGAAAAAGAAATAATCATAATTTATCATATACGATATGGGCATATGGGCGCCTTAAAGGTGATTAAGGCTCTGGAGGAGAGCTGCCACATAAAAAACGTAAACCGGAAGGTCCAGATGTATATCAAATATTGCCGTATCTGCCAACTAGTAAAATCAAATAATGAGAAGAAGGAAGGCATTATGATTCCTATAACATCCCAGGCGAAATTGGAGAAGGTATTCCTAGACATCTGCGGACCATTTCCCCGTAGTGGCGGTCGACACCGATACAAATACCTGATAATCGTAATGGACCATTTCACTAAGTTTGTTAAGCTATACCCTGCTAATCGAGCAACTACTAAGAAAATTCTGGGGATAATAACAGAACAATGTATCCCAAACATAGGGAAACCAGCTTCGATCATCACGGATCATGGAACCCAGTTTAAAGGGAGAAAATGGCGGGATACCCTATTATCAATGGGTGTTCGAACGTACAAAACCTCGGTCTACCACCCGAACAGTAATCCGGCAGAGAGGGTGTTGCGAGAAGTGGGGAGGATATTAAGAACTTATTGTCACCATCAACAGCGAAGGTGGCAAGACTATCTAGAAGCCACGGAGGAATTCCTCAACTTGGCATACCACCCAGCCATAGGAGTTACCCCATACTCAGCCATGTACGAGAAACCACCCCCACGAGAGATCGAAGAAATCCTAGAGTTCCCTAGAAATAATATATATACATTTGACAAGGTAAAATTCTACAACAAGGTGGCCGAAGACCAGGAGAAACGGCAAAACAAGTATCAAAAGGCTAGTGGTAAAATAATAACTTACAAAATTGGAGAGAAAATATTATTGAAAAATCGTGAACTACCCAGCACGCTGGAAGGAATAACGAAGAAGTTGTTGCTACTATATACTGGACCATATATAGTCTCCAAAATAAAGAACAATAATACGTATAAATTAAAGGAGATGGGTTCAGATAGAATCAAAGGCGTATATAACCAGGCTTCCATGAAAAAATATTATGAGGAGTAGAATTTTGAAGTTAAAAAAAAACCAAAAAAATTCTAAAATATATAGTAAGATCAACTTACTGACAATGATTTATGGAAATAATTTAGAAAATAAAAGAAAGAGAATTGTGAAATATGAAAACAAATAAATTACCACAAAATTCAAAAATATAGTAAGAACAAATTACTACCAATTAATTATGAAACTATTATGGAAATAAAAGAAAAATAATTTTGAATTTAAACAACAAATAAATTTAAAAACATAGTAAGCACATCTTACAACCAACTATTTATGAAACTTTATGGAAATAAAAGAAGGAGAATTGTGAATTATGAAAACAAATAAATCGCAAAATTTAAAAACATAGTAAGAACAACTTACTACCAAATATTTAGGAAGCTAATTATGAAAATAGAAGAAAGAGAATTGTGAATTTAGAAAAAAAAATTCTAAAATATCGTAAGATCACCTTACAAACATTATTTATGAAACTATTATGGAAATAAAGAAAAGAGAATTTTGAATTTAAAAAACAAATAAATTCTAAAATATATAGTAAGCACAACTTACAAACAATTATTTATGAAAACTATTTTGAAAGAATTGTGAATTTAAAAAAAAATCGCAAAAGTTAAAAACATAGTAAGAAAAACTTACTACCAACTATTGATGGATATAATTATGGAAATAAAAGAAAAAGAATTGTGAATCTGAAAACAATAAATTCACTAAATTATACAAACCTAGTAAGCACATCTTACAACCAACTATTTATGAAACTTTATGGAAATAAAAGAAAGAGAATTGTGAATTATTAAAACAAATAAATTACCAAAATTTTAAAATATAGTAAGAGCAACTTACCACAAACTATCTATGAAAACATTGTGAAGAGAAAGCAAAGGAAGTAATAACCACTGATACAATTAAAATGAATAAACTTGTTGGAATAAAATTAATGACACCTTTACGCAATACAAGGAGAAACATGACCACATAAATATTATAATTAAAGAATTCATTTGGATAAAAAACGAGAGCGAAATAATTTTTGCAAAAGAAAAAAATAGATATATAAATAAATCAATAATATAACTATGATCATAAAATAAATGTCAATTATAATAAAGACAATTAGAAGAATAATTGCAAGAACATGAAACTAGTGGAATAATTCATGAAAACTAAGAAAAAAACAAAATACAATGAAATATATGCTACCAATGAGCAGAAGCAGATTGTGATAACAACAAAAGAATAATAGAGAATTCACACACAAAAAAACTTTATACTTGATAACTAGTGATAATTATATTAATAAAAGAGCTTCCAACCATGATAAGAATTAAGATATCAGTAGAGCTAACAAGTCAGAAGAATAACTGAGAAGAAAAATAACTGAGATAGTAATATTAACAAATCTGAGCAAATACGAAGTGAGGTAACCAAAGATATTTTTTAATAGTCGTAAAATAGACTACTCTTATATAATTGTTATTAATAACTATCTGTAGATAAGTCCAGCAGTATTATTATGTTTTTGAGCAGAGATGAAGTTCCTCTGATCTCAATGAGAAGTGTAGCATGGCCAGCAGAGTATGTAGCCTACAGTGCCCCTCTGAACTGCCCCAGCTCACGTGTCAGGGAATGTTAGGGAATAAATATCCCAAGGATAAAAAACCAAGTTAAGAAAAAATGAAAAATAAATAATAATGAACCTCAGATGACTATTACTATCAAGGAAAATCAAGTTAAGAATAAAATATATGTAAGCTCAAATGTGAAGAAGCAAAGATAGAAATGGAAAGGAAGTCAAGAAATGTAATTTATAATAAGTATCATAAGCAATTATTTCAGACAAACCAAGTGTGATCTGAACTAATCACTTCTGGAGGAGAGCAATCTGTAGCATGACAGATTATCCACTAAATAAAGAATGCAATGTGATCATAAATAAAAATCAAGTAAATTAAATATCAAAGAAAATCCAATTGAAAACTAATAAGTAGCACAATTAAAATAAAATCATAACCTGAAGAAGTAAAAATACAGAAAAAGCAACTATGCAACAAAAATGTGTAATAAAAACTAAATTAAAACCTAAAATAAAATAAGGAAATACCCAGGTAGGATAGGAGTAAGTAAGGAAGATACCCAGAACAAACCAACGTACATAATGACAATATGAGAATGAAGAAACGAAGAATGAATAAGGTAATAATAACTAGGTGAAAATGAAGAAACGGAGAATGAATAAGGAAGATACCCCACACAAACCAACGTACATAATAAAAAGGGAAGGAGGTGGAAGATACAAAATAGTAGGAGGAGAAGATTACAATACATACTCAAGGGAAACCCAGCCAGGAAAAGGCAAAAACCCCCAAACAGAATTTTAATGTCACATATGAAAGTATAACACCCAAAACAGAAATAATGTAAATTAAATGTAAACAAAAGTGTTTAGAGTTATAAGTGGAAGTGCACCCATAAAAGTTATTTTATAAAGAATAAAAAACAAATCTTAGCAGTCCTTCATAAATAATATCTTGGTAATGTAAAACTATAAAACTGATTAGTGATAGTATCAAGAATTAACAGGGGAAAAGTGTAAGTTATAATATTATAGTAAATAAACTTCAAGAAGGTGCATTGAATGCTTAAACTTAATAAAGGTGTACCCTTTAAACAACTTTAAAGTTTTAATTTAACTTCAGGAATACTATTTAATAAAATAGTATGATGAAAGGCAAAAACTAATGTTTTTAATAAAGTGCCAATCTTTATGTAAGAACATTCATTGAAATGAGTATGATAAATAGAGAGTAGGGAGTTAGCAAGTAAGGTGACAAGGGATACATCCCTGAAATAAAATAAGAAACAGAAAGAACTGTACCCCAGTAATGGTAAGAAAGATGTAAAGATGAAGAAACAAATGTGTTATGTTTCTAGAAACCAATGAACTCTATACATCAATGTTGAAAATAGAGAGTCATGTTCTATAATTTTAAAATGTTTATTTTGTTTAATAATTTTAATCAAGGATGCAATGTCTGAGGGTGGATACCATTCTGTGATTATAAAATGTTTATTATGAGTTACTAAAAATAATCAGGACTAGAATGTCTGAGATTAATTACCATGTTTTTGATGTCAAATAAATATTATGTATTATTAGTTAGAAGTCAATACTAAATGTTCTTGTAGTATAGTAAGGAATTGTTAATTAACATTGTGTTAGAATAGAAGGTCAGCAAGGGTATAAACAAGCTATATTATTAAAAAACTTTGAATGTAAAACCGGTTAAAATCTAGGCCAAATGGTAAATCTAAACTACTTTATAATTGATAAATCAAGCCCAGTAAACTAACTAAGCTGATGAGATTTATGTAAGGTAAATCAGTAACAGAATAATATAATGTAAATTATAATTTAAAAGAATATTGTAAAAAGATAGGAAGAATTAGGAGAAAAATTGCAAATGTAATAACTGAGATTTCAAGGTAGGGAGTCATAAATTATTGGATAATATTTAAAAGAATAACCAATTAACAAAATTAAGAGAAATTAAGGGAAGATAAACATATTATGTCAATCTTAGATTCAGTACAATCATAAATATAATTTCTTGGATTTCACACATTCCACACAAATGAATGGACAAAAAAACAAATACATATCATACAGACAAAACACGACAGAAAAATAAAAAACCTGACACCAATCAAAACAGATATAATTCCCTCGCACAAATTCTACCCACGTACAGTAAACCTCACGAACGTCACACTCACAGAAAACGAACAAACACTCCTTGATAAAGGCCTAAAACATAACATACATTACAAACATAACAACCAAACACTAACAAAGCTCATAATTGACACAGAAACAAATATACAAAACACAGCACCAGAACATCAAGACACATTAAGACATAATATAAACAACACAATAGGAGTACATAAGACACCAGACAACAACAACCACAACTCAGAAATACACACAGCCATCAAACTGAGGGAAAAGGCACACAAACACAACATCACATTTGTAAAAGCTGACAAAGGCAACACGACTGTAATTATCCCCACAGACAACCTACACAAAAAAGTACAAGACTTCATAGAACAGAACAACATCACAGAACTAAAACACGACCCCACCGACAGATACCAAAACTCAGTAAAACAAATAGTGAACAAAGCCAAACACATTATGACACATAAACAAAAGCCCTACATGAAACAAATCCGACCATCAGCACCTACACTCCAAGCGCTTCCCAAAATCCATAAAGAAGACATTCCGATCCGCCCCATTATCAACTACCGTAATGCCCCTGCACACAAACTGGCAAAATATCTAGACAAAATTATTAGACAACACACACAAATAGACAACAACATTGCAGTAAAAAACAACACTGACCTAGTAACAAAAATAAAAGACATACACATCCCCCATAATGCCACATTAGCCTCCTTTGACATTAAAAACCTGTACACAAACATCCCCATCTCTGAAACAATCACCATCCTACAAAACAAACTCAAACAGAACAACACACCAGACGAACTTATCAATGAAATAACAGAAACTCTGAACATTATCACAAAACAAAACTACTTTACTTATAACAATAAATACTACACACAGAACGACGGCCTACCCATAGGCTCCCCCATATCCAGCATTCTAGCAGAAGTCTTCCTCCAACACTTAGAAAATACAAAAATACTCACAAACAATGACAGACACTCACATAAAATACTATATTGGCACAGATACGTTGATGACATTCTAATACTATACAGGGGAAACAAAAGACAATGTGAACAGTTACTAACGCACATAAACAAAATACATAAAAACATAACCTTCACTGCCGAATACGAACACAACAATACCATAAACTTCTTAGACCTCTCCATCACAAAACTAGAACACAGGCACAAATTCAGTATATACAGAAAACCAACTACAACTGACATACTAATACACAACACCTCCAATCACCCAATACAACACAAACTAGCTGCTTTTAGAACCATGATACATAGACTTAACAACATCCCCTTAGATGAAATAGACTACAAAGACGAACTAAACACGATAAAATATCTAGCAGAATCTAACAGTTATGACAGAACAATAGTCAGTAAACTCCTACACAAAACAAACAACAGACAAAGACAGAAAACAACAAATTCATAACACTAACATACATCAACAAACAAACAGAAAAAATTGCCCACAAATTCAAAAAAGCAGGATACAGAATCGCTTACAAAACTACTAACAAAACAGAACACACACTATCAAAACGCATGCCCAAAGCACAAAACAAATTCGATCTACCCGGTGTATATAAACTAAATTGTTCAAATTGCAGTAAATTCTACATAGGCCAGACAGGACGTAGCTTCAAACAGAGATACATTGAACACACAAAAGCACTCCACACCACTACAGAATCTACCTTCGCAAACCACCTCATTGAAGCAAACCACACATATAAAAACATCGACAATAACATGAACATACTACACGTACACACAAAAGGCCGAAAACTAGACACTCTAGAACAATTAGAAATATACAAACACACAAAAACAAATAAAAACGACATCCTAAACGAACAGACACAATTCAAATCGCACGCATTATTCGAACACATCTCACCACACACACACAGCTTCAATCTTTCGAAACACTTTCTCGTCGCCAACAACAAGACGAGCAGCGCTACTAACGACAGCCTCTGATGAAGCCTTCTATAGGTGAAAGCCGGTTTAGGCTGTAAGGTAAAACTTTACGTTTTTACTTATAAAAAACTTTGTGTTCCGAGTCGTCAATATTATAGTGATATTTAGCATAAATATAACATACAAAATGGCAACATTTTGGGGAAGAACAGGAAGTGAAAATTAAGCCTACTTTTTCAAAATGAAAGAAATATATCATTTTTAATAAAAAACTTTGTAAAACTATCTTATTTGGTATCAAATCAAACAGAACGAACTAAAGAAAAAGATTATGTATGTAATATTTCATAAAATTAAATAATAACAAAAATATATTCAGTAGTATAATGTAAGTTTTCCGAATGTAGCGGAAGCCCAAAGAATTTAAACCAATGTATTGCAAATATTAAATTGGCTAAGACTTTGTCAGGAGACGAAGGAAATGAGTTAGTTAATTATTGGACCTTGTCGAGTACACTTAAACGCGATTTGTGCTACTATTAACCTATATAGCAAACTAATATGGCGATTGGTATGTATGGCTAGCCTACAGAAAAAATAGTAAAGTACAAACTTTTGAACTTAAAAGTAAAATCAGTGAGAACTATTAACACCACGATTAAAATCAAGTAATAAGAAAACACAATTGAGTAATATAATAACTTCAACCGATAAACTAAATAATTCATAGTAACGAAACAAGAAGTGCGAAGTTCGACCTTATTGAACAAAGTGAAATTAAACCTAAGCACACACATTTAATCGGAGTGAATCACCAAACACTGAACAAGAACCACTCTATCAACCCCAGAAGGGATAATCACTATTGCGGAGACGAGGAAACACTGAAAAGGCATCATTTATTGGAAGAATTTTTCGTCGAGCTGAATACGTTTAACACATGCAGTCCATGAGCCGCCATGGTTCGCATTTTTCTTTAATAAACATTATATAATCATTAATAACGTTGTCAATTTTAATTATTAAGCTTTTTATTTGTAAGTGTTATACTTTCTTGATCTTATCCTTCTCTGACTATATAACTAACCGTTCAAAGAACCGAATAATTATTATAAAATAAACAGATGTAAAAATGAATCGATGCCCTGAGACAAGAGTCGATACCAACTGTTGAAATATCGATCTATTTAAAAATTGTTAAATAAATACTGGAATTTCATAATTTTGACCTATATTTATTTCAAAAATTATTATTAGCGTAACATAGTAGAATATTTTACCAACGGACTACACGAAAGGCGGCAGATACCAAGGAGAAAGGAGAATCCTATCAGAAGAAGAAGAACCGCTAATCGATCAGTGCCGTAGACAATCCTGTTAACGCGGAACTTAATTCTAATTACCAAAAGGTGATATAATTGACAAAACAGTAATAACAGAGCTAAAATTTTTACACCAACACATCACGAAAATTAATTACTAAATAATAAAAACAAAAACAATATTTTCAAAAAATTTCAAAACCACCAAAATTTATATTTTTGGTAAACAAACAAAATTTTTATTTTGTATACACAGAAACAGAATTTTTTAGATCGTTACAAATTTGGCGTCCAACTAAGGGGCTTCAATTAGTGATTGATAGGCTACTATAACTTGCCCATTTCCTAATTCAAGCTTGGCAGCGGTTATCCAGTTAGAGGAGTAAGAAAAATGCAACGTCGAGCAACTTCAAAGAAAAGGGCGGAGGAGGCCGAAAAGGAAATTGATAGGGAGGACAAAGAGGCAACACCGGTGGAAGACGTGGAAATGATGCTACCTCCGACAGAACCAACCAAACCAATGTCACAAGAGGAACCGAATCAACCGGTACAACAGGAGAGACAGCCCGAAAACACTACGCCAACAGGGGAGGTCAAGTTCCAGGAAACCCTTACGAAAATGATGATGGAAATAAATAAAAACATAGAATCCACAAATAAAAACATAGAATCCACAAAGGAAGAATTGAATAAGAAAATGGATTCTACAAAGGAAGAATCGAGTAAGGAAAGGAAGGAAGACAACCAGTCTTTAAAGGAAGAATTGGGTAATAAAATTGAAAACACCAATAACAGAATTGAGGAAACCAGTAAGAAGATGGAAGAGAAGATGGAGGAAAACAGTAAGAAGATGGAAGAGAGGATGGAGGAAAACAGTAAGAAGATGGAGGATGACAACCAACCGTTAAGGGAAGAGTTAAGGGAGAATAGTAGGAAGATGGAAAGCGACAACCTACAATTGAAGGAAGAACTAAGGGAAAATAACCAGAAAATGGAAGAGAAGATGGGGGAGAAGTTGGAAGAATTGAGAGAGGATAATCAACTACTAAGAGAAGAATTAAGAGAGGTCAACCAGGAGAATCTGGACAAGTTAGACGAAAGGATGGAGTTGTTAAGAGAAGAAATGAGCAAGGAACTCAACGATGATAAGGAGTACACCAACAAGAAAATAGAAGAAGAAACCATGGTAATAAAACAACTGATCATGGAGGTTGACGGAAAATGTAACCAGACCGAGAAAGAAGTACAGGATTTAAAGGAAGAAGTAACCACCAAATTCATTAACATCGAAGAACACAGTCGAAGGAAGGCGGAAGAACACCGGAAGGAAACTCAGGAAGAATTAGGGAAGGTACGGAACCAAGTTACGGAAAGGTGCGACGGAATGGAAGTAGCGATGACGAATATCACCGGTCAAGTGCGGCAGAGCCAGGAAGAGATGGAAATGATAAGAAACAGACCAACTAACTTCACGAATATCCCCATAAACGAGAATCGAGAATGGCTGAACTTCCGCCAATATAAAAGGAAGCCGATGGAGTTCTTGGCCCGAATCGAGGAATACATTGCCAAACATAGGGGCAACAGATGGATTAATAACCGAGAACTGTTGGACGAATCTTTCCGGGAAATGACGGACAATTGGTGGATGGCAAACCGGAGCGAGATCGATGATTACCAGCATTTCAAAAACTTGTTCAAGGCAAAGTACTGGTCGGAGACCACCCATAATTTAATACGGGACAACATCTGTCATGGCCGGTACAAACCACAAATGGGTAACAGTATGACCGCATACTTCCTCGGAAAGGTATGTCTGGCGAAGCACTTGGAGCCAGCCATACCAGAAGAATGCCTCGTGAATAAACTATCGTATCATTACGATGAGGAAGTAATAAGAGCAAGGAGAGGTAGCCAAATAAAAACAATACAGGCGATGACGGAACTGTTGGAGAACTACGAAAATGAGGAGTACTACCGGCAAAGCAGAAGGAGAAATGATCGGCCGGAAATTAGAAATAATCCATACCCGAACAACGGTAATAACCAGAACAGCAATGGGTACCAAGGGAACCGGTACAATCCTAATTATAATAACTCCAACAATAATAATAATAATAGTAATAACGGTCCTATTAACCAGATCGCAAATAGGAATAATAACGGTTACCCAGGTAATCGAAACAATTATTACCCGAATCCCAATATTAATAGTCAGAGAAACCCAAACAATAATAATACCGAACGGTATTATAATAATAATAGGGGTTACCCACCAAACAATAACTTTAATAACAACAGGTTTTCCCGGCCCAGGGTAAATTTCATACGAGCCGAAGGAAACAGCCAACGAAGATACACCCACCAGCGGCGTAATAGTTTCCACGAATATGAGGATCGGCGGAGAAGCAGAGAACGCGATAGTTCGAGATACAATCCGCCTAGACGAAGTACCAGTCTAGATGACCCAGAACGGAACCCGAACCGAGGTCAACCATTTGAACATCGCACGGAGCGACAGGAACCCACTCAAGGTTTCCCGACTGATGCCTCGGTCGGTCCTAACCTTACTACCAGCGAAAATGAGAATTTAAACGGGAGGAGGCAGTGATGAATTATCATGACCCTTCACTGCTCCTATCTCCTGGGTATCAACAAGAGTTGCAAAGAGCAACTAACTCTAATAATATTACAATCATTAGTTGCAACTATTTAAAAAATATTAGAAACGAACTATTGGAGGAGGACGATACTCGCCTCAATAGTCTAAACAATGACATAATCTATATAAACGCGAAGGTGGAAGGAGTCTTTGCCCAATTAATGATCGATACAGGTGCTAATGTGTCTATAATTAACACAACTGAATTGGAGAGAATCCAAAGGGAATGTGGTCAAATATTGCCAACTTTACCAATAAATAACATTGTATTAATCGGTGCCACTGGTCGCCAAAACAAAACGATCAGAAGGCAAATATCAGTAAACGTGGTTAGCAAGGGTATAGCGATAAACATGGTATTCTTAATTGCGACAGGATTGCCCTTTAACATATTGGTGGGGTGCGATGTGCTAAGAAGGAACTCTGCTATCATCGATTTACGCACGGAAAGGGTATCGCTGTTTGCAGAAGGGCTGACCTGGACGGCTGATTTAGTAGGTAGTGAGTACTTCCCAGCAGTATCCACCAACAAATTCGAAACATCAACTATATCGAAAATAACTCCATCATTAACCCCATAGTATACGATAACACGGACGAGGATTTATGGTCCCAAAAGATACAGGAAATCAGGGATTTCCGGGGCGGAATCACAAGGGAGAAATTGCCAATTCACCAAGCGAATCAGTTAATTAGAATATATGAAAAGTACCGCTTAGTATTCTCCGACGAACCCGGTAAGGTAAAAAATTACCAATGTACCTTTCAATTTAGAGAAACAGTGGAGTTTAACAGAAAATCATACCCCATTGCACATTCACGAAAGGAGGCTGTAAGAGCAGAAATAAACCGGATGATTAACAGTGACATCATAGAGAGTAGTCAATCCCCATTCACCAGCCCTATAGTGGCTATTCCTAAGAAAAACGGCCAAGTCCGGCTTTGCTTGGATGCACGGGAAATAAACAAGATGATAGTCAATGACAGAACATCGCCCGGTGAGATAGAAGAAATCTTAAAACGATTCCACTGTACCAAGTACTTTAGTACCTGGGACACGGTGTGCGGTTACTGGCAGGTGGAGTTACACCCACAGAGTCGTCAGTATCTGGCATTCATATTCGAAGGGCGCAATTACCAATTCAAGAGATTGCCCTTCGGACTCGTGAATTCAGTTGCCATCTTTGTGACCTGCATGGACCAGATACTTGGACAGGAAGCACTTCAGTTTACCACCGTGTATATAGATGATCTACTAATTACCTCAGAAACTTGGGAGGAACACTGCTACCGCGTGGAACACGTACTTGAGAAGTTGTCTGTCAGTAACATCACGCTTAAGTTAGAAAAATCCAAGTTCATTGCAAGAGAAGTTCAGTTCTTGGGTTTTAACTTGGATGACCGAGGAATCTCACCGTCAGCAGAAAAGGTGGAAGCGATCCAGAAATTCCCTGCACCCAAAAATAGAAAGCAATTACAGTCATTCCTGGGACTCTGTAATTATTACCGCAAGTTCCAGGAACAATATTCGGAATTAACCGCAAGGTTTCAACCACAGTTGTCATCTAAAAACAAATGGATCTGGGGTCAAGAGCAGGACGTGATTTTCAAACTTATTAAAGACAAATTTCTGGAAACAATAATACTTCGCCACCCAAATTTTAAACTACCTTTTTTCATTAACTGCGATGCCAGCAACATCAGCTTAGGAACTACGCTGTATCAAGAAGATGTGAAGGGTCAACATCAAGTAATTAGCTTTGCGAGTAGATCTTTAAACCAGTGCGAAAAGAACTACACTGTAACTGAAAAGGAATTGCTGAGTGTAGTATTCGCTTGTGGTAAATTCCGCACCTAGATCTTGGGTTACCCAGTTACCGTCCGAACAGACCATAAATCAATATCGTTCCTAAAAAGCTGCAAATTGAATCACGGCAGACTAACAAGGTGGATACTTGCCCTTCAAGAGGACAATCTAAAATGGGAATACATCCCAGGAAAAAAGAATGTCGTTGCAGATGTGCTATCACGTGTTAATGTGGAAGAGCAAACATTCGAGGGAGAGAAAGAAAGCATACTCAAAATCTACCACATTATTAGCACCAGAGCCGATCTAGCCACATTATTAACAAACCTTAGCACCCACCAACAAGCAGACCCGAAATTGAGAAATATAAAAACTCGATTGGAAGAAGGGGACGAAACCGTCGCTCAATATTATCACATAAATAAAGGAATCTTGTTCATTAAAACCTCGTTAAAGCTGGATACCTGGAAGGTGATTTTTCCAACCCATATTGAAAAAGAAATAATCATAATTTATCATATACGATATGGGCATATGGGCGCCATAAAGGTGATTAAGGCTCTGGAGGAGAGCTGCCACATAAAAAACGTAAACCGGAAGGTCCAGATGTATATCAAATATTGCCGTATCTGCCAACTAGTAAAATCAAATAATGAGAAGAAGGAAGGCATTATGATTCCTATAACATCCCAGGCGAAATTGGAGAAGGTATTCCTAGACATCTGCGGACCATTTCCCCGTAGTGGCGGTCGACACCGATACAAATACCTGATAATCGTAATGGACCATTTCACTAAGTTTGTTAAGCTATACCCTGCTAATCGAGCAACTACTAAGAAAATTCTGGGGATAATAACAGAACAATGTATCCCAAACATAGGGAAACCAGCTTCGATCATCACGGATCATGGAACCCAGTTTAAAGGGAGAAAATGGCGGGATACCCTATTATCAATGGGTGTTCGAACGTACAAAACCTCGGTCTACCACCCGAACAGTAATCCGGCAGAGAGGGTGTTGCGAGAAGTGGGGAGGATATTAAGAACTTATTGTCACCATCAACAGCGAAGGTGGCAAGACTATCTAGAAGCCACGGAGGAATTCCTCAACTTGGCATACCACCCAGCCATAGGAGTTACCCCATACTCCGCCATGTACGAGAAACCACCCCCACGAGAGATCGAAGAAATCCTAGAGTTCCCTAGAAATAATATATATACATTTTACAAGGTAAAATTCTACAACAAGGTGGCCGAAGACCAGGAGAAACGGCAAAACAAGTATCAAAAGGCTAGTGGTAAAATAATAACTTACAAAATTGGAGAGAAAATATTATTGAAAAATCGTGAACTACCCAGCACGCTGGAAGGAATAACGAAGAAGTTGTTGCTACTATATACTGGACCATATATAGTCTCCAAAATAAAGAACAATAATACGTATAAATTAAAGGAGATGGGTTCAGATAGAATCAAAGGCGTATATAACCAGGCTTCCATGAAAAAATATTATGAGGAGTAGAATTTTGAAGTTAAAAAAAACAAAAAAAATTCTAAAATATATAGTAAGATCAACTTACTGACAATGATTTATGGAAATAATTTAGAAAATAAAAGAAAGAGAATTGTGAAATATGAAAACAAATAAATTACCACAAAATTCAAAAATATAGTAAGAACAAATTACTACCAATTAATTATGAAACTATTATGGAAATAAAAGAAAAATAATTTTGAATTTAAACAACAAATAAATTTAAAAACATAGTAAGCACATCTTACAACCAACTATTTATGAAACTTTATGGAAATAAAAGAAGGAGAATTGTGAATTATGAAAACAAATAAATCGCAAAATTTAAAAACATAGTAAGAACAACTTACTACCAAATATTTAGGAAGCTAATTATGAAAATAGAAGAAAGAGAATTGTGAATTTAGAAAAAAAAATTCTAAAATATCGTAAGATCACCTTACAAACATTATTTATGAAACTATTATGGAAATAAAGAAAAGAGAATTTTGAATTTAAAAAACAAATAAATTCTAAAATATATAGTAAGCACAACTTACAAACAATTATTTATGAAAACTATTTTGAAAGAATTGTGAATTTAAAAAAAAATCGCAAAAGTTAAAAACATAGTAAGAACAACTTACTACCAACTATTGATGGATATAATTATGGAAATAAAAGAAAAAGAATTGTGAATCTGAAAACAATAAATTCACTAAATTATACAAACCTAGTAAGCACATCTTACAACCAACTATTTATGAAACTTTATGGAAATAAAAGAAAGAGAATTGTGAATTATTAAAACAAATAAATTACCAAAATTTTAAAATATAGTAAGAGCAACTTACCACAAACTATCTATGAAAACATTGTGAAGAGAAAGCAAAGGAAGTAATAACCACTGATACAATTAAAATGAATAAACTTGTTGGAATAAAATTAATGACACCTTTACGCAATACAAGGAGAAACATGACCACATAAATATTATAATTAAAGAATTCATTTGGATAAAAAACGAGAGCGAAATAATTTTTGCAAAAGAAAAAAATAGATATATAAATAAATCAATAATATAACTATGATCATAAAATAAATGTCAATTATAATAAAGACAATTAGAAGAATAATTGCAAGAACATGAAACTAGTGGAATAATTCATGAAAACTAAGAAAAAAACAAAATACAATGAAATATATGCTACCAATGAGCAGAAGCAGATTGTGATAACAACAAAAGAATAATAGAGAATTCACACACAAAAAAACTTTATACTTGATAACTAGTGATAATTATATTAATAAAAGAGCTTCCAACCATGATAAGAATTAAGATATCAGTAGAGCTAACAAGTCAGAAGAATAACTGAGAAGAAAAATAACTGAGATAGTAATATTAACAAATCTGAGTAAATACGAAGTGAGGTAACCAAAGATATTTTTTAATAGTCGTAAAATAGACTACTCTTATATAATTGTTATTAATAACTATCTGTAGATAAGTCCAGCAGTATTATTATGTTTTTGAGCAGAGATGAAGTTCCTCTGATCTCAATGAGAAGTGTAGCATGGCCAGCAGAGTATGTAGCCTACAGTGCCCCTCTGAACTGCCCCAGCTCACGTGTCAGGGAATGTTAGGGAATAAATATCCCAAGGATAAAAAACCAAGTTAAGAAAAAATGAAAAATAAATAATAATGAACCTCAGATGACTATTACTATCAAGGAAAATCAAGTTAAGAATAAAATATATGTAAGCTCAAATATGAAGAAGCAAAGATAGAAATGGAAAGGAAGTCAAGAAATGTAATTTATAATAAGTATCATAAGCAATTATTTCAGACAAACCAAGTGTGATCTGAACTAATCACTTCTGGAGGAGAGCAATCTGTAGCATGACAGATTATCCACTAAATAAAGAATGCAATGTGATCATAAATAAAAATCAAGTAAATTAAATATCAAAGAAAATCCAATTGAAAACTAATAAGTAGCACAATTAAAATAAAATCATAACCTGAAGAAGTAAAAATACAGAAAAAGCAACTATGCAACAAAAATGTGTAATAAAAACTAAATTAAAACCTAAAATAAAATAAGGAAATACCCAGGTAGGATAGGAGTAAGTAAGGAAGATACCCAGAACAAACCAACGTACATAATGACAATATGAGAATGAAGAAACGAAGAATGAATAAGGTAATAATAATTAGGTGAAAATGAAGAAACGGAGAATGAATAAGGAAGATACCCCACACAAACCAACGTACATAATAAAAAGGGAAGGAGGTGGAAGATACAAAATAGTAGGAGGAGAAGATTACAATACATACTCAAGGGAAACCCAGCCAGGAAAAGGCAAAAACCCCCAAACAGAATTTTAATGTCACATATGAAAGTATAACACCCAAAACAGAAATAATGTAAATTAAATGTAAACAAAAGTGTTTAGAGTTATAAGTGGAAGTGCACCCATAAAAGTTATTTTATAAAGAATAAAAAACAAATCTTAACAGTCCTTCATAAATAATATCTTGGTAATGTAAAACTATAAAACTGATTAGTGATAGTATCAAGAATTAACAGGGGAAAAGTGTAAGTTATAATATTATAGTAAATAAACTTCAAGAAGGTGCATTGAATGCTTAAACTTAATAAAGGTGTACCCTTTAAACAACTTTAAAGTTTTAATTTAACTTCAGGAATACTATTTAATAAAATAGTATGATGAAAGGCAAAAACTAATGTTTTTAATAAAGTGCCACTCTTTATGTAAGAACATTCATTGAAATGAGTATGATAAATAGAGAGTAGGGAGTTAGCAAGTAAGGTGACAAGGGATACATCCCTGAAATAAAATAAGAAACAGAAAGAACTGTACCCCAGTAATGGTAAGAAAGATGTAAAGATGAAGAAACAAATGTGTTATGTTTCTAGAAACCAATGAACTCTATACATCAATGTTGAAAATAGAGAGTCATGTTCTATAATTTTAAAATGTTTATTTTGTTTAATAATTTTAATCAAGGATGCAATGTCTGAGGGTGGATACCATTCTGTGATTATAAAATGTTTATTATGAGTTACTAAAAATAATCAGGACTAGAATGTCTGAGATTAATTACCATGTTTTTGATGTCAAATAAATATTATGTATTATTAGTTAGAAGTCAATACTAAATGTTCTTGTAGTATAGTAAGGAATTGTTAATTAACATTGTGTTAGAATAGAAGGTCAGCAAGGGTATAAACAAGCTATATTATTAAAAAACTTTGAATGTAAAACCGGTTAAAATCTAGGCCAAATGGTAAATCTAAACTACTTTATAATTGATAAATCAGGCCCAGTAAACTAACTAAGCTGATGAGATTTATGTAAGGTAAATCAGTAACAGAATAATATAATGTAAATTATAATTTAAAAGAATATTGTAAAAAGATAGGAAGAATTAGGAGAAAAATTGCAAATGTAATAACTGAGATTTCAAGGTAGGGAGTCATAAATTATTGGATAATATTTAAAAGAATAACCAATTAACAAAATTAAGAGAAATTAAGGGAAGATAAACATATTATGTCAATCTTAGATTCAGTACAATCATAAATATAATTTCTTGGATTTCACACATTCCACACAAATGAATGGACAAAAAAACAAATACATATCATACAGACAAAACACGACAGAAAAATAAAAAACCTGACACCAATCAAAACAGATATAATTCCCTCGCACAAATTCTACCCACGTACAGTAAACCTCACGAACGTCACACTCACAGAAAACGAACAAACACTCCTTGATAAAGGCCTAAAACATAACATACATTACAAACATAACAACCAAACACTAACAAAGCTCATAATTGACACAGAAACAAATATACAAAACACAGCACCAGAACATCAAGACACATTAAGACATAATATAAACAACACAATAGGAGTACATAAGACACCAGACAACAACAACCACAACTCAGAAATACACACAGCCATCAAACTGAGGGAAAAGGCACACAAACACAACATCACATTTGTAAAAGCTGACAAAGGCAACACGACTGTAATTATCCCCACAGACAACCTACACAAAAAAGTACAAGATTCATAGAACAGAACAACATCACAGAACTAAAACACGACCCCACCGACAGATACCAAAACTCAGTAAAACAAATAGTGAACAAAGCCAAACACATTATGACACATAAACAAAAGCCCTACATGAAACAAATCCGACCATCAGCACCTACACTCCAAGCGCTTCCCAAAATCCATAAAGAAGACATTCCGATCCGCCCCATTATCAACTACCGTAATGCCCCTGCACACAAACTGGCAAAATATCTAGACAAAATTATTAGACAACACACACAAATAGACAACAACATTGCAGTAAAAAACAACACTGACCTAGTAACAAAAATAAAAGACATACACATCCCCCATAATGCCACATTAGCCTCCTTTGACATTAAAAACCTGTACACAAACATCCCCATCTCTGAAACAATCACCATCCTACAAAACAAACTCAAACAGAACAACACACCAGACGAACTTATCAATGAAATAACAGAAACTCTGAACATTATCACAAAACAAAACTACTTTACTTATAACAATAAATACTACACACAGAACGACGGCCTACCCATGGGCTCCCCCATATCCAGCATTCTAGCAGAAGTCTTCCTCCAACACTTAGAAAATACAAAAATACTCACAAACAATGACAGACACTCACATAAAATACTATATTGGCACAGATACGTTGATGACATTCTAATACTATACAGGGGAAACAAAAGACAATGTGAACAGTTACTAACGCACATAAACAAAATACATAAAAACATAACCTTCACTGCCGAATACGAACACAACAATACCATAAACTTCTTAGACCTCTCCATCACAAAACTAGAACACAGGCACAAATTCAGTATATACAGAAAACCAACTACAACTGACATACTAATACACAACACCTCCAATCACCCAATACAACACAAACTAGCTGCTTTTAGAACCATGATACATAGACTTAACAACATCCCCTTAGATGAAATAGACTACAAAGACGAACTAAACACGATAAAATATCTAGCAGAATCTAACAGTTATGACAGAACAATAGTCAGTAAACTCCTACACAAAACAAACAACAGACAAAGACAGAAAACAACAAATTCATAACACTAACATACATCAACAAACAAACAGAAAAAATTGCCCACAAATTCAAAAAAGCAGGATACAGAATCGCTTACAAAACTACTAACAAAACAGAACACACACTATCAAAACGCATGCCCAAAGCACAAAACAAATTCGATCTACCCGGTGTATATAAACTAAATTGTTCAAATTGCAGTAAATTCTACATAGGCCAGACAGGACGTAGCTTCAAACAGAGATACATTGAACACACAAAAGCACTCCACACCACTACAGAATCTACCTTCGCAAACCACCTCATTGAAGCAAACCACACATATAAAAACATCGACAATAACATGAACATACTACACGTACACACAAAAGGCCGAAAACTAGACACTCTAGAACAATTAGAAATATACAAACACACAAAAACAAATAAAAACGACATCCTAAACGAACAGACACAATTCAAATCGCACGCATTATTCGAACACATCTCACCACACACACACAGCTTCAATCTTTCGAAACACTTTCTCGTCGCCAACAACAAGACGAGCAGCGCTACTAACGACAGCCTCTGATGAAGCCTTCTATAGGTGAAAGCCGGTTTAGGCTGTAAGGTAAAACTTTACGTTTTTACTTATAAAAAACTTTGTGTTCCGAGTCGTCAATATTATAGTGATATTTAGCATAAATATAACATATAAAATTACAACATTTTGGGGAAGAACAGGAAGTGAAAATTAAGCCTACTTTTTCAAAATGAAAGAAATATATCATTTTTAATAAAAAACTTTGCAAAACTATCTTATTTGGTATCAAATCAAACAGAACGAACTAAAGAAAAAGATTATGTATGTAATATTTCATAAAATTAAATAATAACAAAAATATATTCAGTAGTATAATGTAAGTTTTCCGAATGTAGCGGAAGCCCAAAGAATTTAAACCAATGTATTGCAAATATTAAATTGGCTAAGACTTTGTCAGGAGACGAAGGAAATGAGTTAGTTAATTATTGGACCTTGTCGAGTACACTTAAACGCGATTTGTGCTACTATTAACCTATATAGCAAACTAATATGGCGATTGGTATGTATGGCTAGCCTACAGAAAAAATAGTAAAGTACAAACTTTTGAACTTAAAAGTAAAATCAGTGAGAACTATTAACACCACGATTAAAATCAAATATAAGAAACCACAATTGAGTGATATAATAACTTCAACCGATAAACTAAATAATTCATAGTAACGAGACGAGAAGTGCGAAGTTCGACCTTATTGAACAAAGTGAAATTAAACCTAAGCACACACATTTAATCGGAGTGAATCACCAAACACTGAACAAGAACCACTCTATCAACCCCAGAAGGGATAATCACTATTGCGGAGACGAGGAAACACTGAAAAGGCATCATTTATTGGAAGAATTTTTCGTCGAGCTGAATACGTTTAACACATGCAGTCCATGAGCCGCCATCTTTGACTCCCAGCATTCAACGCGAGCAATTACCAACATAATTATCAAGATATAATGTTGATATAATTATCAACATAATGTTTGATGAAGCCCGCGTGTTGTCTTCTGTCCGGGGTTACTTCACTCGCCTGCATCTGGAGTCCATCCATATTCATAAGAATGCGTCCGTCGCTATGAACCGCCGAGTCCAGAGTCCAGAGTTGAGCGGAGCAGCAGCTAGTCGTGCTCCGGGTGATACCCGATGACTGCATGTTGCCTTGCTGTTACCTTGGCTAGCGATCTCGCGCTTTGAAAGGAATGGGACCTCCATCAATTTTATTTTGGAGGGACAGGATGTTATGATTTTACTTGGACCCTGGGACCTCGAAGAGATCCGTGACGGCAGAATGGGGGAGACCTTGAAGACCTTTCGCGTGAGAAGCAGGAATGACCCTCCCACAACGGGTAGGGCGCCCCTAGCCGCTCAGGAAATGTCGCCGAGGGCTGCCAGGCGGCAATGTCGGCGCACGGGAGAGAGCGTAGGAGGAGGCAGCGTCCACCAGAGGTGGCACTAGGCACACCTAGGGCGAGCGCAGACCCCCCTCTAGTCTGTCGCCGAGCGCCAGCACGGACATGAGAAAGAAGGAAGGAGGAGGAGCGTGAAAATACTCAAGGTCGGGGGGATGGGGCAGATGTTCTGTAAGTGCTTTTGGGGGGTCGTCGAGCAACGCTCGGGGGCGTTTGTGGCGTCTAGGTGGTGGGCCGACATCTGTGCTTAGTCGACGGATGTGAGGATGGGTCGAGACATAGGCTCGGGAGAATAGTTTGAGGGCTAGGGACCGAACGAATTCGGTAAGTGAAGGAACCTTCAACCCTCGCCTGATGGCATCATTTCTGACAAACCAGGGAGAGTTGGAGATGTAGCGGAGGGTTCGGGATTGGAAAGCTTCCAAACGGGCGACAACGGATGGGCTGAGTAGTACCCAAAAGGCGGGGGCTGCGTAAGTCAGGATTGCCCTAAGAAAGAGCAAGTAGATGGTGAGTTTAGTGCGCACAGGCACTGAACCCCGATGAGAGAGAAAGGGAAATAGTTTGGCTCTGACGCCTCTGGCGCGCTGGAGACTCAGAGAGACATGAGGTGCAAAGCTTAGGCGTCGGTCAAGAGTGACGCCCAAGTACTTTACAGTCCGTTTCCACTCGATTGGGCTCCCTTCAAGGGAGAGGGACTGGCAGCGGGAAGTTAATTTACGAGAAAAGGCGATCGCCTCGGATTTCTCCGCATTGACCGCCATCCTCCACTTCCTTAGCCAGTCCGGAAGTACGGCGAGCTGACGTTGCACCAGGCCAGCTGCGAAATCAAGACTCGCTGAGCTGGCGTGGTACATAGCGTCATCCGCATAGAGCGAGAGAGTGACTCCAGGCTGAACAGGCAGGTCGTTCGTGTACACGAGGTACAGAACGGGGCCAAGGACAGATCCCTGAGGTACGCCTGCGGCGACTGGTCGGACGGATGAGTACGACCCTTCGACGCATACCCTAAAGATACGATCGCACAAGTACGATCGGAGAAAATGAACGAATGAGGCAGGGAGTGGGGAGTGGGCCAGTTTGTAGAGAAGGCCTTCGTGCCAGACTCGATCGAAGGCCTTACTCACGTCGAGCAATACAGCGACGGAGGACAGATGCTTGTTGTAGGCGTCCGTCAAATGGGTAACAACCCGGACGAGTTGAAGGGTCGTCGAGTGCTCTCTGCGAAAGCCGAACTGCTCCTGCCGAATGAAACCATCCAGCAGAGGCGCGTACCGACCGTGCAGGAGGCGCTCGAGTACCTTCGATATGACTGGCAACAGTGAGATGGGTCGATGGTTTGAGGGGTCAATACGCAGCTTGCGAGGCTTGGGGATCATGATGATTTTCGCACGCTTCCACAGGCTGGGGAAGTAATGAAGCCGGAGACATCCATTGAACAGCTCGTGGACCAAGTTGATGAGGCTAGGGGGAGCGTGTTGTAGCGCCGCCGCTCCGATACGATCATCGCCGGGCGCCCTCTTAGGGCGAAGTCGACCAATAGCCGAGACAACATCGGCCCGGTCGAACGGGTCAGGGATGTCAGCTGGAGGGCGGGAAAAATATCCAGATAGGAAGTCTGCGACCTCGGCCGAGTGGACGGGGTCGCAGACGCCTCCGTGGACGGTGAATTGCTCCTCCATGGTTGCGGCAAAGACTTCAGCTTTGCCGGCCGCGGAGTACACAATGCCGTCCGGTGATCTGAGGGGATGGCGGGTCCTTTTGTCGCCATTAAGTCGACTCGCAGCCTGCCAGACAGACTCGGGCCGGACTTCAAGAGACTCGAGGTACGAGTCCCAACGATGTGCAGTGGCATCAAGCAGAAGCTGCTTGACAAGGTCAGATTGGGCGTTGAGCCTGCGTTTGATAGCAGGATCCCGGGTTTGTTGCCATCTCCGGCGGAGTTGGCGCCGAGTTTGGATGGCGAGGAGCACCTCTTCAGGTAATTGAGACCGGCGATTTGTCTCTGGGACAAGATAGGTGTGTGTGTCCATAGCGGACGTAACGACTTCTTGAAGATAGTCGGCCATACGGTCCGCATCAGCCGTAGAGGCGATGGGGGCCGGGGGGTCAGATGGCACTGTTCGTTGGAGTTCGTCATGATAGGAGCGCCAGTTGACTCTCCGTGGACGAGAGGGGGGTTGGAGAGGTGTGTCCAACAGGGGACGAACAGTGATAAGTACCGGGTCGTGGTCGGACGAGAGGTCCGATACAGCACTGACAGTGATAGGAATGGCCAGGTCCTTGACAATGACAATGTCAAGGACATCCGGAAGGCCCCTAGTGGGCACGTGGGTCGGTGAGTCAGGACCAATAACTGAGACCTGCAGATGACGCTGAACGTAGCTGTAGAGCGAGAGGCCACGCGGGTTCGTGACACGGCTGTTCCAAGAGGGATGCTTGGAGTTGAAGTCTCCGGCAGCTATAGTAGGTAGTTCGTGGTCGAGGAGGGCGTCCCACTCCTCAGGCGGCGGAGGCCCTCCGGGCCCGGGAGGAAGGTACGCCGAAATTAGGCGAACCTCCCGATCCCCGATCCAGAGGGCCACCGCCGTCGTCTCCAAATACCTAGTATCTGGAGGGGGTAAGAGACGATGGGCAATGCGCCTGTGGACGAGAATAGCAGTACCCCCGCTGGGACGAGCGGGGGGTTGTAGCCGGGGCCTATCCGTGCGATATGTAGTGTACGCCGGAAGCTGAAAGGAAGCAGCAGGGGTAAGGAAAGTTTCGGAGAGGAGGATGACATCGAGGTCATATTCAGTGGCAAAGTTAGCCAATTCGGCTCGGCGAGACGGAACACCACACGCGTTCCATGCCACCAGCCGAAGAGGCCTAGACATTGAGAGGCAGGAGAGTCATGAGGGAGGTAAGAATGGTGACTAGCAGAGACTGGACGTCCTTGGCAGCCAAGATTTGAGGGATGAGGGTCTCAACCCAGACACGCAAACGATCGGCAAAGGTCGGATCCGAGGACCCTTCCTCCGTCGATGGCGCCTGCGGCGTGGGCGGGGGCACTCGATACATGATACCATTATCGGGCCGAGGTGTAGTTGTAGGCTGCCGAGGCTCTTGGGGAGCTGGGGCAGATGCTGACTTAGTTGCAGCGGGCTTGTGCTGCGTGAGGATGGTGGTCGATGACTTTTTCTTCTTTGGCGCGGGTTGCTTTCGCGACGAGGCCAAAGGAGGGAAAGATGCATCGGAGGCGGCGGCTGCCGCATAACTGAGCGCTCCGGCAGGCGCTGGGCAGGTCGGGGGGACTACAGCGGCTGCAGGCGCAGACGAGGTAGCCGGAACTGGGGCCGCCGGGGCGGCAGATGCAGGGGCTGAGGGTTTCTTGGAGGCAGGTGGGATAGGCTTTTGGGCCTTGGTGATGCGCTTTAGGGCGTCATGATAGTGCTTGCACTGGCGAGAGCTTGCCGGGTGTGGTTCGCGACAGTTTGCACACGTGGCAGTGGCGGTGCGTTCACGAGGACAATCGCCCTTGTGATGACCTTCACCACAACGAATGCAGCGTGTCGGGTAATGGCAATAGATACTGCTGTGTCCGTACCTCTGGCAGTTGTAGCACTGCTTGGGTCCGGGTCGGGACTCGAAAGCTGAAACTTTTACCCGGAGGTAAAAGAGAGAGTCTACTTGGTAAATGGCTTGGAAATTCCCTACCTTGAGGATTTTCACAAGGAAGGCATTTCTGGGAATGCGTCTGCCGGGGGAGAAGAGAGGAGTTACAGAGCTGACAGTAAAGCCCAAAAGTTCAAGGGCGTGCGAGATTGTAGGCTCGGGAACATCGGCGGGGATGCCGATGATCTCGACCTTGAGTTCCCTCTCCTCCGGCAGGGCGTAGGTGTAGTAAGGGATACCACGATCAGTCAGCAGCTTCTGGGCGAGCCGGAAACTGTCGATGGTCGTGGTCTCAATTCTGACGGAGCGGCCACCCTGACAAACTGCAGTCAGGGTATTCGCAGGAGCGGCCCGGTGAAGTCGCCGCATGACCTTATCCCAGTCAGTAGGCCGGTCAAAGATCAGAGGCGGCAACCGCCGAGTCGGGGTAGGTGGTGAGGTGGCCGTAGCGGGTCTATCCGTGGCAGGACCCAGCTGGGAAGACCGCCCGGACCCCGCGGAGTCGCCACTGTTTCGCCGTTTCCGGCTACTCACAGTTTGCCACTCCTCAGTGTCCATGGCACTCGTCCCAGCAGACACTGTCTCGGTTTCGGCAGGCAAAGGTTGCGCCAAAGCGCCAGGTGGGATTTCGTGGCCCTGAGAAGGACCGACGGGAAGGTTGGTTGCGGCCATCGGCGAGGTTAACCTACGCCTAGGCTGGAGAGACTTTACGGATCGCTAGCTGGGTAGTGAGGTATACTACTTAAAAGATACAACACTTACCAGGCAACAGTCAGCAGCGGAGAACACCAAAACACCACTAACACCAGAAACTCGAGTTCACCACTGCCCGCACAAATGTAACACAGAGCACTAATTATTTATAACACTTTGTGAAAGTTTCAACTTGATTAAAGAAGGAATAAATGAGATATAGCACTCCAGACAAGCTGGAGCCAGTGTTGTGCAATGGAAAATTCCACGCACAAGAACAAGAAAACGAACGACGCAGCCTACCTTGGCAACAGCTCAGGGTAGACTCTATTGAACCGCCGAGGAGAAAGCATCTCCTTAAATAGTGTCTGGCATGGTCTATTTTCCATGGCCAATCAGAATTGAGTATGACGATCTGGCTTCTCATTGGTCCGTGCGATACACCTGAAGCGGACAAAATGTTATAAATAGAGGCTTCGTAGCAGGTACTCGCTGTTGCTTGTTCCCAGTCCATTGGGAGACGTTGTTCGGCGTATCATCTATCGAACACTTTTCTTTTGCTACTGAAAATGGCCACCGGTGGTGCGGCCGAAACGTTTAGCAGAAACTTAAGCAATCGACCACGGCCTTTCAGCCCGCAAGTTTTAGTTAATAATCGTAATGACACCGGCCGTGAAAGCCTACGCACTAAGATTAAGGACCTCTACGGGGAGGAGGTTTTAAAGAAAATTAAGAAACTGGAGACGCTACGCAAGAAGAAAGCCAGTCTGCTGTGTTCCTTGGCCTTTTTACTTCGATGTAGAGACACGGGAACCGTTCCAAGGTTCCTACGACATAGACATTTATTTAATACACCTCAGGCCAACAGGATATACAGAAGAACGGAGAATGCCATGCTGCGAGAACGCATACACTATACAAGAAAAGAGTTGGCATTAAATGACCAAGAACTGTTTAAACTGCATTTACATCTCAGCAGTACCCTCCAACGACATGATTGGGAGATGTTGGATGGACTCACTTACAATGCTTTTGAGTCGTGTCATGCCAGTACTAGTCAGAGACAGCGTGAAAAATTCGAGCGGTTCGCTTCCCAGAACACCAGGGGAAGAACACTGGATAGTGACAGGATGGACAGGATGGTTATAAACCTATCGAACCGTCAACTAACACCACATGAGACCTCGGTGTTAGCTAAAGGTGAGAAGTTTGCAGTTACCCCGAAGACAGTACCGGTGGAAGAAATAGTGGCGAGCGTGGAGGCAGGCATCCGAGGACTACCCCGAGACCAGGCAGATGAAATACGTATGGAAGCTTCTAGGGCCCTTAGAAGGGCCGCTCCGCCAAAATGCAATCTTCTGTCGGCGGAGTTGCGAGCCTTGAAGGAATTAAAAAGGGATGAATCCATTGTCATTATGCCGGCGGATAAGGGGAGTGCCACTGTGGTCTTGAACACCGAAGACTACCAGCGGAAGATTGAAGGTTTGTTAGATCCGGCCACTTATCGGAGGCTGAACAAAGATCCGACTACAACTGTTTTGAGAAAAACGGATTCTTTGATTAAGCAATCTTCTCTGGCGCCTGATGTGAAGACGGCCGTCCGGTGTTCGGAGGCCCTTCCCCCTCGTCTCTATGGTTTACCCAAGATCCACAAGGAAGACGTTCCGCTGAGGCCCATCGTCAGTGCTATTGGCTCGCCGACTTACACCTTGGCAAAGCACCTCACTGGATTGCTCAAGCCGCACATCGGGCAGACGGATTCTTTCGTCCGGGACTCTTCTGATTTCCTTCGGAGGATCCGGGAGTTGGTGCTGGAGCCTGGCGATGTTCTCGTGAGTTTTGATGTGGTCTCCCTTTTCACCATGGTCCCTGTTCAGGAGGTCTTGGGGTATTTGGGTGACCTGTTCTCGGCGGACATCACTGCTTTGTTCCGGCAGGTCCTAACAACGACCTACTTCCAGTGGAATGGCGGCTTCTATGAACAGTTGGACGGCGTTGCCATGGGAAGTCCTCTCAGCCCTGTGGTGGCAAACTTCTATATGGAGAGATTTGAAGAGTTGGCAATTTCATCTGCGCCTCTGAAGCCGAAGTGTTGGTTGCGGTATGTGGACGACACTTTCGTGGTCTGGAGCCATGGGGATGAAGAGTTGGAACGCTTCCTTGGACATCTGAACGCTGTACACCCGCGCATACAGTTTACGATGGAGCGCGAGAGTGGTGATCAATTGGCTTTTCTGGATATGTTGGTCCTGAAAAGGACCGATGGCAGCTTGGGACATAAAGTTTATAGGAAGCCAACGCACACCGACAGATATCTGCACAAGACCTCCAATCATCATCCTAGGCAGAAGAGGGCGGTGCTGAAGACTCTGGTAGACCGGGCAAAAAGAATCTGTGAGCCCCAGTATCTCGAAGATGAGTTTCGGCATCTCGAGAAAGCACTGCAGTCCAACGGCTATTCTGCTGCGGAGGTTCGGAGAGCTGCCCGGCCGAGAAGATCTGGTAGGCCGGACCAGTCGGAGTTGCCTGAGGTTGTTGGCTCTGCTGTCTTGCCCTACATCCGTGGCGTGACTGATCGCATCGGCAGGTTGCTGAGTAAGCGGGGCGTCAGGACGATCTTTAAGCCAACCAAAAAGATCCAACAGTTCCTGCGACCGGTGAAAGACGCCAGGGATCCACTCTCGGCGTGCGGGGTGTACAGTATTCCTTGTACGTGTGGCCAGGTATACATTGGCACCACGAAGCGTAGTGTCCGAACGCGCCTCTCTGAACATCGGAGATACTGCCGCCTGGGCCAGCCGGAGAAGTCCGCAGTTGCTGAACACGCTCTGTCCCACGACGATCACCGGGTAATGTTTGATGAAGCCCGCGTGTTGTCTTCTGTCCGGGGTTACTTCACTCGCCTGCATCTGGAGTCCATCCATATTCATAAGAATGCGTCCGTCGCTCACGTTTAGCAGAAACTTAAGCAATCGACCACGGCCTTTCAGCCCGCAAGTTTTAGTTAATAATCGTAATAATTATCAAGACTTCGATGGTTCTCATTTTTCTTTAATAAACATTATATAATCATTAATAACTTTGTCAATTTTAATTATTAAGCTTTTTATTTGTAAGTGTTATACTTTCTTGACCTTACCCTTCTCTGACTATATAACTAACCGTTCAAAGAACCGAATAATTATTATAAAATAAACAGATGTAAAAATTAATCGATGCCCTGAGACAAGAGTCGATACCAACTGTTGAAATATCGATTTAATATCGATCTATTTAAAAATTGTTAAATAAATACTGGAATTTCATAATTTTGACTTATATTTATTTCAAAAATTATTATTAGCGTAACATAATAGAATATTTTACCAACGGACTACACGAAAGGCGGCAGATAGGAGAAAGGAGAATCCTATCAGAAGAAGAAGAACCGCTAATCGATCAGTGCCGTAGACAATCCTGTTAACGCGGAACTTAATTCTAATTACCAAAAGGTGATATAATTGACAAAACAGTAATAACAGAGTTAAAATTTTTACACCAACACATCACGAAAATTAATTACTAAATACTAAAAACAAAAACAATATTTTCAAAAAATTTCAAAACCACCAAAATTTATATTTTTGGTAAACAAACAAAATTTTTATTTTGTATACATCGAAGATAATTTTTATTTCGTTACAATACACATAAAATGACGTGAACAACTTTAATTAAATCTGTACAATTACAAGCGTTCGTTTACATAATTGTAGCTTGTATAATTTTGTAGCTAGGCGTATGAAACTTCAGTGTATTGGGGTAGTTTCAGTGTTGTGTGTCTTACGTTTCCGTTTATTTTGATGTTTTTGGTGCTCCGGTGAATACCCTAATCTTCCAATCCATAAGCGTCTCCAACGGCGACCTCAGCGTCCGTCCTGGCCCCTCACGTAGCGCCTGCCTCTTAGTTCGTAGCTCACGCGATGCCTTCCTTTGTCAACTTTATTTCTTCTTCTTCTTTTCTTCTTATCCGTGCCCTTCGGCTGCTTCCGATACTCCCTTCTGACATGGGCGAGCTGTTGGACTACTAAACGTAGTCTGACTTTATGCAACGATAAGTTGGCTACATAAAAATAAGTAAATTATATACTTCCGAAAAGTACAAGTTAATTAACTTAAAATTTAATTTGTGTACCGTCTTATACGATGCCAGTTGCATGGACATCGGAGTATCCCGAGATTTTAATATGGCGACACAATCGATCTGTCTCTTATACTTTACACTCAGACACTCGTACACACACACACACACACACACACACACACACACACACACACACACACACACACACACACACACACACACACACACACACACACACGTGCAGGCACATACAGATCCTCATGTCATTTGTGAGTAACGTACTTGTGTCCAGGGGTGCCTACAGGGGGGTATCGTGTCACCATTGGCGACATTTGAAACATTTTTGGGGGGGATTTTTTTTATTGTTGTATGAAATTTACTGTTACTAAAAATACCGAATACAATGTGAGAACGTATTTCCTGGTCGCAATTTGCGTCAAAGCTTGCTTAAGGGGGCTGCATGGTGTATCACGTGATGAGACATCCACGAATCACAGTACAATAATTTTAGTGTACAAAATACAGCTTTATATTTTAATTTATTAAAAAAGCGATTATTTGTAAATACATATTGAAAAACAAAGAAGGCGAGACTGGTCAAGTTGTAGGCTAAAAAATTTTTTGAAGTCATAAAATACTTAAAGAAAATTAGATCGTTTGAAAGCGAATGGAAGTTCCCTACGTAGGTGGAACAGAGGCTTTCAAACGACCTAAAGTTCTTTAATTATTTTGCTGCTTCAAAAAATTTTCTCGTGTACAACTTGAGCAGTCTCACTTTCCTTATTTATCTATGTACAACTTGAGCAGTCTCACTTTCCTTATTTATCTATATTTATTTTCAAATAATCGCTTATTTGATAAATTTACATATAAAGCTGTATTTTGTACACTAAAATATTATACTACGAGGGTACTTTCACATGTGCGGACTTTTTGTGTGCGAGGGAATTTTGAAAAACACAAAGTTCGATTTTATTGTTTTGGACTTGCACACTAATAATTTTGATAAAAATAAAGTTAAGACGTTTGATTGGGGAAAACAACGCTTTATTCAAACGCCTTAAGGAGGGATTTTTATATAAGGCGGAAATTTTGAAAAACACAAAGTTCGATTTTGTTGTTTTGAGAAATATTTTGTTATATTTACTTACAATTACCTTTTTAACCCAAAAGTTACGTATTTCCTTCGTTAAGAAATAAATTGCAGCATAAACAACTAATAAACGACGTTGTTTACAAGTCCAAAACAATAACATCGAACTTTGTGTTTTTCAAAATTCCCTCGCACGCAAAAAGTCCGCACAAGTGAAAGCATGTCTCATCACGTGATATAGGCCTACCATACCAGCCCCCTTAAGGTGCGGGGGTTCCTTAGTAACAAAATGGGCCAGCGCTTCTTATTGGTTGTTGGACATCGTCTCACCGTTGTTTGTCACATTACGTGCTCGCTATCACGCTATGTACGGTTAATTCTCAGAATCTGTTATTGCAACGTGCAAAAGCAACGTGACAATACAATACACAGTGAACTCGATAGTTTTACAGTGGCAGTGGCAGTGGCAGTGGCTGTAATTCGTGGATTTGAAAGGAGATTGTTTCATACTTTGCTTTTAATTTATGCAGTTGTAGTGTCGCTAGTGTAAACTGGGATAATGCCTCGGGCTTTACAGAGAACTTTTAAATACAAGTGCCTCGAAGTCCTGTGCAACACCGTTCACCGACAGGACAAGTGAGTTGAACGTTGTAAAAAAAACATACATATAAATTTAAAAACAATTTAAATATTAAGTATAAAATAATAGAATTTAGAGAAGGAAATAATGGACAATGGAAACGTTGCTCAGAGCCTGAAGAAGTCGTTAACTGGACACGGCTGCAGGTGCACGTGGAAGACACTCATAAAGAGCGCACAGCCAATAAAGATGAAAGGTAAAAAATATTTATTTTTTTAGGTAGAAACATTAATTTTTATAAAGTTTATAATCTCTACTGGTATATTAAGCTGAGTATATTAGGCTTATTGTCAATCGTGTCACAATCATAATGGTTTAAACATCACTTTAAAGCACTTCACTTTTAGTAAAAATTGAAAAATGTACATTAAAAACAATTTTCATTATTTTTTGACCTAGATCGAATTCAATGCAAATACTATTTAAACAAATTTGATACTAGAGTAAGATAGGCAGTAAATCTATAATACTTAAATAATCTTATAATTTTTTTAACAGTTATATTTAGTACTTTCTGCATAAAATACATAACGCAAACCGTAAATGTAGTATGCTCATTTTTTGAAACTGTTTTTTCCACCAGAAGTGCACTTAAATTTTTAATTTTTGTTTTTTATTCAATTATTTTTATTTTCAATGTATAATTACGTTACATAATATAATTACATAATTACATTACATTATCTCAGTAACTATTAAAATTATTTACATAAAAAACAAATAAGTAAAAAAAATGTTGTTCTTCCGTACGCCCAATCCTTTTAAAACTTCGTATCCCTGTGTTTAAGCTTTAAGGCCCTAAAATAAATATGTATTTTTATTATCCCCTGGGAGGAAAAATTGTTCAGGTCCTGATCAGGTACCTTAACACCTAACAGATCCCTCTTAAGGGTAATTCACTGGGCCGGAAGAGGGACCCCATCAGGTACCTTAATAGTCTGCTATGTGCGTTGGAAACGTGAAAGAATAGGTTAGAATGTATACGGGAACTAATGGTACATAGCTTGCATATTATATTACTTTAAAAATTCTATTATTTTACTATTCTGAATTTCTGAAAATAGATTTATATATCAATGTGTATTACACAACCCATCATTAAAATAATATTATGTTTACTGGACTTTTTTTAAATATATAAAATTATTCAATAATCCACATATTTTACAAGATATTTATTATTTTATTTAAAACTTTTTTTTACAAAAGTATATAATTACAATACACAATTACAATGACAATAATTATTGTACAAAAGTATATATTTTTTACTATTTAAATAATATCGTTGACTGCTTTCATTCAAACCTTTCATGAATTCATTATTCTTTAATATATTTCTCTGCCTCTATTGCGATTCCGCTTTTCTTTTTAAGAAAATTCTTAAATTTTTAATGCAATTCATTTTACTTCCATATTCCTTAAGGAATGGAAGTATGGTGATGGCAAAAAAAATCGTGTTCGAGATTATTGCAGATTCTGATTCTACTACACTCAAAACATGAAAAAAAGTCGTTTTCCGAAAAGTGTCTGTGTGTGTGTCTGTCTGTCTGTCTGTGTGTCTGTAGATTTTTTTTCTATGGCAAACGATAACTGCCGCAAATTCAAACAGAATCAAATAATTTTCTGCATACAGCCCTGATTTGTAGAGTACTCAAGACCTATTGTTTTTGGTGAAGATCGGTTGAGGAAAAGGGGTAGTTTACCTGCAACGTTTTTTATCAAGCGTATTTTCTATGGCAAACGATAACAGCCGCAAATTCAAACAGAATCAAATAATGTTTTGCATACATCAGTGAATTGTAGAGGACTCAAGGCCTTTAGATTTTGGTGAAGATCGGTTAAGGGGAAGGGGTAGTTTACCTGCAACCTTTTACGTTTTAACAAGAGTAAAGTACTTGAAAATTTATTTAAACTTTTTGAAACAATGGTAATTGTTGAAAATAAAATAATTTTGTTGCCAGGTAACAAAAATAAAGTCATTTTGATTATAAAATATAAATATTTACAACAAGAAATGAATTTTTCAGTTTTCAAAATTTAAATATATTTTTATAAAACAATGGGTTCTTCATTGAGGTGGGGACCATGTCACTCACTCCATCTCAAGCCTCTCCCATTTTGCAGAAAAAGAGGACCCTGTCAAGGCTGATACTTTGACGACAGTGACAGGGCTTTCCACCAAATTCAGCAGAGTGACAGGTAGGCCCAACTCTGATTGGCTCCTCAGATTTCCCCAGCGTTAGTAGGTTCTATGAAAATATTTTATTTCAAAAATGATTTTAAATATAAATCTTAGATATGTTTTATAAATCTCATGTTTTATGTTTTAACATGGGTAATTTTTTATATGACGAACCATAACTGCCGTAAATTCAAACAGAATCAAATAATTTTTTACTTATGTGCCTGAGCTATAGAGAACTCAATGTCTGTTGATTTTGGTGAAGATCGGTTACGGGGAAAGGGCAGTTTACCTGAAACATTTTTTGTTGTAACATGAGTAAAGTACTTAATTTTGATAAAGTATCCTGATAAGATCTTAATAATCCACTGTAGAAACGTAGATGAAATATCTATAAATGAAGAGGCTAGTTGAACGGGCTGGGGGTAATTTTCTATAAATCAAAATTATAGTTGAAGGGGGAGGGGATAATTTTTTTTTATATGTGTACTACGTTATTGGCAACAAAGAAGTATTTTTTTGTTAAAATTCCTTCCCTGGCTGTTTGGCTGAAAATGATTTTAAATATAAATCTTAGAATATGGAAGTCATGTATGGTTCTCCATACCGATATTTTTAAACACTTAACGTGTAATAAAAATGTTCATATATAAGTACACAAAATATAAGAGGTTAAATGTACTTAACCTGCATTAAAAAATTAAAAAAATAATCATTGATGATTTCAACTCATCAATCAAAGGAGAATGGGCTGAAATTCATAACTCCTAACATGTTCAAGCACATTGTTTATGGACTTTATCTAAAATTATTATTTTTTGTTTATTTTTGAAGCATTATTGTTCTGTTTATTTATTATCATTGTTTATTATAATTGTTCTGAATTATTTAAAAATAAATAAGTTGTCCGTTTTTACCTGTTTTTTTACCACATTTAGTAGCATTTTTAGAATAAAACTATAAAATAACGCAAAATATTAATAAATTCGATATATTAATTTACACTGTAAGAGAGTATTAATAGTATTAAATAATAATAACCTTAATAGTATTAAATATAAATATTAACTGGAGCTTCCCTAAGTCAAATTAATTACTTTCAGGGTGGTATCTACAACTGGTGAAGAAACCTGCTGCATGCCACCGACGTCAATGGCGAGTTCTTTTCTTTCAATTAGTGCGAATAATGAACTGACAGGCTCTTTAGATATTCAGCCCTTCACATCACTTGAGAATGTATACCATCCTGAGAATACATGTAATTTACCTTCCTATTCTACACGTTCAATTGAGACATTAGAAGAACTAGAACAAGAACAAGCTCCACATGAAAATATAGCAGATGATATGTCTGATCCAGCAACTTATGCAAACAAGAAACTAACCTCGCAGCAAATAAATTTTGCTCTGAAGCTAGAGAGCCAAAAGCTAGAAGAAACTTCTTGTCGTGTTACAAAGGGAAGGAAATTTTTACCTTCTTGGAAAGTTTGCCATTTACCTGATGGAACAAAAAAAGAACGGAAATGGTTAATTTACAGCAGGACCAAAGACGTTGCCTTCTGCTTACATTGTATGATATTTGCTTCACCAAAAAGTCAGACAGTGTGGTCTACAATGGGTTACAAGTATTGGGTGGACAGAAATGCTTTGAGAGATATTGAACTTCATGAATCTTCTAAAAGTCACCTCGAATGTCAGGTATCGAGAATACAGTGGTTAGCTGGAAATCTAGTTGATTCAAGCCTTATTAGAAAAAACAACGAAGTTGTCAGACATCACCGAGAAGTTTTGTCAGTCATTATAGACTGCTACAAATACTTGAGTGAAGAAATGTTAGCATTTAGAAAAAACGACTGTATGACAGGAAAACTTATGAAACTATTCAGACTTTTGGCAAAGCACAGCCCTGATGCTCGAGTTTATTGTGAAAAGTTAGATAAGGCTCGACATAAAAATAAGCAAGTAGGATCAAACCTTTTAAGTCACTACAATATATTTGATTTGATAGGTATAATGAGTAAGCTTGTTGTTTCCAGAATCGCAGATAGCATTTCTTCTTCTGGTTGCTATTCGATTATTGTAGATTCCACTTATGATGCAAGTAAAAAGGAGACAACTGCTATTTTAGCTCGTTACGTTCAACATTCCTATGATGGATATGGAAACACTTTAGCAAAACCACAGGAACACCTTTTATCAGTTTTTACAAGTGGGGATACTACTGTAGAAAATTTATCCCGCCATGTGATGAACGGTTTAAAAGACTTAAACATTGACCCAAAGAATATGATTGGTCAGAGTATGGACGGTGCAGGGAATATGAGCGGGCGATGTATGGGAATGAAAATTTTTGTACAAAAAGAAAGCCCTACTGCCATGTATGTATGGTGTTATTCACATAGATTTGCTTTAGTAGTTGAAAAATCTTTTGATACGTGTATTCAAATGAAAAATATCTTTTCCCTTTTGCAAGAACTTTATATTTTCTTTTCTGGTCATCGGCGACAAAATAAGCTTACAGAAAACCTGGAGAAAACTTCGAAAAGTGAAGTAAAAGATGATAGAAAAAAAAACGGTTAAAAAGAGTCAACACTACAAGATGGACAAGTAAAAATGATTCATTGAAAACAGTTCTTTCTTGCTATAATGTAATAAAACAAACCTTTGAAGAACTATGCCTTGATAAGAGCTCTTGATAGTTACACTATTGTTGCATCCAAAAGTTTGCTGAAGCATTTGTCTGACTATGAAGTTGTGGCTGCAATGATTATAGCCTCTGACCTGTTCAAAGTACTTAATCCTGTTACAGTATGTCTTCAAGGAAAATCTGTGGATTACGCTATTGTAAATTCAGTGATTTCTGAAACCAAAGAGAGGGTGAATATATTGAGAAGTGATGAATCATGGGAGAAACTTTATTTCAAGATAGAAGACTTTGCCACAAGCCATGAGCTTTCTCCCATAAAAGCAAAAAGACTAAGACTGAAGAAAAGGTTTATGGATGAACTATCAATAAATGAAGCGCTTAGTGATCCCCTGAAGAAAATAAAGGTTGAGGTATTCTTCAAGACTCTAGATTCCCTTACCATACATCTAAAAGATAGGTTTCCCGATAAGACTATGGCCATTACAGAGATGGCTTTTTTTTCTCATGAATGTCTTAAAAGAATGGAAGAAACCATTCAACCGCAAAAAATATGGAACCTTTGTAGTTTTTACAATTTAGATAACCAAGAAGTCGCAGCTGAACTAGAAACCTTCAGCTTTGTATATAAATCATCACACAGCAGTATCGACATTAGTGACCTCTTACCTAAGCCTAAGGATACGCCAGTAGTAAAACAAAATCAACAGGCTTCTCTGGCAGAAGAAACAGATGACAATGAAGGTGAGGGAGGAGCAGAAAAAGAAGTTGCTGGTGCTGGTACTGATAAGACAACTCTGGAGCTTTGGCTACGACGAGGATTTATAAAACCGTACAGATGCCTCCTGCAACTTTCTGGGTTTCCAAATTTAAATAGACTCTACAAGATTCTTTTATCTCTTTCCGTAACAAGCTGTTCGGCAGAGAGAACCATGAGCCGCATCAAAATTGTCAAAAATCGTCTTAGAACAAGCATGAGTGATACATGGTTAAAAAGTTTGTTAATTTTATGTAGTGAGTCTGAAGTTTTAAGCAAGATTCCGCACGAAGAAATCATTGACAAGTTTGCCTTTTCCACCAAACAAAGACAACAAATATTATTGAACACCTAAAAACACAACACTGATTATTAATATTATAATTTTTTTCTTACTTATAAGTTATATTTCAACTTCAGATAACAAAAATGTTGTGATTGTAAGCTTAAAATATTATAATAGATAGACAGATATAGATTTATTTATAATGTAATTTTGAAATCCATTTTTTTTACTTACTGTATTAATAAAGTACAGTGTGCAATAGAAATTTGCGTTTAGATTTTTTAATTATCTTGCTTTCTACTATGTTTTAGTACACTACGTAAAGTCTATAAAAGGACGGAATTGTTTATAACATTTTATTAAGGGAACAAATTTAAGTAAGGCGTTAAAGTTGCAAATCTAAGTATTTTTCCAACGAAGTGATTGAGATTTGATACTGTAAAACTAATCACGTTTTACTGAAAACGCTAAATTGTGATCCATTATAAAAAGAGCTTTTTTTTTAGTAATCGAGACTGGAGTTGGGGGGGAAGCGACATAGGGCTAGGGGGGGATCGGCACCACTGCTTGTGTCAAGCTATAATCACCTACTTACTAATTTTTTGAAAGACGGAAGGAAAATTTATAAAAGAATCTGCGAGCCATTAAGCAGATTCATATGCAGGCCTATAAGGCACGCTAAACAGAAGAATTTGTTTCTGAAAAGTATGAAGTAAGGACGAAGTGTTAAGGTGCTGAAATAAGAGGTAGCACTAATAGAATGCCTAATAAATTTAAATGTGTCTCTAGATTGCATAAAAATTTACAAAAAGTAAATAAAAAACTATTTTTCAGATCGTTTCATAGCTTTAAACCTAACATTCGACAAAGACCTATGAGCATTTTCCAGTCCAGGTTTTATCTGTTTTAACACTTACTATGTATTCAGTTTAGCGTTTATGTTCATAGTTAAATATTGCATTTGTTATAACGAAATAATGTAGAGTGTGAATCGGTGTTGCATTATTTACTGATATACCTCTTAATTTTCACAAATTGTGTCACTTTTATGACATACTAAAAGTTGGTCACTGGGAAGACAAGAGAAGACTAGTCTCGAAGCGGCAGAAATATGGATATAGGGTAAATTACAAGATCTAATTGACTAAAAGGGGAACAAATTTAGAGGTATTAAACGAAGTTACTGCAAGAAATGGAATGTAAGAAGAAAAGAGTGATGAACACGTACTGAAACGTATTTGGAAGATATCAAGATGAGAGTTGGGTGTGAGACTTAGCTCTGAGCAGCAGAAATCAGAAGCAGATGCTGCGAGAAATAGTAGCCTTTAGATCGTGTAGTGATGAATACATTAAGTCGTTGAATTCACACGGAACCTATTGCTTCGTTGAGCTGAAAACTATAACAAAAGTGCTTACGTAACTCTTAGCACGCGGCAACGCCCGAAGCTGTTCCAGACCTTTAGAGATCATTCTGCGCAGCAGAATTACGTAACGTTCTAGATCATGTGGGATCCCCCTTCCTCACGTTACTCCTCTACCCTACCAACATCCAGGCTCGCTATGTCACTGCAGTGCAAAGCGGGCCGAGTATAAATACTGGCTTTGTCGTGTTTACTTGCTGAACTGCTACTTGTCATGTTCCGGACGAGGCCTTTCAGTGTATCCACCATGTTCTAGTCCTAACCCTGGCAATATCAGTGGCGTATCTAGAATTTTACCTAGGGGGTGGTACAGTCGGCTTCATACAAAAGAAAATACAAGTTAAGCCTAATCAACCTATCTATAAAGCAGTTGAAAAACGTGTTATTAATCCTAAAATCAATCGCACTAAAGTAAACGGTAATAACACAATAAAAATGTTATTGAAACATTGTTTATAAGATACTTATTGACTGAACTGCTTTTTCTGTATTTTACATTTCGAACGTACAGGTCTACGCAATTGCTGTGTAATAATCCCGTTTTTTAACGTTATTTAAAGAGTTATTATTATATTAGCGTAAATAGCTGAAAAATAATAACAAAGCCTAAAAATTAAGAGATTAACATTTGTCAACTTTTCCGACCCCCTGGGGGGATCCGGTCCCGTTCGTCCCCCCGTAAATATGCCCTGGAGCGATTATTGTGTTAATTAGTGCGAAACTATATGAGAAACATTTATTGTTGTTTGTTGGAGAAATTTAACTTGAGAGTGCCTTGTTGATTTCTAACTGTTGTTTGTGTGTAATTATAGTTTGTAATAAGTGATTTCATTAGTGTCAGTCATTCTGTTCCCACTGCATAACACGACGATCCGTGAGACCATCGTAACAGTATTAAACGGTTGATTTATGCTTGTACACTTGCGGTTAGCAACGGGAAAGACATATCGCTGCCAGTAAACATTTCAGACTTCCGCACAGTTTGCTAACAACTGTTCACCACAAAACCTCAAATACCAACTTTTTTCGTCTGTTAAAAAAGTGTAACCTAAGGAAACGCACAGCATACGGTAACCACACAGTATTACGTGGTGCCTTCTATACAGTGTGAAATAAAATCATACTATTCTAGTTTCCACTTGTACATATTCGTAATTACAACAAAAATAATGTGTTTCTTTTGCTAATATAAAACGTGATTTGTCAGAAGCACGTTTCACACAATTATGATTTGCATCATCCGAGACTAAAAGTATTATTGAATAATCGATTAGTATTTCCTTAATGAAACTGAAGAATTTTTGACAACGTGAATAAATAAATGGATATATACAATAATTCCCAATTTTTTGAAGGTGAGATATGGCGTGTATGGTTTCGAAATTTTACCAGTCTCAAAATTTATAAGAATACAAAGATTGCGTTGGGCCGGACATGTTATGAGAATGGACGATGGCAGGAACCCCAAGAGGGCTTTGCTGGGTACATGGGAGGGAACGAGACCTAGAGGTAGACCGAGGAAGAGGTGGGAAGATGGCGTTGCAGAGGACGCGAGAGACATGGGGATAAGAAACTGGAGGAGGGTTGCAGTAGATAGAGTGGATTGGAGGCGGAGATTTGTGGAGGCCAGGGCCCGACTTGGGCTGTAGCGCCATAGGAGGAGGAGGACGAGATATGGCGTGTATGGTTTCGAGACCCGGGTTGAATTCTCTGTGACGTTTCGGCAAATTTATCTTTGTTATTTTCAGGATGTTGATTCCTTCTTGATGTATTACTAGAATGGAACAATTTTTTGCCAAGAGTCGATCGGCATTTATAGGCTACTGCGATGGAAATGAAATGACGTATTCTTAATGGTCGTCGCTTCGATGGTGTCTGACCTCTGTTGTGCTGTACGTGTGAGGAATATCTGAGTGCTGTCGCATTCAAACCCCCATTAATTTTACGTTGCTATTTAGAGCCCTAAAATCATTTTGACTACTTGATGCATGCAATCATTAACTAGCTCACATCTGATCTCAGTGACTACCCCTTCTTTATTTATTGTTTCTGATAGTCTCTGTATTTTCGCGGCTAGTCTTAATTTTTAGAGGAATTTTATTTATTTGAATATCAGGTCTCCTAACTTTTTCTTCACATCTCTTAGGCTTGTATTCCATCTTCTTTCTAGGTTTTGTTATCCAACACGTGTCCGTGTATCAAATACTACGCAGTGGTTTTTTTCGACATCAGAGCACTAAATTTTGGATAAAGTTCTCCCTGTGTTGTATTAAATTACTAAATTTCGTTTGTAAAAGCTTCATCAAGGGCAGGCGCTAGAAGGCGTTGTCAATTCAGCTCCTGTACGTAGCGCAGTTGCTACACTGGTTATCTGATCTTTGTCTTGTGCGGTGTGTTCAAACTGTATGTATGATTTAAACTGTGTCGTTTCGATATGTTTTTATGAGTTTGTATATTTGGAGTTATTCAACTGTGTTTAGTTTACAACACCCATGCGTGTTAATATGTTTCACATGACTGATCTGTTTTTCAAAATTGGATTACACGTACAACGATGTGGTTTTCAAAATTAGATTCAGAGGTGGAGTGTACAACCTACATGTGTTCTCTGATGAAAGCTGTGTTGTCTCCCCTTTGTGGAATTTGTTGCGCTGTGAACAGTTTAATTTGCAAATTCCAAATAAATCAAATGTATTTAACTGTTTCCAATTGTTTTTTTGACAATATGTGTTCGGTATTGCTTGTGATTCTGTATGCAAGGTTGTAACCTTCTTTTTTGAATTTGTGGTCAATTTTTTCCATCGTGGTTGTCGATATAATATTAAGAAATTGTTGCCGTTTTCTATCTTTTTCTGTTTTTTGTTTCTGAGTAGAATTCTGTCTCTTAGTGTTCTACTAAATCCATTAGCTTCGGCTGGCTATTTAATTGGTTCTATTTCGTTTTGGTAGTCTTTCTATGCAAGTAAAATTTTGTGTCGTTTGTGTAGCATGGAAATGAGTGCTGACAGGATCTCTTGTATGGGTTAACTAGAAGAGTTTTGTATTAGTGTGTTGATTGTAGTGAATTATTGTATATTTTTAATGTGTGTTTGTGTTCAAGTTTTGTAACAGTAAGATATAAGAAATTTATGCTATATGCTACTGTGTTTTGTTGGTGTGGGTGAGTAGACGTTCACATTGTCTCATGTTCCCATATTTTATTATTTCCTTATTTCCTTGTTATTTCTTTCTTTAATATATATTCTATTCTTTAACACACACACACACACACACACACACACACACACACACATCTTCTTCTTCTTCTTCTTCTTCTTCTTCTTCTTCTTCTTCTTCTATGGCGTCACCGTTCAAAGTCAAACCTTAGCCACCATAATCATCCGCCTCCATTTTTTCCTGTCCTTGGCGATCGAGGTCAATCGTCTTATTTTAAGTAAATTATCAGCATCCCTCGCCACTGCGTCAATCCAGCGTGTCTTGGGTCTTCCGACAGTCCTTCTACTCTCGATTTGACTAAGCAGTACCTTCCTAGGTATTCGGTTGCCTTCCATCCTAATGATGTGTCCTGCCCATTGCAATCTATCCAGTTTGATGGTGGTGGCCAGATCATTGCCTTTATACAGCTTGTATAGTTCCTCATTGTGACGCATTCTCCATATCCCATTGTCTTGGATTGGTCCATATATTCTCCTCAAAATTCTTCTTTCAAAAGTATTAACTATGTTAGCGGAGTCCAAGTGTCGCTGCCACATGTTATAATCGGTCTAATACATAACTTATATAATGTGACCTTGGACTGATGGTGGATATATTTTGTCTTGAATAAAGATGCCAACGAAGCGTATGCTCTACTTGCTACATGTATCCTTTTCCTAATTTCATTTATTTCTTCATTGTCTTCTGCCATCCAATATCCCAAATATTTAAACTGATTAACTATTTCCAGATTTAGTGATTCGTTTTCAAACTGTTCAGATTTCCTGGTTTTCTTTCGAATGGTGATCATAACCTTTGATTTATTTGTAACCTGTAACCCTACCTCTTCTGCTTCACCTTTGAGTTCCTGGAAGATCTCTTTTCCTCTTCCATGGGATCTTGTCATAATATTAATATCATCTGCATATCCTACGAGCTGGACCATTTTATGTTCTAATGTTGAATTCCTATCAATTGACAATTTCCTGATCACTTATTCAAGTGCTAAGTTGAACAGTGTTGGTGCCAGCCCATCGCCCTGTTTTGACCCTCTCGTGACATTAAGAGGATCTGTCGTACCCATTTACAATTTGACTTTGGCTGTTGTCTGTATCATTGTCAATCTTGACAATTGTTCTAATTCAATGGGTATTTGTAAGTATAGCATAATTTCAAAAAGTTTATTCCTATCTATGCTGTCATACGCTTGCCTAAAATCTACGAAGATTTGTGTTAGGTCCAGGTTGTTTTCCCACATCTTCTTCATCAGTATTTTGACTATGAATATTTGGTCTGTAGTGGATCTTCCACTTCGGAAGCCACCTTGGTATTCCCCATATATTGCTTCAACATATAGTTCCAGTCTCTTCTGCAGTATTCGAGTGAATATTTTGTAACCTGTAGACAACATTGAGATACCTCTATAATTTCTGCAGTCTAATTTATTCCCTTTTTTATGAATAGATACTATTAAGCTAATGTTCCATTCTTCAGGCATATATTCCTTCTTTCATATTTCTTGAATCAATTTATGCATCTCTCCTTCTATGCCGTCGTATTTTATTAGTTCGTTTGGGATTGAGTCAACTCCTGGGGCTTTAAAAGTATTCAAATGTGGTATAATATCTTCCATTTCCTGCAGACTAGGATGTTCCACATGATCGTCATTTATTTGTGGTTCTTCAGAGTTCCCTTCCCTTGTACTTGATACCTTAGGATTCAGCAGTTTATCAAAGACTGTCTTCTATCTGAGTTTTATTTTTAATTCACCTCCTATCATATTACCTTCTTCACCATAACTTAGATTCGTGTTGGCTATAAAGCCGTCTTTAATAGGCCTATTATTGATTTTCTGGTAGGCCAATTTGGTATAACCATCTGTGAATTCCTGTTTAATTCTATTGATTTCCTCCATTAAGGCAGTTATTTTCTTTTTTTTTTTGGGAGACTTTATTAACTTTCCTTCTTAATTCTTCATATTCCTCCCTTCTCTGTTTAGTTGGTCTGCTGAGATATCGTTTACATGCATCATTCGTTGTTTTATAGATTCCATGCGTTCCTTATCGAACCAGAGATTCCTTTCTCTCTTTGATCTCTTTCCCAGAACTTCCTTGCCCGTTTCTATTATTTTGGTCTTCATTTTCCGCCAATGTTCCTCGATTCTATTTGCATCTCTATCTGTTATTTGTGGCTCCACAATATTTAATTTCTTAGCTATTTCCTTTTGGTATAATTCCTTTACCTCTGGGTCCCGAAGCTTGTTTACGTCCAGGGGTATTGTTTTAGTATTTGAACCTCTTGGTGTTTTCTTTTTCCGCGATCTAAAGATCGCTTTAACATGAAAATGATCTGTTCGACAACACGCACCCCTAAAGGATCTTACATCCATAATACTCGATGCACCTCTGTTCTCTATTAATACATGATCTACTTGATTGATGATTCTCTGGTCAGGTGACTTACAAGTTCCTTTATGTATATTCTTGTGTGGGAAGAACGTAGAGATTATTCGCATATTCTTGCTTACTGCAAAGTTAATAAGCCATAGGCCATTGTCGTTGGATTCTTGATGCAAGCTATGATTCCCAATTGTTCCTTTGTATATTTCTTCCCTACCAACTCCCTATTCGCGTTAGCATATCCAACTATAATCTTTATATTATTTGACGGGACGGGAGCTTGTCATATACTTGTTCCAGTTCTTGATAGACTGAGCCTTTCGTTTCATCATCCTTCTCTTACGTCGGTGCATAGATGTTGATAATGGCTATATTAAAGAATAGTTTTTTTATTCTTATTATACACATTCTATTGTTAACAGGTTCAAAACCTAATATGCGGGATTTCAGTGTTTTCGTAATTCCGGATTACACACACGCGCGCGCGCGCGCGTATATCATTTTCTATAGGCTTGTATATATATAATATATATTTTTATATATTATATATATAATATTATTTCTTTAATATCTATAATTAAACATCAATTTATGTATTACTAAAAAATTTCTCACATTCTGCGTCGCATTAGCCTATAGCTTCACGTAAACAGATTTAATTCTGGCGGTGAATAAGATAATCAATTCTACTGAGTACTCCTCTCTCTCCATGCACATGCTTGAGTCTGTTAATGATTCTGTGAGGGAAGAATCTGGTAACGATTCTGTGAGGGAAGAATTCATCATCCTTAAGGATAATTTGTGACACGTTCTAATAATTTTACTATTTATTTTCATTTATGATTACTGCTACATTTCTTTCGACAACCATTTCCTTTTCAACCCATTCTACCGTTAAAATCTCCAAGTAGGTCTATACTGATTTCTTTATGATCAATAGCATTTGAGTGTGTTCAGTATTTTAACATAAAGGTCATCTCATTGGGCTATATTTTTATAGCCTTTTCACTTCAATTGTTACTATTTTTGCATATTTGCCTGTATTTCATTTATATTATTTAATACCATAGGTGATTTATTTAAATCATTGTCTAAGCGATATACACAAAAGTGACTTATAATATCATTCAATTGTAATAGAAATTTGTTTTACAGTGACTAAGGAGTGAATACAGTCGAGGGAGTGAATAACGTACAAGGAAGTGACTGGAGCGTCGATAAGGTTCCTACAGAATTAGACAGTTTTTATCAGTGTTTCTTCAGAGACTGTGTTCAGATCAACGTTACGAAAATTATTATAATACATCACATTTTGAATTGTTAGTTTAGATGGTTAGCGTCAAAACTACATTTTTTGACTGAATTTGTATTGTATTACTGTCTACTCAACTAGGGTAGTCTGTAATATTAATGATAGGCCCTAATATTAATGATTGATTAAAAAATGACGTGCAGAATATGCTTCAAATGAAGCACTTGTATTACAAACAAGTGCTACAGCAAATACACATTATAAATTACATATTATTTTAAACAATCATTAAAACCTAATAAAATGGGTTTTATTACAAACAAACCTAACCACTAAATAGTTAGATTGAAACGTTTCAGTTTACGCACTTCACCATAGCTAGACTAAAGCTCCTTGGCGAGGACTTTTGGATGGTTTCTCATCAGCAACAGCTATAATTCGCGCTTCGTCGCACTTCTGTGACTAAAGGCGTATGTAGATTTCTTTGGATTATTCGGTTAGGCATGGGGATGTTTGTAATAGGTTTCACTACTTTGTTCTGGAAGCATTCGAATATTCCGACGTTGGAGTTACTGGAAGTTCTCCACAGCTCTCTGCCATAAGTTCAGACCGGTTTTAGGATAGCTTTAAGCATTAACTGTTTGTCTTCCAGTGTCACCTGGGACTTCCTGCCAGTCATCCAGTACAGTTATTGAAATTGTGTACCAAGGCGTTTCCGCCAAGTGAGTCGTCGGTCGATATGTACGAGTACTTTACCTCGTTTAACTGCGGCAGCGTGAAGCCGTCAAAATAAACAGGTGGGCAATAATCTTTTTTTCGTAACAAAAGTCACATGGGTTGATGTGGCTGCGTTGGCTTTAATTTTCCATTTTTAGCCAGAGAGTTACTGCATGCAGACGTTATTGGAGATCGATACAGTCGTGCAATGATACAATCCTGGTGCGTGCGTGAACGGCTAGTATTGCCATATCGTCAGTAAACATTGCAATCTGTGTGTTTCTGATTGTCAGCAGGTCGGTGGTATATAAAAGGTACAGCACCGGTCCCATTACGTACCCTTGGGATACCCGATTTGATGGGGAACGAGTCTGTGTATGAATCCAGATGGCAAAAACCTCTGCTAAATAGTATTTAAGAAATAGAAAGATGGGCTGAAGGTGATTTATCACACCATTTTAGTGTCTAGAAAAATATCCGTTTTGCCACACCATCCAGCAAGTGGGAAAAGGGTCAGATTGCAATGGATGAACGTAAGTAAACTGCCACACCATAACTGCGTGGGTAGGTAAATGACCTTGAGAACTGGTATATGTTGACAATTAATAAAGTAAACCCTTCTCGTATGAGTTGTTTCATGTGGCTTCCCAGTGTAGAATTTCTGAGGATACGTAATGAACATGTTTGATAAGTAATGATGGACTTTGCTAAAATTTGATGATGGTACAGTAAAAATTTTATTCGTAATCATATCTGAATAAAAAATGTTCAGTGTACCAAACAAATTGAAGACTGTAAATATTATAATACTATCTTAATGGAATAATAACTCATGGATATGATTTAATAACATAATGATTTAATCTGTGTAACATAAATTCAATTATTGGAAAATTCCATTCGATACATAAGGTTGTCACAGGGTCGATATTTATCTCAGGATTTATAATTAAATAATTTTAATATATTTCGTGGGAATTCTTGTGGCTGCTACGAAAAGTTCCTTTGCATGTTGATTAATAATAGAGAGTACCTTTAAAAACAATATATTACTTATAATCTAAAAATTTACACAAATTATATATTAAGTTACATACAAGTTTTGACGATATTCAATTTGTCCGTCTCAGAAAATAATGTAGTTTATTAATGTGTACAATAAATGTTTTCCTTGTAATCACTGTTAGCTTATATATTTAATTTGGTTGCACTTTAAAATGTTGACTAGTGATTAGTGTTAGTGTAAATTGTTATATTGTCTAGTGGTTGTTCCTTGTTGAAAAAAAAATATTGTCAAATTATACTTTACACATCTAGACGATATTGCTGAAGGGTTCCTGGTTTATTCTGAATATTTTTCTTGATTGTGTGTATTATTAGTTCATAAAAATTGTAGTGGAAGGATTATTATCTTCGATGATGGTCCTTCAGATCTTCTTTCACAAACGGGTTATCTATTTTTATATACTTTTAATTACCTCTAGACACGCACTATTCAACTGCTTTCCATCACAATTAACAATTAAGTGTTATTTCTTCTTTCTTTTTTACCTAACTCATACAAATTTCTTAAATTTTGATTGGTCATTTATGTACAGTTTAAATGTTATAGGATCAACACCCATTACCTACATTATATTTTATAAATTACCTTTAATAGATAATATTATTACTATACTCTAATTATATATGCAATGTTTATACAATTATTAATTAGATAATTATAAACAATTTGATACTAAACATGCCTCAGTTTATAACTGTAAAACCTTATTAATTTGAATTTCTATGATATGTGGTGGAACAATTTGTTATGATTTATTGTAATTTCTACTTTGACTACCTGAGATAAATATATTTACATAAATTAACTGGTGACATAAAATCTTATTACATATAACAAAACTTTTAATAATAATAATTGTTTTTGACAGTTTTAGTTTATTTATACTGCTAAACTATTGTCTGTATGATAAACTAAAATTCTATCTAATAATAACAAAACATTTCCATCAAAAATAATTACACTGTTTAACGGTAGTCTGTGTCGCTATTTCTTATGATCACACTCATTACTTTAAAGGTTTGTGTCCCTTTTCCTTTCCTTGATTATAGGCCTATATGATTATAATTAATACAATTTTATTATATGGATTAGGTACTCTTTATTGGGTTTGGATTATTATTCAGGGTAAGTTGATTAGGCCTACTAGGTTTATTTATTTCACTTTTTTCTGTTTACTGCCCTATTCTACTGGGTTATTTCTGGGTTTCTGGATAATATTATATAAGTCAAACCAAATAGTTTTCCTTTAATTTGCTAGCAATTATTATTTCTTGGTTCTTCTCTGGATCGGATTTCACTATTATTTACTATTCTTTTGTAACATTTGTTTCATTACAAATTGCCTCCCTTCAGAAGTAATTATTTCTGAACACTTCATTAGGTGTGAGGACATAATTACTTATGTTTCATTTGTGACATTCTGCTGGTTCTTTAAATTGTATTGTACACTGATAGTTTCCTGGTTTTTCTGAAAATACATGTTTATACTTCTTATATATTATAATGAGATCTTCTACTTGTTTTACTGTCAAATGATTTGTGCCTTGGTGTCTAAACTCTCTTATCTCCTGTAATTTACTGTTCCACAGGTCTTCATTTGTCATATTATAGATTATTTTTCTGCATTGGGTGTCATTATTTAAAAAATTTAATTCCGTAACTTGGTGATGGGTACGGTTCAGAGGGGCACCATCGCTTCCTATTAACTCTGCCGTCCACAAAACACCTTCTGAGTTCAAGGACACCTTCTCCTTGCTCAAATCAATAATGGCTGAGTATTTCCTCAGCATATCGCATCCGATTAATAATTCGAATGGTAGGCCGATTGCGACCAAACATATAATATTAATTATAACACCTTTGCTTTCTATTTCCAATGACACTTGTTTTCTCACTGTTTTATTTTGACGCCCAGTGGCACCTATTAAAATAACATTATTGACAGGTAAGGTAGGTATTATATTTTTACTTTGTTTCTGTATTCTCTCCAGTTCAGCGTCGTTAATAAGTGATACATTTGCACCAGTATCTATCATTATTCGTGTAGGAATTCCTTCAATTTGAGCGGTTATGTATAAAATTTCATTATGCTGGTTGATTCTACTTGTCACCGGTTCCTCCAACAGTTCTTCTCGAAGATTTTTCAAATAATAATTGTAAATAATAGTAAGATTTTGACTATCCGTCCTTAAACTTTGGTTGTCGTTATACTTCAAAATTCTTTTATTTTCCATAATTAGCTTTTCATAATTAGTTGGTAGTAATTTGTTATTACTATATTTTTGAATTTGGTGATTATTGTACCCAGTAGTTAGTAGCAGTAAGGGGTCGCGAGGGTTTATTACTGCCTCACTCCGTTTAAATTAAGGCTATCATGATTATTTTCCGGGCATGACTGTTGATTTGCCTGGACTGGTGTGCTGGTTCCTGGTTGTTCAACCTCTCGGTTGTCTAATTGTTCACTTCCCCTTGATTCTCGGAAGTCCTCCTGGCTTCTACTTCTGACTCGGTTATAATGGTGACTCATCCCTCTGGGATTTCCTCTTTGATCATAACTGTTATTAAAACTGTTCCTCCGAGGTTGATGGTATCTCCAGTAATCCCCTTCTTCGGCACTGATGTAATTTATTCGGGGTCGGTACGAACGATTATTATTATAATTACCCTGATTATTATTGTTATTAACTCCTGAGTTACTCCTAAAATTATTATAATTTTGGTTTGTTCGGTAGTTATTATAATTATTATTGTTTCTATTACCCGGATGGTAATTTTGATTGGGCCTGTTGTTATCATTATTGTTAATTGGGTTTCGATTGAAGTTTGCTGGTTGGTTATTATTTGGGGTAAAATTTTGGTTGTAATTACGATCGTTGACATAACTATTCCGGTTATTCATGTTATTATATTGATTATGATTCATACCATGGTTATTATTTTTTGAACTGCACTGATCCGTTCGTTGTCTGCTTCTTTTGTAGTAACCCTCGTGTTCATAATTTTCTAATAAGTCAGCCATTGCGTGGACCGTTTTAATCTGGCTTCCCAGGCGTGCTCTGGCAATTCCTGTGTCATAATGGTATGCCATTTTAGTTACTAGGGATTCTTCTGGTATTCTTGGCTCTAGGTGTCTCGCCAAACATACCTTTCCCCAGAAGTAAGTAGTTGGAGATGTACCTCTATTTCCATCATATCTTCCCTGACAAATGTTGTCCCTTATAATATTTTGTATAGCTTCGGACCAGTATTTTTCTTTAAACAGTTTTTTAAATTGAGCGTAGTCCACTATCTCATTCCTGGTTGCTGTCCACCAGTTGCCCGTAATCTCCCTAAAATGCTCATCCAACATCTCTCTAATCGAGCTCCAGATAGTTATTCGATGTTTATTAAAATGTTCCTCAATTCTGGCCAGGAATTCCATGGGGTTTCTGCGATAATTTTTGAAATTAATTCCTTCTCTGGTTTCATTTGTGGAAACATGAGTAATATTATTTGGTCTGGTTCTAATTAACTCAATTTCTTCTTGATTTTGGCGTACCTGACCAGTTAAATTATTCACCGTAGTGTTAATATTGTCACACCTTTCTCCGGTTTGTTTCTGTAAATTCACTAAATTTTCTTGTTCCTTTTGTATTCCTTCTATTTGAATACGACTATTTTCTTGGACCTGGTCTATTCTAGTATTTATCACTGCTTTATTTTGTATGATGGTTTCGTTAGCTTTTCTCAATCTCTCATTAGTGTCAGATATTTCTTGCTTCCTTTCCTCATCGATTTTGTCCATCTTCTGGTTAATTGTATCATTGACTTGTTCAATTCTACCATTAATTCTTCTTAAATTCTCTTCATTGATTTGTCTGAACTCTTCCTTCATTTGGTTATTATTTTCACTTATAGTTTGCCTTAAAGTTTCATTAGTACTTTCCTTAATACTATCAATTTTCTCATTTATCTGTTTTAAACTCTCGTTAGTGTCTTCTCTGTTTTGGTCAAATCTCTCCTCCATCTGTTTTATTAAATTTTCACTCATTTTCTCATTTGTTTGTCTGTTATCTTCCTTGATACTATCAATTTTCTCATTTGTTTGTCTGTGATCTTCCTTGATGCTCTTCAAATCTTCCTTCGTTTGTCTGTTATCTTCCTTGATGTTATCGAATTTTTCCTCCATTTTTTCACTCATACTATTCATTAACTCCATTAATTTTATAAGATTCGGGTCTCCCCTATCTTCCTTTCTTGCTACCATTTCTACATCCTCCACCGATGTTACTTCTTTCTCTTCCATCCTGACTTCCTTCTCTGCCTCCTTCGTCCGTTTCAAAGACGTAGCCCTCTTACGCATCTTTACAATTTCTTGGAACTTATAGCAGTCGCCAGCTAAAAATTAGGAAATTAATTTGCTTGATTCAATTTCTTCACTTAATATTCCCTAATTTCAGCCTCACTAGTTGGTGCGCCAATTTATAATACTATCTTAATGGAATAATAACTCATGGATATGATTTAATAACATAATGATTTAATCTGTGTAACATAAATTCAATTATTGGAAAATTCCATTCGATACATAAGGTTGTCACAGGGTCGATATTTATCTCAGGATTTATAATTAAATAATTTTAATATATTTCGTGGGAATTCTTGTGGCTGCTACGAAAAGTTCCTTTGCATGTTGATTAATAATAGAGAGTACCTTTAAAAACAATATATTACTTATAATCTAAAAATTTACACAAATTATATATTAAGTTACATACAAGTTTTGACGATATTCAATTTGTCCGTCTCAGAAAATAATGTAGTTTATTAATGTGTACAATAAATGTTTTCCTTGTAATCACTGTTAGCTTATATATTTAATTTGGTTGCACTTTAAAATGTTGACTAGTGATTAGTGTTAGTGTAAATTGTTATATTGTCTAGTGGTTGTTCCTTGTTGAAAAAAAAATATTGTCAAATTATACTTTACACATCTAGACGATATTGCTGAAGGGTTCCTGGTTTATTCTGAATATTTTTCTTGATTGTGTGTATTATTAGTTCATAAAAATTGTAGTGGAAGGATTATTATCTTCGATGATGGTCCTTCAGATCTTCTTTCACAAACGGGTTATCTATTTTTATATACTTTTAATTACCTCTAGACACGCACTATTCAACTGCTTTCCATCACAATTAACAATTAAGTGTTATTTCTTCTTTCTTTTTTACCTAACTCATACAAATTTCTTAAATTTTGATTGGTCATTTATGTACAGTTTAAATGTTATAGGATCAACACCCATTACCTACATTATATTTTATAAATTACCTTTAATAGATAATATTATTACTATACTCTAATTATATATGCAATGTTTATACAATTATTAATTAGATAATTATAAACAATTTGATACTAAACATGCCTCAGTTTATAACTGTAAAACCTTATTAATTTGAATTTCTATGATATGTGGTGGAACAATTTGTTATGATTTATTGTAATTTCTACTTTGACTACCTGAGATAAATATATTTACATAAATTAACTGGTGACATAAAATCTTATTACATATAACAAAACTTTTAATAATAATAATTGTTTTTGACAGTTTTAGTTTATTTATACTGCTAAACTATTGTCTGTATGATAAACTAAAATTCTATCTAATAATAACAAAACATTTCCATCAAAAATAATTACACTGTTTAACGGTAGTCTGTGTCGCTATTTCTTATGATCACACTCATTACTTTAAAGGTTTGTGTCCCTTTTCCTTTCCTTGATTATAGGCCTATATGATTATAATTAATACAATTTTATTATATGGATTAGGTACTCTTTATTGGGTTTGGATTATTATTCAGGGTAAGTTGATTAGGCCTACTAGGTTTATTTATTTCACTTTTTTCTGTTTACTGCCCTATTCTACTGGGTTATTTCTGGGTTTCTGGATAATATTATATAAGTCAAACCAAATAGTTTTCCTTTAATTTGCTAGCAATTATTATTTCTTGGTTCTTCTCTGGATCGGATTTCACTATTATTTACTATTCTTTTGTAACATTTGTTTCATTACAATATTTGACAATGTGTCTCATTTTTTTTAGGTTAGGTTCAAATTTTTTAAAAATTTGAATAATTTATAAGATTAGATTAATCAACTTTATTCATTTTTGGACACAAAAAACTTTGTGTACAGACATTAATTGTAATCGAATATTTATAAGATTATACAGGCCTAGTAAGAATAGTGAATTTCTCATTTTCCTTGAAGTTAGTGTTATCCTTTCCATCCACCATGAACAGATCCTAGTTACGTCACTGTGTTTAATACCCAATATTTTTTACGTCACTGTGTTTCTATTTTTTCACCAATATTACTTATATTCGTAAGTATGACTTTGTGTTTAATTTATACACCATTACAATTTTAAACATAGTGCAAAACTCACTTAGGAACAGCAATGACTTTTCAAATACTTCGCAGTTGAATGCTAATATTTAAAGTTTTCCTCGTGTGTTACGATGGCGCTATCAGATTTTGTAGCGTACTTTGTGAAAATGTATGTGAGGTATTAAACCGAAACGAAAGTTTTAGCAGGATAGAGGTATTTTAATATCTAAAACTAAGTCAGGTGATAACTCTTTTGAACTGCATGTAACGGTAGTATAACGCAAACAAAACAACACATACCGGCAGTCCTGGGCGGTCGTAGTGTGGCAATTTACTCAAGACCTTTCCTTGCGACTAACTCTTTTCCTATCAGCTTGGCTGGTGTGGCAATACGACCATAGTTCTAGATTCTTGAAACAGTGTGGCAATTTACCTCCTCGCATAAAGAAGAGGCAGGTTCTTTTAGTTTAAATAATAACCTTGATGTCATAATTTATTAAAGGCTTGAAAGATATAGTTTGCGATATTAGTGAAATGGTTGGTTTACGTTAACGAATTCAAAAAGTGGCCAATTGTGACTCAAAAGTTTTGTGATCACAGAGATGTGATACAAACGCTTTTATATGAATCACACATCAATTCATTTCCTTAATATTCCTTCTTCTTCTCCTGTGCAGTGTTATGAGAGCTGTCGATGCTTTCGTCCTTTCACAAGCCCTACATTATTGTTTGTTAGTCATCCCATCCTAATTTTCGACTTCCACTTTCGTCTTTCTAATCTACATTCTCATCTACTTCTAATTTACATCTTTGCTTGATTCGTCTACCTCGTCCGCTTCCGTAACCTTCTCGGGGCACCTTACTTTTTCATGTCAGAAAAGGCAGAAGTACGAGCGACGCGACTTTCACATTACTGCATATAATCGAGAAAAGCCGATAATATAACCTTAATACTTACATAGCCTTCGTAGAGTTTGAGAAGGCCTTTGCAAAAACAGGCAAACATTATGGGATATTATGAACCTTAGAGGATATCCACCACATCTCATAAGAGCAATAAAAAGCCTTTTAACAGAAACAGTCATATAAACCAGCATAAATGGTAAAATATCCACTCAGAAACAAACTAACGAGTATTTAATCCTCGCCTGCTTATTTAATATCTGCATAGACCGTCCTGTGTGAAATAGGTGATGCAATTATAAAGAAGGCATTTATGTGGATGATGACACCATACTAAACTTAATTTTATATGCTGACGACCTGACTGTGATCGGGAAGGCAGAAGATGAGTTGCAAATAGCCCTATATCAAGTACAACAAATAAGCAAGCATTAAATACAATTTAGAAATGTCAGTCCTTAAAACAAAAATTATGGCTTTCGCAAGTGGAACAAACACTGTCTTAGACAACAAAACATTCGAGCAGTTAAGATAAACTATCTAAGATGCGATATTTCCTATGTTTACAATAAACATATGGATCAGAAGTTAGGGGTTTTAAATAACATACACGGTACAATCGACCGGTGACTGAAAAATAAAACAAGAAATGAGACCACGCTGAAATTTTATAAAACGTTAGCAGTACCCACGCTTGTGTATGGCAGTGAAATCTGGGTTACAACAGAATCACAAGAGAGAAGAATACAAGCACAAGAGTCGACGCTTGTAAGAAGAGCAAAGGATGTAACAGGAGAGACAGGATAATGAATTAAATAATCGGAGCACTTCAGATATTTAATTTAAATGAAAAAATAAAAGAAAACAGAATTAAATTGAATATTTGGAAAACACGGAAATAAATAGATTACCTTTAAAAGCAAGCACGTATAAAGCAAAAGGAAGAAGAAACATAGGTCGACCGAGAGAAGTGGGAGCCGTAACGGGCAACATACCTAAAACGTGAAGTGGAGATGATGATGACATAAATCTCTTTCGCATGAATGTATTGATTAGTATTCATCTATATTGGTTTACAAATCCTCTTAAATAACCCCGCCAAACCAATTGTATATTGTGTATTTTGACCTTGGTAACTGCCGGAGGAAACTGGTCTTGGTTTATTATCACTCGAAATGAGGATATCTCAATTATGGTGACGTCATAGCGCTGCGCTAATTGTTCCGGCACAAACCGAATTACTCCAACCGCAACTGTTGCACTGCAATTACTGTTCCGAACACGCTGGTTTTTCGACATTACTTTCATTACGTTTGCTAATTTCATGCAGTATTCTTCAACAGTAGTATTAAAATTCGTTTTGTTTCATATTATGACGTTTTAAGCACTTACATATACGTATAAACATATATATATATATATATATATATATATATATATATATATTGTAACATGACAGATATAAGCATAATATTGAATGGCAATTGATCATTAGAATAATAAAGTTATAATGTTTAAATTTGGAAGAAAGCATTAAGTTTAATATAAATAGATTAATTCATAGCAACTGTGGAAAGAAATCATTATTATAAAGAAAATCCAAGTTCAAGTAAAAGGAGTTACTAGTGATGAGTCATCCAAAACCAGTCTCATAACCAAAGGTTTTCAAGGTATAACCCAGGAAGGTAAAAAAGTAAATAACAAAGCAGTACTGAATATGACCAAACCCACAACGAGGAAGAATAAATAGAAGAGAAACCCTAAAATAAGCCAAGATCAAACAACACAGGTGGTGTATTTCTGAAATAAAGAAGAAGATGGAGAAGATCCCAAGAAACCTGATGGCATCAAGAAGAAGATGGAGAAGATACCAGTCCCAGAAGGCAGGAGAAAAGAAGACTGATGAAAGAAGAAGAAGGCAGCATCCTGAAGAAGATGTCATGCTCTTATAAAAGACACCCAAATCCCTATATCCCCAAAATAAATATCTAAAAACAAAAGTATAACGAAATGAAAACCACATGTATATAAATTTAAGAGAGAGAAGTGTATAAAGTAAAAGTTGCCTGTGAACTAAGATGAAACAATAATATAGTACCCATGGAACAAATCTCCATTGAAAAAACGCTAACCAATTTATTACGTTAATAAGACTATACGACCATTTAGCATTAACATAATATATAAGTGCAAAGTGAACCAGTGATAGTTTTGGGTATTATAAAAAATGAACCTTGTGTTTCATTCTTGGCAATCACAAACATTGGATGCAATGAAATATGCATTTTTCAATGACTTGAAATGTGTACTGTGACAATATGTTGTTCATAAGACATGAATCTGTTTAAAATAACATTTTGTTTTACATGAAAAAAGAAAAACAGAGTTCATAATACCTTTTGAACAATTCATACTATTTATTTATTAATGACAGGGTACAATTCCCCAAAGACAATGTATAAAAGACGGTATAAAAACTGTAGAATCCTACTTATAATAATAGTTAGAAATAAGAATATAAATATAAGGTTTTTATGTATATAGTATAAGAATGTTTAAAAATGTTTTAGATATAAGGCCATTTGTTTGGGTCTGAAACAACTAACATCAGAACTATAAAAATAGTTACCACTTGTAAATAGTAGAGAGTAATTAAGATGTTAGTTAGTAAAAAACCTTTTTTGTAAACCATGTTTCCATGTTGGAAATGGGGATTTTGTTGCAAAATGTCTGACTTGAAGACAACCATTTATTTAAAAAAATATTCTTTATTTTGTTTAACTATTATTTGTATTGTAACCAATACTAATTGTTTTTGTGTAATTTGAAAACATGTTTAATTTATAATACTATATGTAAAAGTCAGAGAGGGTATCACACATCATATATTGTTTGTAAAATATTTTGTAAGAAAAATTGTTAAAAAATCATAGGCCAAAAGAATGGAAACCAAACTTCATCAAAACAGAGAAATTGCTCATTTAAATGCAAATAAACAAAAGGGGTTTAGACAAAATAAACTTGAGATCAAGCCATATAATTGCACATACCATTTAGAAAGATTTTAATAAATTATATTCAGAATTATAAATAAAAATGAAAATGACTAAACTCAGAAATTTGGACATGGGAGTCATATATTTCAGAATAATGTTTCAGAATACAACTAATTCAATTAATTACCAGAAAATAAGGGAATATGAACCTTTTAATACAATATAGGATTATTAATATTAAATATAACTGATAAAATGGCTGATTTTATATAATGACAGGAAGTAAATTTTGATGTTTTGACTTTTCAGAGTATACCAAACTGAAAGTAAAATTACTATTTTTTGGACAGAAAACACTATAAAACGGCATTATTTAATCTGAAAATAAGCTGAATGAACTGAAAGATTAATTTAAATAACATCTAGTGAATAAAATTGATAAATAACCCAAGTTTAGGTATTTATATAGTGAAATATTAAAGTGTGCACAGGATATGAAAATATATTTGAACAATGTTAAGAATAATATTATATGGGCTAAGAGTTTAATTGAAACTGAAGGAAACAGTTAGTTGATTATTGGTATTCGAACGGTTAACATAAACGAGAGTTTTGTGACGATCTAACCTATCTTACAACGGTGAAGTTAAGCGGCGAATAGTACGTTACTGTGAAATCGAGAGTGACTTATAAAATCCTTCCAGAACATATACATTGTGGCAAAAACAATCAAGAAACACTAATTAACACTAAACAATACATATCTACTCCGAAAAACACCACAAAACACCAGAAAACTGTATAATACCTTAACCAAATTAGTGTCGGAATTGGGAAAAGTGTTTTGACTTATAATTACACAGATATACTAAATACAACCCAGAAACATTACACCAGTCACTACACAACATTTAACAAGAGATTTGCAGACACCAGAACAGGAATATTGCCAGAAAATACATTATTTGGAATGCAGCAGGAACGAGCGACATTTTGATCAACTTGACGGCAGCCATCTTTCTTTGACAATTCCAATGCCTCTCCTAGTTCAACACAGCTGTTTGGTGAAAACAATTATTTTATTTTCAAATTATTATTCAATGTTTGTGTTTAGTAATAATTATTAATTTGATTGTAACGTTATACTTTTTAAATATTAGCCCGATTTCTCTGACTTTGATAATAATTGGCTGTTTAAAGAACCCTGTATAATTTTTATATAATATACTTTGTAACTTTTTCGATATCCTGAGAGTCGATAATAATCGATAAGAGTCAAATTGCTATTAATTAATAAAACATTAATATTCTTCAACACTAAATAGTTCTTCATTTCATAAATATTACTAGTTATCATTAATATAATTATAATTAATAATCTGTCAGGACTTTACCACCTATAAGTGAAGATAACCTAAAAAATAAAAAGGTAAACAAGTATCGATTGGTTTGAAGACAATCTTATGAGTGGTGATAGTTTATTTAAAATATACCAAAACTTTAATAAAAATTTTCAGAAGAGCATTACACTTTTTAAAACTTCACAACCCTATATTAATTAATTGATTATAATTAATTAATTAATAAAATTAAAATTTTTTTTAATTATTTTTTTTTATAAACATAATTTTTTTTAAAATTTTCTTCAAAACAATAATTTTTGTTTTGAAACTTTCGGTGAAGCTGAACATACATTTCTTCATCTACATTACGCTACTCGACCAGTCTTGCTACCATTGGGACTCGACCAGCTGGGAAACTTAAGGAAGTGTTTCAGGCCAGTAAGACGTCGGGAGCCACACCAATTACACACCAATTAAACATATTACATTACAATTTACTTATTTTATTACAAATTGGCTAGCCCAAACAGTGGGGCTTGATTACATCGGAGTCTCATACTTCACAATCTCCTATCCAAACTTTTTATTTTATTACAATATATATATATATATATATATATTCATATAAACGTATAACGACCCTTTAATAGTAGGCTATTAAGCGTACGTGTAACGCTTGAAAGTTGCTTTGTTACAACTATAAGTCGCAATTAAGTGATTTTGGGCCATTTTTTTCCCCATATAGTCGGCTTTACTCTCTGAACAAAATGTTTCTCAACGAGAATTCACACTCCAAACGTTAACATGGAAATTGGCTTGTACGATGACACCATACGGACGTTCATTTGGTTTCTGAATCCATAATGGTCATCTTCCACACAAGCTAAGACTACTGTGATGAATTTATTTAGCACTAGCCCCTTCCGTGGTACTTACTTCAATAAACCGCTTATTGAGTAGAACCCTAGCGCCTTGTTTGAATGTGTTTTATTTTTAACGTTTGTCTTCTGCAAATGACGCACACACACGTGGACAGACTTCGCTTCTGCTTCTGGAACAGGAAGGACCTCCTCTTTGGACCAGGTCTTCACTGGACGCATTCGGAAGCGATTTCGCTGTGGTACAGCTGCTGCCCTGCTGCCTTCGTTTGAAGAGGGCAGCAACACTACATCTGCTGCCCTATTTGCTGTGAATTCATCAGGCCCAAAGAAGACGGAAGACAATAACTCAGCTGGCTGGTGAACTGAGTAGCCAGCACAAGAACAGCTGAGTCGTCGGAGCTTCTAAGGGCCACCCCCCAAGCCGACCCTTCTCAGGACCAACATCTTGCCTGTTGAAGAGGAGGAACCATAGCCTGCCAGAGCTCTATTAGCGCAGCGCATCTTATTCGCTGACGCTCAGGCTCCTAGGTAGCGCTGCCCCGGACGATACTTGCGAGCCCCAACCAGTGGTAAGCGAGCTTGGATATCGCCGGGGTAAAGAGGCTGGTGGACACCTCTCTTGGTAAGGAGAGGTATCTAACGAAGCCGGTCATTAGCCCAGCTTTAGTAGACAGCCTGAGCGCTCCAGCTCCCCTACTCGAGGTCCGGCTCGGGCCGGACCCTAGGTCCCTGGTTACCGCCGGAGGCAGCCTGGCTGCCTCTGGTCGGCGAACCTCCCGCTCGTTGACGGACATGCCCGGCACGGGCGAGTCAACGAGCACGCAGTCGCTCGCCACTGCCTTGCCCCACTCGATCGACTCGCCGAGTTCTCCGCTCATGCCTGCGGACCAAGTTGATCCCCGGACGGTTCCGCTGCCCGGTGACGAGACCGACGCTTTCGTGGCGGTTAGGCCACGAAAGCTCCCGGTTAAGAAACCGAGGCGAAACCGGTCCTCCTCTACCTCTTCCTCGGCGTCCGCCATGGAAGTTGTCCCCGCCGATGGCGAATCCGGCACGGGGCCGACTGTGCCCGGCGATGCCCAAGCACCGCCGGCCACTGGTCGCATCCCGCCCGTGTTCGTTCACTGCGTGAACAACGTCACCGGTTTTTACCGGCGACTGATAGTGGCTCCCGTACTTTCACCGGCCAACGTTGACTTGAAGCTCCTTGGGGGCGATACAGTCAAGATCGTTGTCCGAGGTCTGGACGTGTACCGCAGTGTCATGGCGTTCGTCGAATCCGCCAACATGCAGTTCCACACCTTCTCCCCCAAGCACGTGAAGCCTCTGTCTTTTGTGCTCAGAGGCTTGGACGTGGACTCTCCTCTCTAGGAAATCCTCGATGATCTGCGCGAGCTGGGCTATCCGGTTCGCTCGGTGCATCGAGTATTTGCTCCAGCCGGACCAAAGCGTCCAATTTCCCTGGTCTGCATCATGGCAGAGAACAGCGAGGCAGGCGCAAGCCTACTCTCTCTAATGCGGCTTTTTGGATTCCGCGTTAAAGTGGAAAGAAGCCGCGCTCCCGGGGCTCTCCCTCAATGCTACAGATGCCAACGCTTCGGGCATCACTCAGAGACTTGTTCAAACGCTCCTGCGTGCGTGAGGTACTCTTTACCTCATGCCAGTAAACATTGCGATGCACCTGCTTTTAAAAGGTGCATCAACTGCGGCGGAAGTCACCCCGCCAACTACCGGGTCTGCCCGGTGTTTCAGCGGGAGCTCGAGCGGCGAAAGCCGAAAGGGCGCCTGCCACCACCGAGGCATCCGGAAGCTGGTTCTAGACCTGCAACCGAGCAGCCAGGCCCTTCGCCTCCTGCTACGGCTGCCGTGTCTTTAGCCACAGTTGTTAATAAACAACAAAAGCGTAGTAAAGGCCCGAAGCAACCACCTGTGGTACAGGCAACCCCAGCTCAGGCTCCTTCCCAGGCCCCTGTCCCACCTCTGGCGAAAAAGCGCCGTAACCTCGCGACATCTCAAAAAAGTGAGACAGACCAGCCCATAGACATCATCTCGGTTGTAGAGCCTGAGGCAACTACTCAATCCTTCCCAACACCGGAGAATCCTGACCCTGCTTTAGAAGCAGCCTCGCCTGACCTCCCTCCCCCGCGGTTTCCTAATGCAGGTAAAAAGAAGCGGCATCGTAAGCCCCGTGGCGCTCGCTCCCGGGCTCCTGCCAACGCAGCCGCACAGTCCAGACAGCCTGCGCATCACGTTAAGACCGACGAAATCGCATCTGTCCCTCTTCCTAGCACCTCCGCTAGAGGCGCTACATCTGGCCCAAAAACACCCTTGGCTTCCACAAATCCCCCGATTGATAAGTCTCGGCGCTCTTACGCGCAAACAGTCTCCGGGCACTCTGCCTCAAAAGCCGTACCTGACGACTACCAGGTCGTCAAAGACTTCCTTGCGGAATTCGACCTCAGCAAAGTAAGTTGCCCAGACCTTCAGGTCCATCCGCTGCCGCTTGGAGACTGCTGATATAAGCGAGAGGTTCATGCTCTTGGTGGAAGCCGCCACTTGTGTAGGACGTCTATGAGTCGGGTCCTCAAACGTGACCTCTCCATTCTTTCATGGAACGCCAACGGGTTGGCTAATAAGATCCAGTGTGCCGGGTTTTTGATGACCCGGGGTTTGTATAAAATAAAAACTCGATATTTAGCTGTAAGTAATTAATGTCAGACGCGAAAATGTGCGCGGAGCCGTTCGGTGTTATCGTGTGGCCCTCCGCTTGCTGGCGCCGCCTGTTGGGGGAACTCGTAATTAGCTTGGCTGCTTGGATTTGTGAGCTTGACGTTTCAGTCCGCCGCCCGCTACAGATCTGCAAGCAGTCTATCTCTCTTCCAGTCGGCAGAGCTTTTTAATTGTGGTTTTTTTCTTCTCTTTAATGGCCACGTAAACGCCCTAAGACCTACCGGTAAGTACTTTGAAGATATATTAATAATTTGGTTGCGAAAGTTTTAAATTCAACCTATAATTAATCTAGATGCGGACAGATTGTCTGATGTGAATGCACGTGGCGTGTGACCAGAGATGTATTGGTTATTGTGAAATATTTGATTAATTTTTAACTTTAATACCGCCTATTAATTGTATTTAGTAACTAATCCTTGAGTATGAAAAGAGATATAAGAAAATTATGTAATTTTTGTGAAACGGGGGACTTTGTTGGACTGTCTATGAATGCACGTGGCGTTGACCGGAAGTGTATCCAGTGTTAAGTATTTGATTCTTTTTTTTTTTACTCTAAAACCGCCTACACATAGTGTTTTGTATTTACCAATTGTCCATATCTAATGGGCGTAAAAAGAATTATGTATTTGCGAGATTTTGGTGATTGACTGTGATAGCACGTGGCGAATGAACTTGTTGCCTGTTGTGATATGTTAAAGCTGTACATGCCTGTGAGTGTGCCTCATAATTGAGCCAGGTCATGAGTGAGTTATAATAATTCTTAATTAAAATATAAAAAGGGGAATGTGTCACCTAAATTTTGATGAGCTGTATTGAATTGGTCAGGCGCGTCTAGGTCTGGTGTTTGTCATACACTCCTTATATGTGACAAGTGTGTGTAAGCTTTTGTAGTCAGTACATTAATCTTTACTAATCTCCAGGGTTCCCGTGGTAGTCGGAGACGTGACCAACGCATGATGTACATACATCTTCATCATGCTCTGAACCTCTGAAACCTTAGTTCTGCCGCGGCGGAGGGAGACAACACTGCAAGCGGTAACTATGTGACCGCCTGGATCAAATGAGGTGATGTTCAAACATTTTCTTTTATTCAAAGCTGCCCTGCAGGAAACACTGTGTGCAGTGAATGTAACATATAGTCATATTAACTTTATACCGTAGACCGTTTAATCGGGTGTGTGTCGGCGGGACAGTTTCGATGTAACATAAGTTAATAATATAGTTAATACAAGTATAATTGTAGACCTGCCCGCGGGAGGGGTCCAGCGTGCATTCATTTTATGCTGTATAATGGGTGTAAGGGTCGTGGGGGATAGTTTTTAATTAAATCGATGTGTATCGTTCGTAAGATTTGCTGAACCGTCGGGGTATTTCATTTTCATTTTTATCATGGGGTTTTCTTTTATTCTGCTTCAGGGGTTGTTACTTTCATAAATTTCACCAATCAGGAGGATGGCACCTGTAGGTGCCATCTCATGCAGGTTGCGGACAGGTTAGCCTATGTCAGGCCAGACATGTTCTGGAACACTCCTGCGGCCGGGTCAATTCAGCATCTCTTTAGATTATATATATATTTGTGTTGCGGATTTAATCGGTTAATCGAACCGATTAACCGATTAAAATTTGAACTTCGATTAATCAATCAAAACAACTTAATCGAATAATAGAGTCGATTAAAATTAATCGGTTGTTGAAATTTTCTTTTATGATAAGTTGAAGCTTGTCCACCAAATACCTGAGTTATGTCTTGTCTTTTGAACGAAAGTCCCGTTATTTTAAATCATTTAGTACTGCTGGAAGTTCCCAGAAAAACACTGAAAGAGAAAGGGTGGTGTAGTTGCTATGGTTTTCAAAAGCCAGGTAGCGGCATGTCAGATTTAGTCGGTGTACGAGAAGATCTACAATAGAAGGCTGAGTCAGGTGCCTACTACTAATTGTCTGAGAGGGGGTGATTATGCTAAAAATAAGAGTCCCACAAGAGCCTGTACTCTCATCCTAACAATGGGCGACCTATAGTATAGTAAAATTGAAATTTAAGGGCATATGTGCAGAAACCAATTTAAGAATTATGGATGGTCGAGTCCACTTTGAAATTGTGAATGGCAGGAGGGTACCGGAGAATCAGCTGGTATGCAAGTAAAGGTGTCGCCAACTTTGCGTGTGATGTTTTAGTTACCTTAGTTTTAGTTACTTAGTTATTGTGTAACGTACTATCTCAGTCGTGCATTTGTTATTATTATTTCAATTTATTTTTAATTATATCGTTGTTTTACAGTCACTAATTTTTATTAGTTATTTAATTTTTTAGTTAATTTCTATTGGTAGTTTTTATTCTGTAATTACAATTACGTATTATTGTAATTATTTGTTTTATCATCCAGTAACGAGATTTGTTAAAATGGATACTTTTCCTTCAACTAGCAAAGACAGGAAAGTTATTCATAGCCAAGCACGGGAAGTTATAATACACAGTTTTTTGTGTCCAGGATTAAAAGATTCTTGCAATTAAATTAATACGAAGAATGCGTTCCTTTATGTAACGAGAAACTGTAGAGATAGTCGCGTGTAATTAAGGAGTGGAAGTGTACAGTTTGCAAATTCCGTTGCGATAAGAACGGTCAGAAAGGCTATAGTTTTTTACGTCTCAGCAGTACACAATGACAGACCAAACAATACTCAGATATGTTTATAAAACATTATGATATGTAAAAGAATGTAAATTCTCACATCTCACAGCGACTCCCTCCACATAGCCTTTCCCCTCTGACCGTAAGCGTTTCGTGCATTTCCATGCCCTTAACTTTCATTTTTGCTATAATAGTAACAGTTGGACAGGTGTCGTGTTACAGTGTGTTTATTCAGGTAAGGAAAACTTGTGTTTTTCAAAGAGGCTACTTTTTGTGTGTGTGTTTCCTGATACCGTGCGTGAAATCTGTGTTATGGCGTACGAAGACTCGATGGAAATTTTGGATATAAATTGAACGACAGTGGTAAAGTGACGGACAGGAAAACCGTTTTCTGTAAGCTTTGTGGGAAATCATTTAGCTACAGCGGTAGCACTAGCAGTTTGCAATACCATTTAAAACACGTCCACCCCTTACAAAGTGTTGCTGAATCATCTGTTGTTAATGCAAGTTCATCTCAGTCGAACTTGAATCATTTCATAGTGAAACCATCTCTTCATTAAAGGAGGCTGAACTAACAAATAAAATTGTGAAATGGATAGTAAAAGACAGTCGACCTATCAATATAATTTCGGATGAAGGGCTGAAAGAAGTTTTAAGGGAAGCTGTAGGTAGTAATTCTTATAATCTTCCATCTAGAGACGTTGTAACTAGACGGACTGAGAAACTTTATTATGGCGAACGATCCATGCTGCTAGACAAAACTAAAAGAAACTGAATTTGTTGGCCTAACATGTGATTTCTGGACATCGACAGCAAATCAAGGTTATTTGGGTGTTAGTGCTCATTGGATTGATTCTAACTGGGAGTTCTGCAGCGCTGCGTTAGAAGTGAAACATGTGGTGGAGAAACAGTGCAGCAAATTGTACGGAAGAATTCGAACAAGTTGTGTCTGACTGGAGTCTTCAAAGTAAAGTAGTTGCAATATGTACAGACAATGCCAGGAATATTGTTCTTGGTGTCGAAAATTCGAAATACGATAATGTTAGGTGCACTGCTCATACCCTGCAATTAAGTCTGAATACAGCAATTGAGAATGCGTCTATAGATAAACTGCTTTCCAAATGTCATTCCAAGACAGTCCTTATTTAGAAAATCAGCTATGTCAAAAACTGAAAGAACTTAATATTCTGCAGTGCAAACTGAAACAAGATATAGTCACCCGATGGAATAGTACATGCCTTATGTTCGAGTCTCTTCTGGAAGCCAAGGAAGGAATTGTAACTATAATGTCCACCAATCCATCAAACATCATTCCATTAACTGAAGTGGAATGGGAAATGACTCAAAAAATGTATAAATGTCTTAAACCATGTTTGGAAATATGTGATTTTCTTGGAGGAAGTAAATACGTGACGGCAAGTGTTGTACTACCCGCCATAACTCATTTAAGAGTAAGTCTAAAAATTACCGACACGGATCCTGGTTACGTTACTCGATTCAAAACAGCTCTGTTAGATGATTTAACGGAAAGAGTAAATGCCTGGCCTAAAATAGAAATGTATCAAGAAGCTACGGCTCTTGATCCAAGATTTAAATATTTGAAATGTCTTCCAAGAGAAGCAAGAGAATTAGTTTGAAACAGAATTTCCAATAAAGTTGTGACCACTGCACAAACAGAAATAAAACAAAATATGAAGAAAAGAAAACTTGTTTTTGAAGAAGACGATGATGACAAGAGAGAAGAAACAGATCCGTTAACACTGCTCGCAACAGAGGTTGATATATATATATATATATATATATTGATAAAATTAAAATTTTACAGGCGGTACTGACATTTCAAGGTATAAGTGGATTTTTCTTTTTGGGCCGTTATGTCCCAACCGGATTCACTTTAAAATTTTATATCTTAATAAAAATTAAAGCTTCTCCTATTTTTATGAAATTTATACAGGTTGTTCACTGGTACTTATATTTTGTAACTTGTATTTTCTGGCCATTATGGGTCAAACCAGACTTTCTTAGAATTATCAATTTTCCATTTTTTTTTTTTGTAAAATTATGCAGGCTGTGCTGAGATTTAATTTGCAATTATATTTTCTTTTATTATGGTCAATTCATTATAATTAAACCTTTTAAGTATTATTGAACTCTTATGGCCAATTCTGTTTTTCTTAATGATCTATACTTTATAAAAATCAAGAAGTTTTACATTTTTCAGAATTATACAAATTGTACTAACATTTTAACGTGTAATTATATTTTGCTATTATGGGCCATTCAGATTGTCTTTCAAATTTATAAATGTATATTTGATAAATTAATATAGAATTGTTACAGTTTTTTTTTAAAGTTATGATTGGTGATATTCTGAGTAAGCTATATGCTGGCAATAGGCATTTAAAAAAAAAATTTTTATACTGTGTGTATCTTAATAAATAATATCAGTTCTCAATTAATGAAAACTAGCGGGTTACAGCCATTGGACATTTTTATATATGATAGGGCGATATAAAAACAAAAAAAAAGGAAATAATATACAGGCGGGCCGCAAGGCTTTTATGGGTATTATGTGATTGGAATTATAATTGTTATCTGGGTAAATTATATGTGATATTAAAAGAATTTGTTGAATTATTATGGTTAATTTAAACTGCAGTTAATATAAATATGTATATATGCAAAGATGATTTCATAAAGAATAAAAGTTGTTATTGTTGGTTAACAGAGAGTTTTAATTGCAAGTCCCGTCTCACTGGACCCAGCGCATTTTATGCTTCTTCTAGGCCTTCTGCCTAGTTCTAAATAGGGGGTACTTGGGGCACAATGAGACACTCATTTTATTTTAAATCATAAATGTTCATGTGTAAAAGATATGAATTTTGTAAGGAGTACATTTTGTACAGTAGGCATTTGTCTATTTTGTAAAACAACATTCACCTTCAAAATGTGCATAGGAAAAATTAAATCCACAAAATAAAAAATGTCTACCAGTGTCTCATTGTTCCCCACACATGGGGTACATTGAGACAAGCACCGGGGTACAATGAGACAGAAGCATATTGTTTTTCATTTTTTAAGTATTTATTTTGTAGTTTAGTTATCTTGATTTACTCTAAAAGTACAACATTTAGGAAAGTTAACACATTTTTTTTATAGCCGAATTATCATACTGCGTAACTTAGAATAATGATTGTAAGTTTTTTAAAAATACAGATTAATTATTACTTAAAATAGGAAAAAAATTCGTAACAATAATTGTTACTGTCCTCATTAATTATGTAATAATTAAAAAACTATGTTTTAAGTTAACACAACTAGGTAGTGTGTTATAATAACAATGTTTCTGTTATATACCATAACTTTGTCACTACAATAAAAAAACCATCACCTGACCATTGGCATAAAAAACATAATAAAAACATTATAAAAATTAATTAATTAATATAAAACATTATAAAAATATTATAAAATTAATTAACAAATATAGAAAAAACTAGTTTATCTTAATATTTAAACACTGAAAATTTACGTCAATTTTAAAATAACTTTTGCCTCTTTGTTTGCCTCTATGTTGGCTGAGGCAATATCATTTTTATATCCTTTAATGCCACAGCTTTTATTTCAGGAATCTCTGGATACTTAAACTTTTGGCATTCTTCTGACATTCTTAAATAGCTTATATCAAAATTCGTCATCATCATTTGATTTATTGCTTATTAATTTACCAACATAATACATTTCACTACGCTTTGTAAGGAACTGCACAAGAACAAAATCCCCCTCGGTTGGTTCCCTATCTAACTCCCCAAACTACTTTTAGACGAGCAAGTGTATTTGATGAAATGGTGAATTACTTCAACAAACAATTCTGCAGTCATCCAACCAGACTGCTTGGCGAGGCCTAAAGTGTTAGCTGGTGCATCATTTAGCATGTGTGGTTTAAAATGAACTCTAGGAAAAATCATTGCCGGTGGAAGGCTATTACCATTTGCACCAATGATGCAACAAACGGTGACTAGAGACCCTTTTTCACCACTGGTTATTTGATAAACCTGTTTAGCACCCTTTTCAACAATCACTTTTCGAGGAGTCTGCACTGTAGTTACACTTGTTTCGTCAAGGTTGTATACTCTGCTACCATTAGCAAACATTTCACTTCTTGACATAACATCAGAAAGCTTTTCAAAAACTATATTTACATTAAATCTATTACAAGATGTTGCTGGACTAAGACTACGAGCCTCAGGTAATCTTAAACTAAGATGTTTGTTACGTTGCATAAAACCTAGCAATCAATCGATTCCTGCTAATTTACTAGCAGCCCAGGAATCAGGAAGGCTTGTCTTATTATTTTTTATAGCAGTTTCATACGCTAGACGACGACAGTCAGTTGTTGAAAGTGGAAAATTCATTTTTGAACAAGTCAATAAATATTCTGCCAGTTGTGATTCTTGTTCGCTGGTGAAAATTTTACGGTTATCATACCGAGGAGTCATGTATATAACTGTGCCTGGTTCTGGAGTTTTCATTTTCTGTACGTACCTGAACATAGAATCACAAAACAATATTTATTAACCAGAATTATATTACGGCTTATTAGTTTTAATTATCTGGCCTATAATTTTGTATAGGTGTAACCTTATAAATTAAGCTATAGGCTACTTACCGGGACACAGTTTGAAAATAAAGACCTTTCATCTCTGCTGCTCTCCAAATACTAAGTCCATAATTAATAACCATATTTACTGCATCTTTCATAGCTTCAGAAGTGAAGGAACCCTTTTCTGTTTTACGCAAATAAAGTCGCACCATTTTCTGAACATTCCAGAAAACAAAAGTTAATTTTAACAGTATTTCGATGGTGGTTTAGCTTATATAGGACTAAATTTACATATAAACATGCACCTAAGTATATATTGGCTTATATACACATTTATATTTGTTTATATAATTTTAAATACAAATGAGTCTACGTATAGTTAGTTTTTAACTAGCTCAGATTCAATATTATGATTTTTTTTTTCATTTCAACAAGAGCAAGTTCTATGGTTAAAACTGCTGGATTTTAATATCAATTATCAGTATTAGCTGTGTTCCTCGTGTGTAGAATTTCACACCAAAGTAACATTGGTTAATGAATGGGGCACAATGAGACGTCTCATGGTGCCCCCACACTTTGTCTCATTGTGTCCCACAAGAACTATATTGAAATAATGACGAAGAACTAGTATTTTCAACTAACCTCTCAACTTCAAAACATGTATTAATATACACAAACTGATACACATTACAGTAGTAATATCATTATTGCACTTAATGAAATAGTAACAAATTTTTTAACACAAAAAAGCAGTTATAAAAAAAAATACTTTTCTTATCTTAGAAGAAGAAATATTTTGTAAAAACCAACTGCTGCATATAATGGCTTCCACAACACAGCCACACTACTGCATGTAGTACCACTGTTTACCACTATATTGCCAGCGCTCCAGTGTTACCAGTCTGAGGGAAATTAGAAATTATCAATGTCTCATTGTACCCCGTGTCTCATTGTGCCCCCAAGTCCCCCCTATCTAGTAGCCTCTGTAAAAAAAAAAAAAAAAAAAAAAAAAAAAAAAAAAAAAAAAAAAAAAAAAAGGTTACACCAGGAACGCCAAGAATTACTGGCCCGACTCAAACCCGATGTAGTACTTCTCAATGAGACCCACTTGACCCCTGCGAACCGGTTCCGACTGGTCAACTATGTGTGCTATCGAAACGACAGGCCGGGCACTGCTGGTGGCGGTACTGCCGTCGCGGTGAGGCTCAGTCTAGAGCATCACCGAGTCGTCTTGCCTGCAACGACTCACCTGGAATTTACCGCTGTGGAGATGTTGAACACTCTAGGCGGTGTACTCTTGGTAGCGGCGTATAAACCGCCGCAAAAAGAGCTCCTTCACCCCGATCTTGCGGTCGCGTTCGATCCACACAGGAGGGTCATCATGGCCGGCGACCTGAATTGTAAGCATCGCGATTGGAACAGTCGCTTGACTGCCCCAAACGGGAAGCGCTTACGCAGGTTTGCAGATTCACGCAGGGTGACAGTGATTGGGCCCGCCCAACCTACGTTCTATCCCTCATAACTCCGCGCGGCTCCCGATGTCTTGGACATAGCGGTGATCCAAGGAATTGACTGCCCGTTCCATGTGTCCGCGCTAAAGGAATTATCGTCCGATCATCTCCCCATCTTGATACACGTCGCTACCCAGCACGTCGTACGCAGAGATGTCAGGAAGGTGGTAGAATGGGACCGCTATGGCCCGGCGTTAAGTCGCCGATTGCCAGAGGCGGGACCACTCGAAACCGTCCGCCAAGTCGACGAGGCCGTTGCCGCGTTTGACGAGGCTGTCGTATCTGCGATCGACGTGTCTTCCAGGATGAAGCCTGGCGTCACGCCCCACTGGCAGCGGATCCCAGAGGAGACGACTGCTCTCGCTTGCGACAGAAATCGCCTCCGGAGACGCTGGCAGCGGACCCGTGATCCGGCCGACAAGGCAACGTACAACCGGGCGACCGGTATTTTACGTCGTGAAATGCAGGCCTACCGGAGACGCTGTTGGGAACTCGCCGTGGCCCAAGCAGGGGACGGATCGGACGAAAGTAGCCCTTACCGGATACCTTCGGCGTTGGTAGGGAAGACGCGCCGACCTCGTATCCCAGCCATTGCTGGACCTTTCGGTCAAATCCTGGCTCGCCCGGAGGCGAAGGCCGAGTACTTGGGCGCGTGTTTTGAGCGACAGTTCGCTCCTAACCCGCCCATGGACTGGGACTTCGATGAAGAAGTCAAGAACGAAGTGGAAGACTTTCTGTCTCTTCCGATCACTGCGGAGCCGGCCCATTACTAGGGAAGAGGTCACAGTTCGGTTCGTTGAACTCGTACCGAGAAAAGCTCCTGGCCCGGACGGCGTCTCGAACGCCGCTCTAACTCGACTCCCGGAGCAAGGAGTACTTTTCTTGCTTGCGCTGTTCAACGCGTGTCTAAAACTGGCCTATTTTCCCCAGAAATGGCGTAAGGCGACGGTCATAGTGATCCTGAAGCAGGGAAAGGACGCTTCCCGTCCCGGCAACCTCCGGCCCATTAGTCTACTGTCAGCCACGTCAAAGGTCCTCGAACGTCTTGTACAACGGAGAGTCCTAGACCATCTAAAAAACTTCGATGTACTGGTCCCCGAACAGTTCGGTTTCCGTGTGGGGCATTCCACCACTCATCAGCTGATGAGACTGGTGGAATACATCACGGGCGCCGGCTGTCGGAAAGAGCAGACTGTCGCCTGTTTCCTAGATGTGGAGAAGGCCTTTGATAGTGTCTGACATGACGGGATCTTGTTCAAGCTCCGGGTAATCCAGCTCCCAGATTGCTACCTTCGCTTGATTGCTAGCTTTCTGACGGAGAGGACTTTCTGCGTGAGAATAGATGACCATGTCTCTTCCGAGAGACGCATTACAGCCGGGGTACCTCAAGGTAGCGTGCTAGGGCCTCTCCTGTTCTCCGTGTACGTCAACGACGCACCCAGAGAGCCTGGAGTCCAGATGGCCCTGTTTGCCGACGACACGGCGGTCTATACCGCCGATCGGAACGCTGACAGGGCTATCCCACGACTCCAGCGCGCACTCGATGCGTATTCGACGTGGACGGAAAGCTGGAAAGTTGCCGTCACGAAACCAAGAGCTCCGCGGTGCTATTCTCAAAGCGCCGGAAAGAACCACGAGGACGAGTGAGACTCGGTAGAACGTATTTGCCTTGGTCGAGAGGGGTTAAATACCTCGGTGTCCATCTTGATCGTCGGCTCACCTGGCGTGCCCACGCTGAGACGATGCGAAAGAGAGCGTCCGCTCGTCTCGCGCAACTGTTTCCGATACTTGTCAACAAGGTTATGACCCGCAAGCTGGGTAAGTTGATCGTCAGCGCGTATCTGCTCCCGATCATTACCTACGTTATTCCCGCCTGGGGTTACCTCGCAACCGTTCATAAAAGAAAGTTGCAAAGCCTTCTCGATAGGTGTCTTCGGCTAGTGGCCAAAGCCCCCTATCGGTTCCCTTCTCGACTTTTGAGAAGAGGACTCGGTGTCCGCTCCTTGGAAGACACCGCAAGTTTGCCATAGAAAATACCCTTGTTAAAACATAAAATGTTGCTGGTAAACTACCCCTTTCCCTTAACCGATCTTTACCAAAATCAATAGACCTTGAGTACTTTACAACTCAGGCACATATGCAAACAATTATTTGATTCTGTTTGAATGTGCTGCAGTTATCGTTCGTCATAGAAAAAATTATCCTTGCTAAAACATAAAACGTTGCAGGTAGACTACCCCTTTCTCTTAACCGATCTTCACCAAAATCAATAGGCCTTGAGTCCTCTACAATTCAGGGCTGTATGAAAAAAATTATTTGATTCTATTTGAATTTGCAGCTGTTATCGTTTGCCATAGAAAAAATTCTGGTACCAAAATTCTACACACAGACACATAGACACATAGACAGACACACAGAGACACTTTTCGAAAAATTACTTTTCTTCATGTTTTGAGCGTAGTACAATCAGAATCAGCCGTTATTTCGAGCACGATTTTTTCGCCATCACCATACTTCTATTTCCTTACGGAACATGGAAGTAAAAAGAGTTACTACTATATTAGTGTACACAGCTGAAAAATTATAAAACAGCCTAAAAATTAAGAGTCTTTTGACTTTTTTGACCCTCTGGGCTGATACGGTCCCATTCGTCCCTCCCCGTAAATACGCCCTTGATCTCATATATCTTGTATGTATTACATTATAGTTTGTGCTTGGAGGAGGGTTAAATTCAAGCAATTTATCCGCGTCAGTGCAACACGCCTACTACCGCTTCCGTGGTATTATTAACAAGTCGACTGCGAGGAAAGCCAGTATGACAAATGTTCCACTGGATGTGCAACGTACTGTACATATCAGCTAGTGGCACACTTGATAATGGCGTATTCTCGTGTTAAATTATAGACATTGAGAGGAGCGCACATTGTAGACATTGGTATTGTAATACAAGGCACACATACGTATGTTAGCGCCTTTAGGTCATACGCCGCGAAAACGTACGTCACAATTATCGTTATACGGACTAAGTGGCTAAGGAACCATATAGAGAACTTTTGAGTTGCATGGTGAAACTGTACATGGAACACACTTGTAATTTATTTCGATTAAGGTTTACTCTTTGTCTACCTTTAAGATATGTACAGGAAGTTATGACACTTGCAAGAAGTGATATTTGCTCAGAGACCGAAAGTAGTGACATTTGCTCGGAGAAACAATGGCTCTAGGAAATTCATAATGATTCGAGGAAGTGTAGTATGGTATTAAGCAGTTGCATTTGCACAGAAGCCAACAATGTGTTTTAAAACCTGTTACGTGGGCAACACGTTTACATAAGCCCAACAATAAGTAGGCTACTTTCATAAAACAATTAATTAAAAAAAGAACGTTCATATTAACGAATTTCAACTAATCATTTGGAAACAACTTATATTTGCAGTTCTTTTCATTAACTTGACCAAATTCTCTGCGCCAAAATCCCAGATATTTTTATTGACATTATTAATTATACTAACTACAATTAAACATAATTAATTATAATTATTATATCATATTACATTATAATTACATATATAATTTATTTAATTATTTGCGTTATTTTATTAGAACTATTACTATTAACATGAAACGGATCATTATTATTTTAATATAGAATATTGAACTTTCACTTGTGAAACTTACTTGTTTTCTCCCGTACGCGTTTCGGCGTGATGTGCGCCTTCTTCAGCGGATTGAGACAGACTCTGTCACAAGTGAAAGTTCAATATTCTATATTAATTTAGTACTGCGAAAAAAGAAGATGAACCATCAAAACAACCATTATTATTTGTTACTGTTATTGTTATTATTATTATTTCATTTCTGATATTATTTTGTTCTTATGTTGCTATTGGGTATATTACGATAACACATGTACATTCCGAGCAAGTGTCACTCCAAGCAAATGTTCTAACAACCCGTGTAGAGGTTTCCGCTTTGGTATCATCCAGATTTTGTGCTCATGCGTAGGACGGTTGACTTTACAAGTGCAGTCACTACGCACCAGGCCCAACCAACCAGGCGCTAATTGTTACTTTTTCAGTTGATTGAAATTATATAATTTACCTCTGTCGCAAAAGTAATAGAAGTAATACAGGTTCCCTTCTTTGGAAAGCGAACATTGGCGTAAACTTGGGGGGGGGGGCGTGAAATCTGTGCGAGGAAACCAGCTGCACCTTGAGGAGGAGGAGGAGCTCACTGCCAACAATTCAGTAGTATCGTCAAGTTGGGCTTACTTCAGAATCTAGGGTATGTTGGGATGGGTTTTGAGAAAAACGTGTTGACCAACTTATCTTGTAACGACTAGGAGCGTATTTATGGGGAAGAAGGACGACCGGGAGGACCCCCCTGAGGGTCTTCATAATGGTTGAGGAATTTTATTAATCTGTTAATTTTTAGGCTGTTTTATTATTTTCTCATCTGTTTAGGGTAATATTGTAGTAACGTCTTTTTTAAAAATACAAATAGGTTTATTACTCAGCATTTGCATATATTTTTGAAATGTGAAATATCGGAAATCAGTGCAGTGACCCTTGAAGAAGTTTTTAATGAAATGACCAAAACATTAATGCGAATAGACATTATACTCTAAAACATTTTCAAACAAAACAGTGTACCTTTTCTGATGTGTGAAATTTTCTTGGTTTAAACAATTGTAGTTCTCATTTTTAAATGTAAGTAAGATGTCAGTAAATATCTTGTAAACTATGTTTCAATAGAAAGTACTTCTATTTATTATTACAATTTATTTTGATGTTATTGACTTCAGGATGTTGTCTCACGTTTTCCACCAACTTTGAAGACTGTAATATTTGCAAGTCTTAACTTGTTTTTTTTTCTTTTGTATGAACCAACACGACCAATGGCTAAATTCTAGATACGCTACTGATAACGACAAAACAAACACTACACAACATTCCAATTTGTCGTATTTGGTGAGGTTTACTACTGTTATTAAAATATTGAAGGCTAAAATAACAGATGTTTCTTTTACATGTAAAGGCTAAATTTAAATGTTTACTTTTAAGGAAAGATATGCCGGATGAAGAAGTGGAAGAATATGTAATCAATAGGCCTATAATATGTAATGTGTTTTCAGCACTGGAATATACCCGGAAACCAAAAGTACAATGACTTGAAATAACTACGCAAAGAAGATTAAGGAACTAACTGCAGAAACGAGAACATTTTGTAATATTCTTTTTAACTAAAATGATATGTTTAAAATTACTATGTTATATGATAAACGTTTTTGAGCGTTTAACTCATCTGACAGTGTCATAAATGAAATTATTCTGGAAGTTATACAGGTTTTATTCAACAGATATCTAGTAGGACGATACATACCACAAACAAGCATGCAAGTAAGTTACTACCATATCATTTCATAAGAAATGAGGTAAAAGAAACTTCTCCCGACTACCATTTTATCACAGATCCATAACTATTGAACAGAGTAATCACCAGAGTTTGGGAATCAAGCTGATTATGAACCAAACCATTTACTTACGCTTACAAAATTATTTTAAAAAGCTACGGAGAATTACCTTTGCCGTTAAACGTAAACTTAGTAGATTATGAAAAGACTTTCCGATTCTGCTGAGTCACCGACAGACGACCAAATACCGGTTTTGGATTTTCTGGTACTTTATTGTCACTTGTTCACGTGGTCACCGAATGCAGTGCATTAAATTAATGTTATATTACTATCAATTATCTGATACACGTTACTGTACAAAGTAATGTAACTGAAACTAGAAAACAAGGAAACACCTGTCATGCGAACGTTGCGTGGCGTTGGTTGTGCTCCGTGAATGTTACCGCGTGTTCGTCTTAATAAGTACAGCCTTGAGGAGACGTGGACACTTGTCGTTCTAATTACCGTCACTCCGCTAATTGCTAGCTTAAAATAGTCTTATTTGCTGTATTCTCAGTACTCCTTAAAATCTCCTGCAATAAAAAAAGGCATCGCATTTGATTTCGTTTCCTGTGTTTCATTCGGAAGTGTAGGTTAATAATTAAGAAGTCTGTAGAACTAACATTGGCGTAACGTAAATTTTGTAATGGGAACGACATAAGTTAAGGCGGTACGGAGATAGATACGCAGCAGAACATTTAGTTTCTTTCAGTTTACTCTGTCACCAAAGAAACCTGTTGTACCATGAATTCTTGTTCCTATTCTTGCTCGATGTTTGCCTATCTTTTAGCTGAGAAAGTAATCGGTCTTTTATATTTCGGCTGGCATCGCAGCTCGTATGTTAAGTTACACAGAGAAGTAACCTTTAGGAAAATAAATATTTTATCTAAATCTGGGCAACTTTTATTAATCATGCTGAATAGTTTGCGTTATACAACTAGTCAAACTGTACACAAAACAATGCCTTCCTTCACATGTAATATATCATGTTATTAAAAGGCTTGTGCCAGTGTACAAATATTTAGCGCTATCATACGCACATAAACACACAAAAGTAAGCTAACACTCTGAAAAAATTGAAACTGCATATTAAATCAGTAATCCTTCGCAACAAAAGGGGAGGCTACGCAGCACTTTACATCTGACGCTGGCGTACTCTGAAACCGTAGACACCACAATAAAAGCCACTTTTGCGGATGCGCTTCACACCACATTGCCCGCTGTATACCAACATGCACAATATACGCCGAGCCGGTCTGGTGTACGGAGCGACTGCAGGCTGCCAGAATGTGGGAAAGGAGATCAATGACTGTCACTTTATTCTCTGCTCGTTTAGATGAAATATTTATATTGTTTATGTATAATTTTATAAATCGTAAAGCAGGGAACCCTAGGCATATATTCACGCTAGGCTACTGTTAATTTATAAATTAATTTAATTTTTGAACGTAACTAAAAAAATTTGTTTTCTAATGTTAATGTTAATGGCTTCTTTTGTACTATACTAGCTTTTTCAGATATATGGACGATAAACCACTTATGTGAGCAGATTACTATTCCAGATATTATCCAATTCACTTCTTTCCGCAGGCTAGGTCGACTTGAGAGGTGATTTTATGGTACTACCTTGGTAACAGGACTTCTAGATTAGGTTAGGTTAGGTTAATAGTCAGGTGCCATAAGGAGTGGTCTACTAACTCTACTGGTCACTCATGTCTTTCGGTCAGAGCCGCCTTTAGGCAGCCGCGGGCACCCACAACCTCTCATAATCCTCCCTAAAATCAAACAACAGCCAGAAGAACCCACTCCTCATGTTCTATATAACGATTGTTTAAAGTTATATGAAAAAGTTATACTATCAACCTCAATGAAACTGACCAAGTTAGCTTGCAGTTGTAATCCTCAAAGTGCAGTTGAATAATTAGGATAATATTTCTTTATTATTTAGTGTTAAATTTAATCCCAGACAGTTGAACGAAAGATTAGAAAACCGTAATTGCTAACACTCACACGTTATATAACCACGCATGTTGTTCATACACAAAACGCATAATTTACAAACATCCAGCTTACTAGCACTGTTATTGACACAAAGACACAATCGCATGTGTGAATAAAGAGTGATAAGAAAACGGCTGACGGTAATGTTGAGCCAGACACGCAGCAAATGCTACATTCGTTACTGTGTAATAACAGACGTAGCGGTTCTCAGATGCAGTGCACCGAGAGATGACATATGGCTTGGTGTAATATCTAATTTATTCTCGGAAAGAATCCCGCTGAACTGTATAAAACAAAGCAAATAACTCTGTTATCACAGAGTGTTTTGTCATTTGATAGCGTGTTCTATGCACCCGTTTTTAGACATCATCACAGCATTATATACGTACAAAGCCATGCTTACTAGACTTGCGAATAGCATTCAACTGGAACTGGAATTGACAGTTTTTTATATGTGATCAAACAGACTTACATATTGGTTTATGTTTCTGTAATGGACAAGTTTAAAATGTAGAATGTAATGAAAAATGTAGCGGAACCACAGCGCATATTTTAACAGCCGGACTGATATCTTTCTCTATGCAGCGCGATTCATGCTCCTCGCCTGTCGTAGAGAGTTCTTCCTAATCTCCATGGAACTGACCACTTTCCTTTGCTTATAACAACTAACGCCCCGAGCAGCGAGGTATACGTGCAAGGAGGTGCTGGATGGACCGTGCCAACTGGACTGGCTTTACCGAGGACTTAAGACCTGTCTACGTTGGTGGCGATGTAGGGCAGAATATCTGTCGTTTCTATTACGGAAACGGCTCAAAATCACATTCCGTGAACTGGAGGTTCTTGACCGAGGACACGAGTGGCGCGGTGGAATGTGGAAGTTGTGCAAGCGGCCACAGAGAAGCGGAGGTATTTCAACAGGTTTAAACATGTACTAACTTTAAACAACCCGATCGCTTATAAGCGTCTTACATCCGCAGCTCAGCGAAAGATCCTGTTTGCGGAAAGAGACTCTCTTTCTCTCAATTGGCGCTACAGCTCTTGGAGAGCCTTGGCCTCCTGGACAATCCGCCTCCAGAGGTCTCGATCCTGTGCTCTTAGTCTCCATCTTCTTACACCGAGGTTGCACAGGTCGTCCTCAGGATCATCCAACAATCGTTTTCTGGGCCGACCCCTCCTTCTTCTTTCACCAGGTCTCCCCGTAAACATTTTCTTTAATGTGGATGTCTCTGACATTCTATGGACATGCCTTGCCCACCGGATTCTACTTTCCTTAATGTCAATGACGGTATCTGGTTCTCCATAGATTTGCTGGATTTCTGCATTCGTCCTTATTCTCCATGTTCCTTGGACGTTCACTACACCAAATATCCTCCTGAGGACTTTTCCTTCCCACCTGCGCAACCACTCTTCCTCTATCATTGTCCAAGTTTCGGATCCGTACATGACCACTGGATTAAGAGCTGTTTTTTAGAGCTGAATCTTGGTTGCTCTGCTTAAGTTTTTACATTTAAATATTCCTTAAAGGGAGAAGTCACATCTGTTACCAGCAGATATTTCTTTTATTCTTCGGTCATAACGTTGTCCTCAGTAACTAGTGAGCCCAGGTATTTACATTTTTCGAACTTTTGAAATTTGTGCCCTCCAATTACCAGGAGTGCTCTTCTCTCTTGCATTTTACTGACTGTATGTATATTTCGTCTTTTCTGTGTTTCCTTTAAGGCCTAAATTCGTTGCGGCCTGCTCTAGACTCAAGAAACCCTCTTTTAGGTCTTGTTGGCTTCGTCAGTTAAGTACTATGGCATCAGCATAATCTAGACACTGCAGCATTCTGTTAAATGTGCTTCTCACATGCCGTTTCCGCAGTTATTTGCCAAAATGGTCAACAATCCGCTCACCCGATGATCTGATGTACAATCTATTACCCTCCACCATTGTGGGTACAAGAATCACCATTCGACTGCTACCGAACTGGTACATTTAGAACACGCAGTCCGAACGTGCTTTACGGGACGAAAACATATGTTTGGCGCTTGTTTTTTTGACTTAGAGAAGGCTTTCGACACATCATGGAGGCACAACCAGAAGCGGCGTAAGGCGTGGGCGACGTGGGCCACCGCCTACGGCCTCGCGGTTCGAGGGGCCTCGCGCCTCGAAGGTTTATGCAGCTTTCTTTAACTCATGAAAAATATTTAGCTAGGACCATTAAAAGCCGTGACCGCGAGTAAAGATTTTACTCATCATAAAACGATAAATCCCACCGGCTAGCAAGCATCTGGCAATACTAACCAACCACATTCGTTTTTTAAAAATTTAGTCTAGCAACCAGTGTTGCCAAATTACGGGTAATTACCCGAACTGCGGGTAAATTTACCTTATGCGGGTAAGGTAGTGGGTATTTTCTATCATTGGTAACACTGCTAGCAACATTTGCTGGCGTTGCGGTGACTGTCGCGGGGAATCCCCGCCATAGAGGTATATAGATAGAGGTGGTGAACTGGCTGAGGAACCGTCCGGCTGGAAAAGAGAGATGGAATCACGCGAGTTCCACTCTCGCGCATGCGCCAGTAGACAAGGATAGAATTTTGTTAACAGTACCAGTAAGTACAGCCTCCGCTGAAAGGAGCTTTTAAAAATTAAAACTAATAAATTATTTAAGAAGTACAATGGGTCAGCAAAGACTTTCAGCTTTGGCAGTTTTATCTATTGAAGCAGATACAGCATCTAAGCTGGATTACGATACAGTTATTAAGGAGTTCAGTAAGGCTAAAAGCAGGAAATTTCTGTTTCTTTAATTCTTTACTATTAGTTATTACTTAATAATGTTAGTTAAAGTGAAGATGTTTGCATTTTTATGAATAAAAATTTGACAGTTTCAAAAAATTTTTTTCTCTATATAAAATCCGTCCTCTTGCGCCACCAGAGGGCCTCGCAAAATTTGTCTTGCCCACATCAAATTTAGATCTTGCCCCGCCGCTGGGCACAACATATTGCAGTGTCTTAATAGATGGTAATTTATGGAACCTTCAGAGTTATCACAAGGTTCGGTAAGTTCCTTCCGTGTCGACGACGGGGAAATCATTTCAACATGGGGTGTGCTGGAAAACGGGATGCTTCAGGACTCTTCTCTTAGCGGAACACTGTTTATTATTACGATCAACGACATCTTTAAACGTACTGAAGCAAATGATGAAAAAGTCCCTATACGTTGGCAACCTTGCTTTGGTGTATTCTTCGTTATTAACAGGGATAATGAAATACAAGTTGCAAAGAGCCGTAAGATTACAGCGAACGCCGAAAATGTGTAACTTTGTTTTCAGTTAGCGAAGATGACTTGAGTCCATTTACGTCCCAAAAGAGTAAGATGCCCGAACCCGAGTCTGAAGATAAGCCGAGTTTGTAATCAGTATAAAAGGGAAGTTGGATTTCTGGGGTTCTCTTCGACAAGGAAAAGGCACATCGAAGATCTGGCTGCCAGATGTAATTCAGCGTTCAATTAGGTGTGTCTCTCGTATCAAGTAGGGTGCAGATAGGTAAGTGTCGCTGCGCATTTACACAGTTCTGATCCTTTGGAAAATGCCAGAAGATCCTATTCTTCAGCCAGAAACTCACCTACATCTATTAGACGTAGGGCATAACGCAGTGACCCTTTGAATTTGAATCTAACTGTCAGACTTTTGGCATCACAGAAAAAATATAAATGCTATGTTCCGGCCACCCAAACAATAGGCAGGCGTCTTTAGGATAATTATAAGCTAATACATGTAAAGAAATAAATACAGTAATACTCTACCAACGAGTGATAGAGAGTCACAAAATAATAACAACAAAAGTGCACATAATATATAATCAAAAGATAAATGATACAAATAAATTCTTACTATGAAAAAACATACAACGCTCACAAAACACAAGCACAATGTACACGAAGACAAATTATCCTGAAGACGGCTGCCGATTGTTGTTTGCGTAGCTGAAACGTCGCATTTATTTCCTTTCTGTAACGGCAAAAGACCGTCAATTAGATTCAAATTCAAATGTCTGAAATCCATCACAGCCATCTTTTAAAGACGCAGGGTTCCGTTATTCCACTGAGCTTTTCGCACTACAGATTAGACGTCATAAATAGCCACTGAACAATGCTTCAAATATCAAATATACCTTGGCAACTCCTATGAACCACATGGCGTTCGCTAAGAACAGACGGACTCGGCGTTGCACATCCACTCGATCAACTGGTTCTCTTCGATTGTGCCGTCTGAAGTACCATCCTGGCAAATTAGGAAACCAGAGTGCCGTTTGGATTTAACCGGTGGAGGTAAGTCAGCACACCCCTTTGTGTGGGGGCTTCGATTCTGTTCAGTGATTGTAGACTACAAAGAGCGCGTCGTGCTTTGTACTGACGGATGGAAGACAGCAAACGGAGTGAGGAGCGTGTCTGTTGTTCAGAGCGCCTGGGAACTGCCGAGGACTGCGAGTGTATACACCGCTGAGTTACTTGCCGTTTGACACTCTTCGGTACTGTGAAAAATTAAGTCTGAGGCGCTTTGATGACTGCACAGGCTCGCTGATTTCGATAACTGCCAACGACCTGTTACCACATGGTAGAGGCACTGTGCCATATGTTACATCAGGTTTTGCAATATAATTTTACATGGGTGCCAAGCTACGTAAGCATCAAGGGCACCGAAGACGCTGATTTTGCCACACGAGTCGCTGCAGACAGTCCTGAAACAGACGTCTTTGATGTAAGAACCGCCCATTTGAGGACTGCTGCCACATCAGCAATACTTACCTAGTGCCAGCAAATATGGTAAACCTTATGCACCAAACTACGAGCGGTAAAAGAGAGTATCGGTAGATGGCAACATGCAGGAGATCCTAGTCGAGGTCTATTCGTTTGTTTCAGAATACGTGTAGGATAGGACATACGAATGTGACGTAGTCGTACCTGCTACAACCTGAAAAAGGCCATTATGTAATACATGTGGCAGAGTATTCAGAGTGAAACACGTTATAGAGCAGTGCTCTGCTCTCCGAGCCTTAAAAGAGAGATGCGGGGTCAGAGATGATCGGGAAACCGATCTCACCGATGAAACAACAGTGACTGAGAGAACTCTGTCGTTCTTGAAGAAACTGACTTGATTAACCGGATACAAAACAGTAAAATGCTTATCCTGGGCGATAGCTAATTTCCACAGAAAATGAAGACTAACCTTTTTTCTGATTAATGTTTTAACGTTGAGAAACCAAGGCTTAACACATTTATTTGTAGAGCTTATAAGATAAAAAAGTTACTGCCTATTAAGAAAACAACGCTTATTTTTATATTTATAGTAATTAGACCGATATGAAAAGAGTTAAAAGTAACTGAAAATAAGTGCGTGGGTGCGTGCATGCGTGCGTGTGTGAATGAGCAAGCCACACAAAGCAGCAAATAATATTAAGCAACACGCTGGAAAGGGTAGTCAGTTGCCAAATCTCGTCTCGGGCGCGAACAGCTCCGACCTTGAGAGTTCACTGAGTAACAATTTACGTCACTGCACGCAAACGCCAGCTGAGCAGACGTCATTAGTATAATGACCCCGAGTTTGTAAAAGTAATTGAACTGAAAAATAAACTTATTCAATTGGGAATAACGTTTTCTGAGAACACGGACATAACGAGACTACCGGAGCATAAAGGCAAAACTACTGTATGTCTGGCCGTTTAAGTTTACTTGTATTCGGCATACGGAAATCCTTAACCACAGCGGTCAGTGTGTTTGAAGATCAGGCTGAAACCCTGACCTTTCGCGATTCACATTCATGCGGTTTCTTTCTTTTCTTTTCCCCAGATTTACGGTGGCTGAAGCGTTCGGCGTTTCATTGCCTACAATTTTATGCCACACCGTACTCTACACCAACAGGCTTAACTCCTGCTGCGCACTATACGTTCACCTTTGATCGTGTCTGTTGATAACAACAGTGGCCATTATGTCTCTTAATTGTTTTCAGACGTTGATACAAACTGGAATTTGAACATCTAGAAAATAGAATAATAGCAAGCGGAATGGCGGAGCAGATAGCTACATATTGCATATAAAATATCTGTAATCGTCAAGACGACTATACCGTACAGCAGTTATTGTACCATCGAAATGTTCGTACTCATATACCCAATTAACCTACTTATTTAATTCGACTTGTATGACTACATTTTTACCGGCTTTTTGTTGGCCTAATTTTTGACATTTCCTTTTCCCTTTATCCTTCAAGGAGGTTAATCCCTAAAACATCCCCCCACCGCGTTACTGCTACATAGTAATATCATCATCATCATCATCATCATCATCATCATCATCATCATCATCATCATCATCATCATCATCATCATCATCATCGTCATCTTCTTCTTCTTCTTCTTCTTCTTCTTCTTCTTCTTCTTCTTCTTCTTCTTCTTCTTCTTCTTCTTCTTCACAACACGGCATAGGCAAGGTGCTCCCTGTTCCGCCTTTAAATAACCTCCAGCCATCTCTTCCTAAGTTAATGGGTCTACCCACAAACCTGTGTCCTATAGGTTTGTTTTTCCAGACTTGTTTGGAATCTGACATTCTTTCTAAGTGTTCTTTCTACTGTTGTCTGTAATCTTTTAATTTTTCATTCAAGTTGAAAACTTGTAACTCTTCTCTTATGGCCTCATTCTTTATACGGTCAAGTTTAGAAGACCTTTGAACTCCTCGTCAGAACGCCATTTCCGTGGCCTGTATCTTACTGTCTTGTTTCTTAGTTGTTGTCCATAATTCACACCCATAGGACAGTGCAGGGGTTGCTATAAGTTTGTAAAACTTTAATTTTGTATCTTGATGTACATTGTTTATAAAAATACGCTCGATTATCTCACAGATCGTCTGGAATTGCCTAACTTAATATAAATATCATAATTATTATCATAACCAATATCATTTCTCAAATAATTAAAATGGCTCACCTGTTCTAGAAGATGGCCATTAATCATTATTTTTGTTCTTATTGGTTCCTTGCCTCAAAGTACCATTACCTTTGTATAGTAATATCTGGAGCTAAATAAGAATCCCTAAGAACTAATATTTAGGATTGAGGAAACATTATGAAGACTACAAAGACTATTAAACGTAAATAGCTAATTCTGACTTTACACTCGTTACTTTTTCGCTCTACTCATGTCTTTAAAAACTGTTTTACTCTTTATGTAATAGAATCTTTTACTTATTACAGTTGTTTTTCTGGTGTGTTTTTCGATGTGTGGTCAAAAAACTTCAACTTCTACAGATAGATTTCCTGTTTACGTAGCTGTCTGCCAACATTCTGCACAACTCATGATAAGCTTGTTTAAAATCTCTGCACGCTTGATAAACTTTTGCGTGCTAGATTGCTTACGTATTGCTTGATTTGCGTACTAGTTTCATAATGGACGACCGAAGAAAATGAATTTTGCCTTTCCATACGTTTGGTTCTTTCCGGTATTTAGTATAAAATCATCCATTTTCCGATTAAATTATTTTTTCTCTCTCCCCCCCCATCACACACACACACGCGCGCGCGCGCGCGCGCGCGGATGAGTGGATGTTCGGAGAAGAGCAGCGAGGAAGTCAAGGAAGGAGAGAATAAGGAATCCTATGATAAGAGGAATTATGAGTATTTGGAAGGAGGTAGTAGAAATTGTGGAAGGTAAAAGATTGGGATGGTGTGAATGTGTTACGTTAATGGGGGATGGAAGATTACTAAAGACAGTCAATCTCTGGGAACCACATGGAAGAAAGAGACGTGGAAGACCGTGGATGGACGGATAGAGTTAGGGGATTGTATGACGATTACATAATGGACATACACTATTGTATGGTTAAGAGAAACCACAGCTTTAACCCATTAACAACAAATTATTACCAACAAAAATAATTAGGCTACATTCCATTAGATGGTAACATAAAATATGATTTTGTTCGTGGCATGAAAATAAAAAAAGATCAAGTCGGGTGTTCTAAAACATATTTAGCCGCAAAGTAAATAAGTACAAAATTTTGCTGTTTCCGGAAATGGACACAATTGTATGATAACGAGTTCAGGAGGGCGTCGCTCTGACGGTTTCCGCTGTCGGGTCCGCCAAATTGGTGCAACGCTTGCGCAATCCAGACGTACTGTTTCAGCTCATTAACGCCTTTTAATAACCGACATTGTTTATCCCATAGTGGGGTTTACAAGCGATTTAATATTTAATTTTTTAGTATATTTATTTAAGTTACAAACGTTTATCAGCCTCTTCTCGAGTAAACTAAAGTGGAATCAAACTATCGAAATACTTTTTTAATATCATAACAACATATTAAATAGGCATAAACAGTATTTTTTCTGCATGAAATAATCATTTTATGAAAGGAAAAGTGGAGATAAAATTATTAATCTATATTGTGATACAGATATAAGAAACTTAAGTGGCCCAACATGTATGGTAATTCACAGAATAATAGGCCTAATGTACAAGAACGCGTGCAACAAATCTGACTTTTATGAATTTCATCGGGGAAATTCGTTAGCTAAACCGTGCTAGTGTGTGATTATCAATGAGGTGATACTTTTCGGCGGATCGTGTGAGGTGACACGTTTGTAACGTGTTCAAGTAATGTAAATAATATGTTTATTTTTATATTATCAAGTATAATTAAACTGATAACTGAACAAATATTCCAATTATCACTGAGCTATCTTATCGTTTGGGGGCGTATCTCGTGCGGCACATTTCGAAACGGAAGACATACGTATAACGTAATTAGCGACGGCTGAAAATAAACGACAAATAAAATTAATACATTTTCACAGTGATACTTAATGACTTTTGAAAAACTGTTTGCAAATTTTTACATAGAAAGCGAATAGGCCGATTTTTTCTCCAATCCGGAGGAAAATTTTTGTTTGGGGTATTCGGGGTCTTACATACGAAAACTTTATATTTGTTAATTCATTACTCAGTTTATGAAATTGTGACGATCAAACTATGGAAATACTTTTTTAATATCATAACAACTTAAACATTTTTATATGCTGGTGGCGCCGTAGTTGTCTATTCGTCGTCGTCGATGTTAACCGCGTTTCTAGAGTGATGCACAGTATGTGTTGCTTCGAAATGTATCATGAAAATATCGGTCGAATCACATTTTTCTATGAGACGCGTGACCTACTCTAGCATCGATCCATCGGCTGTAGGTTCTTGTCACACCGTTTTAGTGTCTAGAAAAATATCCGTATGGCTACACCGTCAAGCTGGTGGGAAAAGGGTCAGATCACAAAGGATGAACGTGTGTAAACTGGAGGTAAATGCCATTGAGAACTGGTATGTGTTGATCATTAATAAAGTAAATCCTTCTCGAATGAGTTGTTTCATTAGCTTTCCCAATGCAGAATTTCTGAGTATACGTGCTTAATAAGTAATGATGGACGTTTGCTATAATTTGGTAAAACGAATATTGGTGCAGTAAAAATTTCATTTGTGATCATGTCTGTTAAAAGAAATCTTCATTATACCAAACAAATTAAAGACTACATTTTAACAATGTGTTTTAGTGTTCGTTAGGTTACGTTGAAAGTTTCAAAAATTTGATTAATCCATAAACAAATTGATCAGCTTTACTGAGTTTTGGACGCGAAAAATGATATTTGTGTATGTACAGAAATTAATTGTAATTCAATATTTATAAAATTATATGGTAACAATCCTGAATTTTCATTTTCCGTGAGGAAAATGAGGTGATCAAATCTTGAAGCTAGTCTTGTCCCCCCCCCCATCGAAAGAACAGATCCTAGTTACGGCATTCCTATGTTTAACTTCCATTACTATTTTTTCACGAATATTACTTAGTATAACTTTTTTGTGTTTATTAATAAATATTTTCAATAATGTTTATACTTTAATTAAACACCTTACAATATTAAACGTAGTGCGAAACTTACTACTCAAGTAGCAATGACCTTTTCAAATACATCGCAGTTTAAAATGAAAATTTTTGAAGTTTTTTGCATTGGATACGATGGCACTATTAGCTCTTGATGCTACCTTTGTAAAAATTACGTGAGGTATTAAACCGAAAGGAAAGTTTTAGGAGGATAGAATTATTTTAATATCTAAAACTAAGTCAGGTGACAAGTCTTTTGAACGGCACGTAACGGTAGTGTAACACAAACAGCAAATACCTACGAACAGTCCAAAGTTTATCTTCCTACGTGGTCGTGGTGTGGCAACTTACTCAAGACCTTCCCGTGCGACTAACCGTCTTCCTACTTGTTTGGCCGGTGTGGCAATCGCCAATAGTTCTAGATTCTTGAAACGGTGTGGCAACTTACCTCCACGTCGATTCATCTGTCTCTTTAGAACGTCTTGCGACTTTTCAGCCAAAACAGCTATCTTCACTGGGTCCCTAGAACTCATGGTTTTTCGCATACCTTAAGTATTACCTCTCGTCCCTCTGCCTTCCGTATATAAGCCTACTGTAGCACTCCGTAAGCAGCCTCCGTTCATACTAGGACGTGACCATAAGCCTTATAAACACTTGGAACCACTACATCCTTTGATCTATTCGTTTCCATTCAATGCCACAATTGTCCTACATCTGCTCCAATACACATACATTTGGTTTTCTGAACGTTGATCAATATTTTCAAAATTTATCGTCCCTTTTCAACTTCTATGTCACATAGTCTAATATTTCTTTGTTTTCCACAATCTCAATTTGTCTGCTTCTTGTCTGTTTCACGAGCCGATTATTATTAATTATTTTTCTATTTTCCACTGATCTCATTAGCCATTTGAGTCAGTCCATGTGCGAAGCTATTGACTACTTATTTTTTGTAATATTTTTATTCCCATTACTAACGTTTACAATGTTCATTACATTCACAGCGCTAGGAATTACCTGCTCACCACGTACTGTGAGCAGTGACAAGTTAAGGTTTATTAACGTCTTTGCCGGTCCAATTAGCTCTTATCGCCAACAATTTTGTTACATATTTATCGTGCACTCACTGAAACCTTATACAGACTATACTAAATTTTAACATGAACTAAAAAAAAAGATCCTTAACATTCCAAAATTAACTCCTAAATAATCCTGTTAAACCTTAATCCACATCAGTGATTACAACTAAGATGTAGTATTAAAAATTTTTATTAATAATATAAAATAATTAACCTAATATTTGGCAGTTATGGCAATATTCAACATAAAATCATCATCAGTTATTTTCTCTGTGTTAGCAGTCTTCATAACAACCTTGTCGAATTTTGTTGCTTCTCTGCTATGTACAATTTTCCCTCGAACGAGGCCTTTCGGTTTCGCAACCATTATCAAGTTCTTCCTACAAAGTTGTACATAGCAGAGAAGCAACAAAATTCGAGAAGATAAAATCATCACTTTCACATTCAACTAAATCTGATATAATCTTAGAAAATTAAATGAAATTATTATGATAATTGTTATTTGTAGGGTCGTGTATCCTGTGGGTGTTGTAACTATCCTATTAAGAAATTACAAAAACTGCGTTGAAATACCTTCATCTCTAGTCTCTTCGCTGGTCCACTCTGCTAGTACTGCATCTTTGGAGTAATTAGAATTACAGCATTTTGTGATAGATGGACACTTGTTTGGGACACCTTACAACGTTCGGGTTGGTGGGAGCGGTAAGGCTTCTCACACTTTACTTTTACATTGTATTACTTATCTCCCGTACGAGGATGAGGTTGAGTATTGTCTATAGTATTTAGTAAAAACACTTGGCATCTGCGTAATTTGATCAAAGCTCGATCGCTTTATAAAGAAGTTCTCAACACTATTATACTGTTACGACAAACAGTCTACGTGTTTGTCGAATGTGTCAGAAGAATCTCGCTCTAATGTGTGGCATACGTGACTCTAGACGCATTCACGAGAATTTTCTCGAAGCCGCCAGCCGCGGGGACTGTGTCAAGGCCGCAATTAATTACGTAATACACACTGGCGCTAAGACGTAGTTTGGAACGTTGTGGTCTGTGAGCGGAGGTATAAATACATGGCGGCAGCGGCCTTAGTTTTCAGTATTAGTTGCGATATATTTACAGTGCGGTCCGAGTTTATTGTCGGGCGATTCCAAGTGATTATCTGGCGATATTACTGCATGAGTTCAAGTGGTTATTAGTGAAGTGTTTAATAATCGGGCGGGATAATTGTAATACAATTGTGTTTAATTTTAGTGGACATTTTATTGCGTGTGAACAATTTTCATTTGATTTGTTGTAAGAGACTGTGTTGTTAATTACGAACTGTTTAACTGTGAAAATTAAAGCTGGTGATTAGTGACTTAATTGGTGTCTTGATTTTGTTTCCACTGTACCTACGACGATCGAGTAGGCCGTCGTAACAGTGGTGTCAGAAGTGGGATAGAACGGTTAACAGTGGAAACAGTGGACACTTTATACAAGACGAGTGTAATTCGTAATTAATCGGAAAACAATGGATGCAAGTCAGATGATGGAAGCTTTCCAAACGCTGCTGCGACAGACACAGGAAGAAGCAGAAAGACGACAGGATGAGAAACGCAGACAGGAGGCGGAAGAAGCAGAAAAACGACAGGATGAAAAACGCTGGCAGGAAAGAGAAGAGGCTGAGGAACGTCAGAAAGCACTAATGCTAGAAACAGAAGAAAGACAAAAAGAAGAACGTAAGCAGGAGGCAGAGGAACGGAAGCGTGAAACATAAGACATCAAGGAGTTAATACAGGAGCAAAAGCAGACACAAGAACAAACCGCTGCAGACTAAAAACGAAGTCTGTGTTTATAGTTTATCAGCGTAAAGAGAGGTCTAAAAGAAAGGTGGTGTTCAACGATGTGATAAAAAAGTTAGGGAGGAAGAGAGAAGAAAACAAAATAATCGCAGTACCATAATGTTACAAATGTGCTGCGTGGAAATGAGAACACCTCAATGAGTAGAGTTAATTGAGGTGTAAAACACAAATACATAAAATAGAATCCAACACATAGGACGACCGGCAATTTTGTTAAAGGGAGAGAGCTTAATAAATGTCGAAAGAACGTATAAGCCTAGGAGAGTAAGGGCGTATATGGTCCCTAAATACAAAAGGTATTATTGAGCTTCTAAAGCCCCGGATATGCAGATCCGAAAAGGTGGCTTCTGACCAATGGTAGGACACCAAACCGGCTTGTCGATCTGTGGCTTGATGGGGGAAAACCTAGATTGTCCAAACCAAATCCTCGGGTTGGGGAGCATCGGAGGCGGATCCAGGAACTCGATTGGATTGTTGTCGGAATCGAGGCTGGTGTGTGGTTTCAACTGGGTGGCTGCCTTGTTTGTTCTAGCCTTAAGTTGTGAACTTTATGGTTACTTTCTGCTATTAAATTTCAGATACTCCGGATCCCGTGGAGGGTAACAACTGCATGTCTTCCTGCAAATGGTATCTACCGGCGAATGGTTTTACGAAAGTCTGTTGATTGTTCAAACGTTATCGTGACATGTCTCCAAAATAGACAGACAGATGAACAGATAAATACCAAACGACCGAGTTAAAACTGAGAACTCTCTTGACTCGTTCAGTTGTATGTTATAAGATCTATAGCCTATGACAAACTCTAGCACAGTGCTTATGCTGACATTACAACACACTGTTCCGCTGAGAACCATGGCATCCTTAATAGTAGAACCGTGGCATCTTCTCTTTGGAGAAGATCTAACAGTTCTAAGTAATTACCATTGTTTATTGAATCTTCCCCTTCATAAATTACTTTGAAATCGAAGCTTATGTTTCCAAGAGAACACAATATAAGCAAATATTTCAACAAAGAGCCCATTTTGTTTCACGATTTCCTAATATTTATTAGCCTGAATTTTTCAGAGAGATTACGTTCTATTTTTTAGCGTCCCTGGAAATGGAATTTCCTCGTTCTGAATATATTTTATTGAATTCTGATGTCTCTCCGCTTTTCTAAAGACGTTTCTGTAACCGTTACTCCATGTATAATCCACTCCTTTTCACCACCAAACAAAAGACACGGTTTAGTTTAGAACATCGGGCATACCAAGGAAACTGGAATTTCCTAGCTACTTTACCGGCAAACTGTATAACGTTTAATTTAGTGTAAATCTTTTGTTTTTGGTATCACATTTTTCTTCGTAAGTCCAGGACGGAAACGGCTTACTTTTTAGTAAGTCGAAAAGACTTGATAATGACTTTAAAAAGGGCCGTGTTCACTTGTTTCAGACGATATATATGTCAGCCTTAAGCGTTACACAACTAACTAAACCTAAAAATTTTATAAACTGGTTTAGTTTATATTTTCTGTTTAAAAGCAGAATTTCATTGAATTCATTAAAGGGAATTCAGAGACGCTTAAAGATGTTTCTTTCATTTCCAAATATACGTAGATGTTTACTGTTTAATGATTTCTATTACGTGACTAGTTTTGTAGTTATTTTTATTTTACTTTCATATACGCTTAGCTTAAAACCTAGCAAGTAACTGTGAAGAAAGAAATGATATTTATTTACCGCATACGCAGACTAAAAAATATTTGTAAATATTCATCAATCAGTCAAAAAACAAACACTTTTCTCTCCCTCCTCATCAGTACCGATGACCGAACCCGTATTTTTTGTTCCATTGTTTGTCAAATTAGGTCAGACCAGAGCAATATTTTGTTACGAAATGTAACTGATAATTATAGTTTATTACTAGGCTTACGAACGATACGAACGGCTTCGAATACACGACTGCAACTAATACTAATTTTGTATATTACGTGTTAATTATTCTCATAAAAAAGCTATTACCCAGTTAATTCAACATGTATATAGCTACTTGCATACGTGCTGTACACAAATGAAATATAAGCCTATCTAATTTGCAGGCTGTTTGTTTCACAGCTAATAAGAGTTTTTTCGCAAAAGAAAATAGAACAGCGTTCTACGTCTCTGAGGCAAAGAACACGAGGAAACGTTGTTCCTTCATTAAAAGCCGTCTCGACAACCGCTCGCGGGTATTGTCTGCTTCATACAGTAAAATCGAGCTACGACTATGAAAAATATACTCTACACGGCACGATGGTTTACAAATTAGTGTTTAGTTTAAAAAAGCATAAAAAGCATGATGCCCTTCAAGAACCGATAAATCTAATCTCTTCAGTATTGAAGAGAAAGCTGAACTTGCATTCATAATTGAATTGTCTATTGTTTGTTGGTTACAATGTAAAGCAATTATAAAAAAACTGATAAAATTTAAAAATAATCTTTGTGAAAAAAGTTTTATTTTTAGATTCTAGCTACATGTAGTTCTCAATACTATTTATACGTAACGCCTAAAGTTTCACAGAGTGTAACAAATTAGGTGATTAGAATGTTAATCACCTTCCTTTATGTCTATAATTTTTATCTGAAAATTAGAATGGTATGGCTATTTAAATATACCTTTTTACCTACCGGTAATGAGTGTCAGACCATCTTTTTAGTTTTGAAATATACTCGTTCTAAATTTCTCATGCTGAAACCAACTGAATTGTGAACCGTTTTTGCCAGTGATAACAAGATATCGGAATGCAATCTGTCTTTGGGACTGAACCAGTTGACTATGACATCGTTTGTGTTTAAATTTGAGCAAAAAATAGAATATATAACAGGGCCGATGCCAGAACAGAGACAAAACAAGCGCTAATCGCTTGAGAAATGGTTCTATTGCGATGTGATCTGAATGAACAAGTTGCTAGAATATCTGACGTAGAATTCTATGCGGTGAATACTCCCTTTTCCATTTTCTCTAGAGGTAGTAGTATCTTTTGCACAGATGTTTGATCAGGCGTCTGGCTATATGAAGACAATACACTATGGTACGAGTATAGATCATAATGGGCTCGCGCCTCCGCAACCATACAAGAATGGTTATTCTTGTATGGCTGCAAGATAACCTACAAGCCATGTTTCCGTAGGTTATCACACGTCAACCGTGTTTCCCCGTTTGGGAGAGTCGAAGTCCAAGCCGGTTAGCCGCTGCTATAACCGCTTTGATTTCCCAGAGGCCAATTGAGGTAGCCTTTTTACAAAAGAAAAGGCGCACGAACACGGTGATCGCGACCTGTCGAACCTCAGCGCGGTGTTATGTGCTTTTCTGTATGTACATGGCCGGAAACATGGAGGCCCCGGTAGGACGTGCACGCACGCAGGGGTCCATCTAACAATATTCTGCGCCTTCTACAGTATGCTTCCAGTTCACAAAACCTACATTGTTTAAAACATTATTTCAGTAATTACCCAACACGTAAGTAAGCACAGAATATTGCTAGTACATAGAATGCACATAATATATTTAAGGTTATCTAAAATTTTGCTTCTGACTTCGTAAACAAATGTTTTCTGTACCTTCCTTATTTTTACCGCAACATTTTTGAACGAAATGTTTCGCAGTTAGATCGATATGGACGTTACACACTCACACGCGCTCGCGCGCGCGTGCTGATAACAAGGAAACGTGCCATTGAACTATTTTGGAATGTTGCCATTTTTTTTCATCTTCGTACTCTAATAATAGTGTAATAATAGCCTTGCTTAAAGGATGAAAACAATGCGAATAATTGTGTTATTGTTTACACTTACACAAACTGTAAGCGAAACGTTTTGAACCTAGTTCACAAGAACAAAAGTTTTAGTTTTTCATAAGTTTACTGGCGTGGTATGACCTTTTTGTGTTGAAACTTCGTGTTCCATTTTCGTTTTACACAACGCGTGTGCACACGTACATACAGATCGCGTGTTGACGTCCAGAAATTATCAATTAATGATTACTACCTGATAAATAATGTACAAATGTTTTAGTTTTGATAAGAGATTAGTGATAAAGAACAGTTTACGTTTTGCAAGTGGCATGACATGCGTTTATCGGGAACTCAGGTTATTTTTAAATAATCTACAAGCCACCTCAACCAAACAAGCGTAGATCATATATGAATATTTTTTTTGTAATATTGTACTTATGAACTGTGTATACCTTTTCTTACTCAAAATTTTTTTGTGTGGACGACGTAACGGCGGAGAGCACATGGAGTTCACCAAACACACTGCACTCTTTATGCTTTTGTGTGAACGACGTAACGGCGGAGAGCACATGGAACTCAATAAACACACTGCACTCTTTATGCTTTTGTGTGGACGACGTAACGGCGGAGAACACATGGAACTCACCAAACACACTGCACTCTTTATGCTTTTGTGTGGACAACGTAACGGCGGACAGCACATGGAGCTTACCAAACACACTGCACTCTTTATGCTTTTGTATGGACGACGTAACGGCGGAGAGCACATGGAGCTCACCAAACACACTGCACTCTTTATGCTTTTGTTTGGACGACTGTGCCGCCCCTTGGCAAGACAACACAAAAGTCGGGAACTAGTTTAATTCTTTACCAGTAAACTAAACCAGCTGCCGTTGTTAGTAAAACTCTTACTAACAAATTACAAAACAAGTATGGTATAGGAAACTGACAAGGTTTGCATAAACTTATTCACTCACTAGGTATTAGCTAAAACATCTCTTTATTGCTATTGAAATATTAATCAAACATTATTCCTGATTTTAAAGAAAGTTATTTTAGTAAATAGCGCTTTTACTGCTTCAAAGATCTTAATTATATTATTCTTGTTATATCAAAATTTATTCATATAACTGTTGCTTTTAATACCACGGATCCGGGTCTCAATTTTCTCAAAATTATTAATTTATCAATATATACATTACGGTTACTATTACTTCTTACAAAATTACAAAATATACAAATCTGATAATTTGTTCATTACATTGCGAAAGTTCTTTAAAGTTCTTTGTTACTTCTTATTAAGGGGAAATTTACAAAAGTTGTGGTTTGATATCACCTGAGGTTGTTGTTGTATTCTTGGGACATCTCCAGTTGTCTTCTACGGGTTGAGTACGTTGTTCTTGGTGTATCTACATCGGGTTGATTTTTAGTTTACTTGGAGCTCTCGAAGATAGGTTGTTTACTTGAAGTTCCACATGTTGTAATTTCACTTTTCTTAGTGCAGATTCTTGTAGTTCACATTTTCTTTATTTTAATTACAGTTATAGTTCTCACTTTGCAGTACTACAGTCTAGTAGTTAACTATGTTACACTTACATTTGATTTTGTTGTTAAGAGATGTGTTGGCTACCTTTTTCTATTTTATTTATATATTTTCTCACAAACTCTAGACACTACATTATTCACAATAACAAGATTTCACGCTGGATATACTTCTAGAGAACATACACATACGTATATGTGTACAACACCAAAACTCACGTCTACTCATTGCGACGTTCTACGGCCGAATGCGCTACGGTTTAGGGGAGAGGGCTCAGTAAGCTAGTGCGTATTTACGCACTAAGAAAATAGTTCGTACTTTTCCTATTATTATTTATTCATTAATTAGAAGATAAATACTTTATGTTTATTTTATTATGACTTAGGGATTTCTTTATTTCTCTAGTCGCATTTTTAATTATTTAAGTAATTATTATTATTATTCACTACTTAATACTTTTCTTGGCGTGTTGGTACTGGAAGGTTTCAAGTTGATTCAGGAATCTGGGTATAGGTAAGGGTGTATGATACTCTTACTTATTAAAATTAAAAATTTTTAATCTGTGCGATTTTTTGATACATTTAAAATCGTCACATCCTCCTGCACTTAACTATGAAAAACAGGGGGGTGGAATAATAGAAAATCTAATAAACACTTATATTTTTTCTTTCGTGAAATTCCCTTTCTCTCGTTTCTTAACATTTACCTTAATATTATTTACATATAAATAGATATTACTTATCTATTAATCTATTTGTTACTCTTAGTTTCCCGTAACTTCCCAATATAGTGGCCCGACTGATTACCTTGCATACTCTAACTATATCGGTTAGCTTTCTGCATTTTCTTTATCCCTTGTAAAGAATTTTCTTTAAGTGCGGCGCCATTGTGACTATGTTACGTCTTTATCCCTATATCTCTTAATTCTACTACAGTAATCTAAAGTTGATCCCATACTCAACCTTAGATCCTATCTTAACACTAATTTCTTATTCTACTGAGATACGCGGAATTTCACAAAGCGGGCATCTTTATTTACATTTAAACAATGAGCAGTTACAATCTAAGAGGGGTCAAACACTGGACGCATTGTATTATACACATAGTTGTAGCTATTATTTATCAATGCAGGCTTTCATAAGAATGGGGTGGCTTACCACAATATTTGCTGCACGAACAAGTTTGTCTCTATTACTGTCAAGCTGGGGGAATTATTTTGAAGAAGGCCACGACCGGACGTTTACACGACTCAAATATACTTTTATTATTATTTTCTCTTTACTCATTTTACTTCTACACTTTACACTTTTATTACACGTTATTTTTATTCAAGCTATTGAAATCTAAAACACTCAAACGACTTAATAATGAAGGTTTGTCCGGTTTATTTTCGCGTAACGTCTTGCGAAGTTCCGCGACAGTTACATTAGAGTAGGGGAGACCATGCCATAATGCTTCATAGGTTAATTCGTCTTTCAACAAGAAATCGGGGTTAAATTGAGTCATTTTTGATAATAACCACTTTACACACGACGTATTACGAACGACAAATCTTATGTCACTTACTTTACTTCGTTTTCTTAATGTTTAAAAATAGATAACATTAATTCATTTAAACACATACACATATATCTTATTTCATATTAAGCTTTGGGATGTAATCTTATCTTAATTAATCAACATAACTGATTTCACAGCAATTAAATTCTCAGTATTGACATATATAATTAATCAAAACAAAACGATAATACTATTTTAGTAGAGAGAAATTTCATATACGGAAAGTTCATTGATTTAACAAACAGCACAAAGAATCAGCTGTTTTGGGGTGTCGTCTAGTTGCATAGGGTGGTAATTCAGAACAATACAAAAACAGGAAAGAGCTTGTCTAACGTGGCTTTGTTTGCTTTAGGGAGGAGGGGTTATGAATGAGATGGGTTCTTACAAAGGGGAGAGTTTATATTCCTCAAAACATATTTAACATGAACCAACTGGCTTGGAATTGACTTGTTTGGAATTGTTTCCCTACCAGCTATTACTTGCTTAACACGACAAACTCGCGATACTAATATTATTATTATATAATTAAAATTTTACTCATTTATTTATTTATTTTTTTTTTATTTCTGAGTGAATAAATTTATGTTTGTCCTTTTTTTTTATCGTTAACGACTTATAAACTTACACAACAACAATTACATAATTATGTTGCAATTTTCTGTACGTGACACTCTGTAAACAATATTTTTTTTTACCAAGTAAATTACACAATTTTAAATTCAGCAGAGTGGCGCAATTTTGTGCCGCCCCCTGGCAAGACAACACAAAAATCGGGAACTAGTTTAATTCTTTACCAGTAAACTAAACCAGCTGTCGTTGTTAGTAAAACTCTTACTAACAAATTACAAAACAAGTATGGTATAGGAAACTGACAAGGTTTGCATAAACTTATTCACTCACTAGGTATTAGCTAAAACATCTCTTTATTGCTATTGAAATATTAATCAAACATTATTCCTGATTTTAAAGAAAGTTATTTTAGTAAATAGCGCTTTTACTGCTTCAAAGATCTTAATTATATTATTCTTGTTATATCAAAATTTATTCATATAACTGTTGCTTTTAATACCACGGATCCGGGTCTCAATTTTCTCAAAATTATTAATTTATCAATATATACATTACGGTTACTATTACTTCTTACAAAATTACAAAATATACAAATCTGATAATTTGTTCATTACATTGCGAAAGTTCTTTAAAGTTCTTTGTTACTTCTTATTAAGGGGAAATTTACAAAAGTTGTGGTTTGATATCACCTGAGGTTGTTGTTGTATTCTTGGGACATCTCCAGTTGTCTTCTACGGGTTGAGTACGTTGTTCTTGGTGTATCTACATCGGGTTGATTTTTAGTTTACTTGGAGCTCTCGAAGATAGGTTGTTTACTTGAAGTTCCACATGTTGTAATTTCACTTTTCTTAGTGCAGATTCTTGTAGTTCACATTTTCTTTATTTTAATTACAGTTATAGTTCTCACTTTGCAGTACTACAGTCTAGTAGTTAACTATGTTACACTTACATTTGATTTTGTTGTTAAGAGATGTGTTGGCTACCTTTTTCTATTTTATTTATATATTTTCTCACAAACTCTAGACACTACATTATTCACAATAACAAGATTTCACGCTGGATATACTTCTAGAGAACATACACATACGTATATGTGTACAACACCAAAACTCACGTCTACTCATTGCGACGTTCTACGGCCGAATGCGCTACGGTTTAGGGGAGAGGGCTCAGTAAGCTAGTGCGTATTTACGCACTAAGAAAATAGTTCGTACTTTTCCTATTATTATTTATTCATTAATTAGAAGATAAATACTTTATGTTTATTTTATTATGACTTAGGGATTTCTTTATTTCTCTAGTCGCATTTTTAATTATTTAAGTAATTATTATTATTATTCACTACTTAATACTTTTCTTGGCGTGTTGGTACTGGAAGGTTTCAAGTTGATTCAGGAATCTGGGTATAGGTAAGGGTGTATGATACTCTTACTTATTAAAATTAAAAATTTTTAATCTGTGCGATTTTTTGATACATTTAAAATCGTCACATCCTCCTGCACTTAACTATGAAAAACAGGGGGGTGGAATAATAGAAAATCTAATAAACACTTATATTTTTTCTTTCGTGAAATTCCCTTTCTCTCGTTTCTTAACATTTACCTTAATATTATTTACATATAAATAGATATTACTTATCTATTAATCTATTTGTTACTCTTAGTTTCCCGTAACTTCCCAATATAGTGGCCCGACTGATTACCTTGCATACTCTAACTATATCGGTTAGCTTTCTGCATTTTCTTTATCCCTTGTAAAGAATTTTCTTTAAGTGCGGCGCCATTGTGACTATGTTACGTCTTTATCCCTATATCTCTTAATTCTACTACAGTAATCTAAAGTTGATCCCATACTCAACCTTAGATCCTATCTTAACACTAATTTCTTATTCTACTGAGATACGCGGAATTTCACAAAGCGGGCATCTTTATTTACATTTAAACAATGAGCAGTTACAATCTAAGAGGGGTCAAACACTGGACGCATTGTATTATACACATAGTTGTAGCTATTATTTATCAATGCAGGCTTTCATAAGAATGGGGTGGCTTACCACAATATTTGCTGCACGAACAAGTTTGTCTCTATTACTGTCAAGCTGGGGGAATTATTTTGAAGAAGGCCACGACCGGACGTTTACACGACTCAAATATACTTTTATTATTATTTTCTCTTTACTCATTTTACTTCTACACTTTACACTTTTATTACACGTTATTTTTATTCAAGCTATTGAAATCTAAAACACTCAAACGACTTAATAATGAAGGTTTGTCCGGTTTATTTTCGCGTAACGTCTTGCGAAGTTCCGCGACAGTTACATTAGAGTAGGGGAGACCATGCCATAATGCTTCATAGGTTAATTCGTCTTTCAACAAGAAATCGGGGTTAAATTGAGTCATTTTTGATAATAACCACTTTACACACGACGTATTACGAACGACAAATCTTATGTCACTTACTTTACTTCGTTTTCTTAATGTTTAAAAATAGATAACATTAATTCATTTAAACACATACACATATATCTTATTTCATATTAAGCTTTGGGATGTAATCTTATCTTAATTAATCAACATAACTGATTTCACAGCAATTAAATTCTCAGTATTGACATATATAATTAATCAAAACAAAACGATAATACTATTTTAGTAGAGAGAAATTTCATATACGGAAAGTTCATTGATTTAACAAACAGCACAAAGAATCAGCTGTTTTGGGGTGTCGTCTAGTTGCATAGGGTGGTAATTCAGAACAATACAAAAACAGGAAAGAGCTTGTCTAACGTGGCTTTGTTTGCTTTAGGGAGGAGGGGTTATGAATGAGATGGGTTCTTACAAAGGGGAGAGTTTATATTCCTCAAAACATATTTAACATGAACCAACTGGCTTGGAATTGACTTGTTTGGAATTGTTTCCCTACCAGCTATTACTTGCTTAACACGACAAACTCGCGATACTAATATTATTATTATATAATTAAAATTTTACTCATTTATTTATTTATTTTTTTTTTATTTCTGAGTGAATAAATTTATGTTTGTCCTTTTTTTTTATCGTTAACGACTTATAAACTTACACAACAACAATTACATAATTATGTTGCAATTTTCTGTACGTGACACTCTGTAAACAATATTTTTTTTTACCAAGTAAATTACACAATTTTAAATTCAGCAGAGTGGCGCAATTTTGTGCCGCCCCCTGGCAAGACAACACAAAAATCGGGAACTAGTTTAATTCTTTACCAGTAAACTAAACCAGCTGTCGTTGTTAGTAAAACTCTTACTAACAAATTACAAAACAAGTATGGTATAGGAAACTGACAAGGTTTGCATAAACTTATTCACTCACTAGGTATTAGCTAAAACATCTCTTTATTGCTATTGAAATATTAATCAAACATTATTCCTGATTTTAAAGAAAGTTATTTTAGTAAATAGCGCTTTTACTGCTTCAAAGATCTTAATTATATTATTCTTGTTATATCAAAATTTATTCATATAACTGTTGCTTTTAATACCACGGATCCGGGTCTCAATTTTCTCAAAATTATTAATTTATCAATATATACATTACGGTTACTATTACTTCTTACAAAATTACAAAATATACAAATCTGATAATTTGTTCATTACATTGCGAAAGTTCTTTAAAGTTCTTTGTTACTTCTTATTAAGGGGAAATTTACAAAAGTTGTGGTTTGATATCACCTGAGGTTGTTGTTGTATTCTTGGGACATCTCCAGTTGTCTTCTACGGGTTGAGTACGTTGTTCTTGGTGTATCTACATCGGGTTGATTTTTAGTTTACTTGGAGCTCTCGAAGATAGGTTGTTTACTTGAAGTTCCACATGTTGTAATTTCACTTTTCTTAGTGCAGATTCTTGTAGTTCACATTTTCTTTATTTTAATTACAGTTATAGTTCTCACTTTGCAGTACTACAGTCTAGTAGTTAACTATGTTACACTTACATTTGATTTTGTTGTTAAGAGATGTGTTGGCTACCTTTTTCTATTTTATTTATATATTTTCTCACAAACTCTAGACACTACATTATTCACAATAACAAGATTTCACGCTGGATATACTTCTAGAGAACATACACATACGTATATGTGTACAACACCAAAACTCACGTCTACTCATTGCGACGTTCTACGGCCGAATGCGCTACGGTTTAGGGGAGAGGGCTCAGTAAGCTAGTGCGTATTTACGCACTAAGAAAATAGTTCGTACTTTTCCTATTATTATTTATTCATTAATTAGAAGATAAATACTTTATGTTTATTTTATTATGACTTAGGGATTTCTTTATTTCTCTAGTCGCATTTTTAATTATTTAAGTAATTATTATTATTATTCACTACTTAATACTTTTCTTGGCGTGTTGGTACTGGAAGGTTTCAAGTTGATTCAGGAATCTGGGTATAGGTAAGGGTGTATGATACTCTTACTTATTAAAATTAAAAATTTTTAATCTGTGCGATTTTTTGATACATTTAAAATCGTCACATCCTCCTGCACTTAACTATGAAAAACAGGGGGGTGGAATAATAGAAAATCTAATAAACACTTATATTTTTTCTTTCGTGAAATTCCCTTTCTCTCGTTTCTTAACATTTACCTTAATATTATTTACATATAAATAGATATTACTTATCTATTAATCTATTTGTTACTCTTAGTTTCCCGTAACTTCCCAATATAGTGGCCCGACTGATTACCTTGCATACTCTAACTATATCGGTTAGCTTTCTGCATTTTCTTTATCCCTTGTAAAGAATTTTCTTTAAGTGCGGCGCCATTGTGACTATGTTACGTCTTTATCCCTATATCTCTTAATTCTACTACAGTAATCTAAAGTTGATCCCATACTCAACCTTAGATCCTATCTTAACACTAATTTCTTATTCTACTGAGATACGCGGAATTTCACAAAGCGGGCATCTTTATTTACATTTAAACAATGAGCAGTTACAATCTAAGAGGGGTCAAACACTGGACGCATTGTATTATACACATAGTTGTAGCTATTATTTATCAATGCAGGCTTTCATAAGAATGGGGTGGCTTACCACAATATTTGCTGCACGAACAAGTTTGTCTCTATTACTGTCAAGCTGGGGGAATTATTTTGAAGAAGGCCACGACCGGACGTTTACACGACTCAAATATACTTTTATTATTATTTTCTCTTTACTCATTTTACTTCTACACTTTACACTTTTATTACACGTTATTTTTATTCAAGCTATTGAAATCTAAAACACTCAAACGACTTAATAATGAAGGTTTGTCCGGTTTATTTTCGCGTAACGTCTTGCGAAGTTCCGCGACAGTTACATTAGAGTAGGGGAGACCATGCCATAATGCTTCATAGGTTAATTCGTCTTTCAACAAGAAATCGGGGTTAAATTGAGTCATTTTTGATAATAACCACTTTACACACGACGTATTACGAACGACAAATCTTATGTCACTTACTTTACTTCGTTTTCTCAATGTTTAAAAATAGATAACATTAATTCATTTAAACACATACACATATATCTTATTTCATATTAAGCTTTGGGATGTAATCTTATCTTAATTAATCAACATAACTGATTTCACAACAATTAAATTCTCAGTATTGACATATATAATTAATCAAAACAAAACGATAATACTATTTTAGTAGAGAGAAATTTCATATACGGAAAGTTCATTGATTTAACAAACAGCACAAAGAATCAGCTGTTTTGGGGTGTCGTCTAGTTGCATAGGGTGGTAATTCAGAACAATACAAAAACAGGAAAGAGCTTGTCTAACGTGGCTTTGTTTGCTTTAGGGAGGAGGGGTTATGAATGAGATGGGTTCTTACAAAGGGGAGAGTTTATATTCCTCAACACATATTTAACATGAACCAACTGGCTTGGAATTGACTTGTTTGGAATTGTTTCCCTACCAGCTATTACTTGCTTAACACGACAAACTCGCGATACTAATATTATTATTATATAATTAAAATTTTACTCATTTATTTATTTATTTTTTTTTTATTTCTGAGTGAATAAATTTATGTTTGTCCTTTTTTTTTATCGTTAACGACTTATAAACTTACACAACAACAATTACATAATTATGTTGCAATTTTCTGTACGTGACACTCTGTAAACAATATTTTTTTTTACCAAGTAAATTACACAATTTTAAATTCAGCAGAGTGGCGCAATTTTGTGCCGCCCCTTGGCAAGACAACACAAAAATCGGGAACTAGTTTAATTCTTTACCAGTAAACTAAACCAGCTGCCGTTGTTAGTAAAACTCTTACTAACAAATTACAAAACAAGTATGGTATAGGAAACTGACAAGGTTTGCATAAACTTATTCACTCACTAGGTATTAGCTAAAACATCTCTTTATTGCTATTGAAATATTAATCAAACATCATTCCTGATTTTAAAGAAAGTTATTTTAGTAAATAGCGCTTTTACTGCTTCAAAGATCTTAATTATATTATTCTTGTTATATCAAAATTTATTCATATAACTGTTGCTTTTAATACCACGGATCCGGGTCTCAATTTTCTCAAAATTATTAATTTATCAATATATACATTACGGTTACTATTACTTCTTACAAAATTACAAAATATACAAATCTGATAATTTGTTCATTACATTGCGAAAGTTCTTTAAAGTTCTTTGTTACTTCTTATTAAGGGGAAATTTACAAAAGTTGTGGTTTGATATCACCTGAGGTTGTTGTTGTATTCTTGGGACATCTCCAGTTGTCTTCTACGGGTTGAGTACGTTGTTCTTGGTGTATCTACATCGGGTTGATTTTTAGTTTACTTGGAGCTCTCGAAGATAGGTTGTTTACTTGAAGTTCCACATGTTGTAATTTCACTTTTCTTAGTGCAGATTCTTGTAGTTCACATTTTCTTTATTTTAATTACAGTTATAGTTCTCACTTTGCAGTACTACAGTCTAGTAGTTAACTATGTTACACTTACATTTGATTTTGTTGTTAAGAGATGTGTTGGCTACCTTTTTATATTTTATTTATATATTTTCTCACAAACTCTAGACACTACATTATTCACAATAACAAGATTTCACGCTGGATATACTTCTAGAGAACATACACATACGTATATGTGTACAACACCAAAACTCACGTCTACTCATTGCGACGTTCTACGGCCGAATGCGCTACGGTTTAGGGGAGAGGTCTCAGTAAGCTAGTGCGTATTTACGCACTAAGAAAATAGTTCGTACTTTTCCTATTATTATTTATTCATTAATTAGAAGATAAATACTTTATGTTTATTTTATTATGACTTAGGGATTTCTTTATTTCTCTAGTCGCATTTTTAATTATTTAAGTAATTATTATTATTATTCACTACTTAATACTTTTCTTGGCGTGTTGGTACTGGAAGGTTTCAAGTTGATTCAGGAATCTGGGTATAGGTAAGGGTGTATGATACTCTTACTTATTAAAATTAAAAATTTTTAATCTGTGCGATTTTTTGATACATTTAAAATCGTCACACGACGTAACGGCGGAGAGCACATGGGGCTCACCTAACACACTGCACTATTTATGCTTTTGTGTGGACGACGTAACGGCGGAGAACACATGGGGCTCACCAAACACACTGCACTCTTTATGCTTTTGTGTGGACGACGTAACGGCGGAGAGCACATGGAGCTCACCAAACGCACTGCACTCTTTATGCTTTTGTGTGGACGACGTAACGGCGGAGAGCACATGGAGCTCACCAAACGCACTGCACTCTTTATGCTTTTGTGTGGACGACGTAACGGCGGAGAACACATGAAACTCACCAAACACACTGCACTCTTTATGCTTTTGTGTGGACGACGTAACGGCGGACAGCACATGGACCTCACCAAACACACTGCACTCTTTATGCTTTTGTGTGGACGACGTAACGGCGGAGAACACATGGAGCTCACCTAACACACTGCACTCTTTATGCTTTTGTGTGGACGACGTAACGGCGGAGAGCACATGGAGCTCACCAAACACACTGCACTCTTTATGCTTTTTACTTTGTAGACTGAGATTTTGTTGTTGTAGCTTACCCGTTTCCCACGTGGTTCCAATGCGATGCTTTCCCATCGCTCGTGAATATTCCTGGGTTCTCTGTAAATTATTTATTATTGAGTTTCTCTACTAATCTTTATGACACTTTCGGCATGACGGTAGCGATTAATTGTACGATTCAGCACGTGCATGACGAGACTTACTCGACAGCTGAATACAAACTGGAAAAGCCGATAGTTAAATTGAGAATCACATCCACACGGAGAATGGCCTCTAGAGAATATTTTCAGGCACGTGAACAATTTTGAATCAATGTTTTCGACACAGCACAACAGAATGGAAAATAAGACAGGAGCCCGGAACGTAGTGCATAGTCATCGCCACGCGGGCCACGGCCCGGGTCGTGTAGGCTATCTCTCTATCCAATGTATTGCAGTGGCGTATCTAGAATTTGGTCTTGGGGGCGTTCCGGTTGAGTCGGCATCATACAAAAGAAAAAACAAGTGAAGACTAATCAACATTACTGTCTTTAAGTGATTGAAAAAGTATGATAATTTCCTGAAATCAATCCCATTAAAATATATGGTAATACATACAATAAAACCCGTTATTGAAACATCGTTTAGAAGATACATATTGACTGGATTGATTTTTCTATATTTCATATTTCAAACGTATACGTAAATGATGTGTAATAAACCTATTTGTATATTTAAAAAAGAGTTAATACTATATTTGCGTATACAGCTGAAAAAATAATAAAATAGTCTACCGGTCCCGTTCGCCCCCCCCCTTGTAAATACGTTTGAGTGTGCCTTAGTATGTAAGGAACATCATTGACCTTACTGTTAGCAATCAACGTGTTAAAACATTCAAATTGTATTCATTTATTAAAATATAGATTTGCTGGTACTGTATGTGAAAGTATGAGGAATTTTTTTTCGACCAGATATGTGATTTTATTTGGTGACGTTGCAAATATGCATTTTTGTATGAAAGTTTTCGCATAAAAATTTAGTAGTGACATAAAAATCCTAGATTTATAAATAAAGAACAAAGATTTAAATAGTATGCTTCGTACATTAAAATTTGTGCGTACACATTGTAACTATAAAAAAAAGAAGACACTTTATCTTATAAAAATCTTTTATTATCAACAATATTAGTAGGTATAATAGGATGAATTAGCAGGACTGATTACAGGATGAATTTTGTGTTAAAAACGTAACTTTTTGTCGTACTATTAGTTTTTTTTTATTTATTATAATGCAGTTTTACAATCTACTCATTTCACAGAGTAAAAGTGAAAGTGATGTATAAGTCGTCACTTGAGGTGGGACCCATCCAGCGATGATTACCACGTTCACCGGGTCAGGTCATCTGGCCACTGTCTCTTCAGCCTTCGTACATCCAGTGATGGATTGAGGAGCTCGTTGATCAGGTTATTGCTGTGTCCTATGTTGCGGTTCCTGTACTTAGCGGTGTGCATCTTGATGACATCAGAAATGTATGGAATGTTGAGGTCTTTGTGAAGAGATGAACCAGGGAGCATTCGTTATGCAGCGCAAGATTTTTGACTGAACTGTCTGCAGAATCTTTGTGTTGGAAGGTTTAGAGCAGCCCCACAATTCTATACCGTAAGTCCAGATTAGTCTGAGCACAGCTTTATAAATGATGACTTTGTTTGCGAGAGATAGTTGAGATTTTCTACCTATGAGCCAGTACATTTGCCTAGCTTTTAAGTTGAGTTGTTGTTTCTTAGCCTGAATGTGGGCTTTCCATGTTAATTTGTCGTCCAAATGCAGCCCCAGGTATTTAACTTCTGATTTTATAGGTATGGGGATATCGTTTATGGTGACTTGTGGACAAGAGCTACGTTTCATGGTGAAGGTTATTTGAGTGGATTTTGCAGAATTAACTCGGATCCTCCACCGCTGGAATCAATCTTGCAGGAGGTAAAGATGGCTTTGCAGTTCCTCAGAGGCTCGTTCCGGGTTGGGATCTACTGCGAGGATAGCGGTATCATCAGCGAAGGTGGCGGTGGTAGTGTAGTCTGTCACAGGTAGGTCAGCAGTAAATATAAGATATAAGTATGGCCCCAGAACGCTGCCCTGAGGCACTCCCGACTTTATAGGAGAGATTACTGACACAGTGTCTTCGATTTTGATTTGGAAGTGTCTATCTTGCACATATGATTTCAACAGTAAAAATAGTTGATCAGGAAGTTGTTTCTTCAGCTTGTACAGAAGGCCCTCATGCCAGACTTTATCAAAAGCCTGCTGAATATCCAGGAAGACAGCTGCGCACATCGTCTTCTTTTCCAGGCTATCCTAATTTTGTTCACTATTCTGTGGCATTGCTGCACTGTAGAATGTTTTTCTCTGAACCCCAATTGGTGTTCAGGGATCAGGTACCTAAAGGGCACTATTTGTTTTAGTCTGGTCAGGAGAAGTCGTTCAAATATTTTTGACAAGAGTGGAAGAAGCCTATTGGCCTGTAAGATGTAGGGTCAGTAGGGGGTTTGCCAGATTTTGCGACCATGATAATTTGGGCAAATTTCCATTGGATTGGAAAGTAGCACAGTCTGAGCATACTGTTGTAAATAGTTGTAAGTAGTACTAACGCTTTCTTGGGAAGATGTTTAAGAAATTCTCCAACTATTAAATCGTAACCGGGGGCTTTATGTGTCTTGGAATGTTTTATCTCCCTGAGAACTTCAGAGAATGCAAACGCTTTGATTGGAGAGATAATTGGCAGGAAGCATCAAGGTAAGATAGAATTTCTGAGTCATCAATTGCTGATGAGGTTGGGGTGAAAACCTGGGAAAGGTGATCTGCGAACACATTCACCTTATCTTCATTTGCTCGAGCCCAACTGCCGTCAGGTTTACGAATGGGGGATACTGGGATTACCGGTCATTTGATTTTTTTTTGTCGCCTTCCATATTGAATGATCATGGGGTGTTAAACATGTTACGTAGTGTTCAAACGATGCATTTCGGGCCTCTTGCATAGCTGCGCGAATTCTATGGATGAGCCTATTCAGAATTGTTTTATACTGGGGGTTTCTCGTTCGTTGCCACTTACCGCGAGCTTGTCGTTTTTCTTGAATAAGTTGTTTGATGTGCAGAGGTATATTATATAACTATAAAAAAGGTGTATTATATAACTATAAAAAAAGAAGACAATTTTTCTTATAAAAATCTTTTATTATCAACAATATTAGTAGGCATAATAGGATGAATTAGCAGGGCTGATTACATGATGAATTTTGTGTTAAAGACATAACTTTTTGTCGTACTATTAGTTCAAAATTAAAATGAAACCGAAGGAGCTGCGGAGGTGTCACACCTACCTACGTGTCGAAATCCAGGCTTTAAGCTCTCGTAGTCTTTAAAATAATGATTCTGTGTTAATACAATAAATATTTAAATGAGCTATCCGCTCTGTGAACAAGAATACTTGCATAAAATTACATTTTCATGTGATAAATATTAATTTAGTTTTAAAATTTAATTTTCACGGTAAATTTAGTTATTTTTAGTTAGAACATACGTCAGAGAGAGAGAGAGAGAGAGAGAGAGAGAGAGAGAGAGAGAGAGGGCTGTGTAAAATATCTTATTTTCTGTAATAGAGACAGAGCATTTTTATTTTTTTATTAACATAATACAGCTACGAGTTACTAACCTATTAAATCTTGATGCTCGTAAAGATGAATGATACGTTATCAACAACAGGCAGCGATAGATGGCTTTTAAGCTTCTGTAACTTTAAGGAGTTGGTTTTTATGATAGACAGATATAACGTTTCGTCAAGTCTTCATTACGCTACATCTGTGCTTACTGAGAGTATATTATTAAGGACGTCCTAGTTTCTACGTATATGTGTTCACAAAATTGTTACGAAGTCCACAATTCGCGTATGTCAGCAGGCTGTTAACTCAGCTATTAAACTGACAGTTCAATTTCTTGATTATTGTCAGATGAATTTTCTTATGAAAAAAAATGTCTGTTTATGTATAAATCGTGTTGTGTAAATTCTCCATAAAATTAAGTATTTATTGTTCTGGAAAAAAATACTTCAATTCGAATTCTCTAGCCTACTATTGGGAATAATTAGTATACCTATATTTAGTACCGTCGTAAACGTATTGACGAATCTGCCGGATGTGATTGGATATATTGTTGAAACTTATGATGGCTAATTATGAAATAAAGAAGTAGAATGTCACAGAAAGTAGAAATACTCATAGTTAGAAATCCTTCCGAATTAACCTAGTTGTGACATATTAAGAAAGATTTATTCTTAGGTAACAGTTCATTTTTCAGTAAACAAACTACACCAAAATTTACGGCACAGTAAAGATACTGAAAAGAATGGTTAGCTTAACATACATTAAATATAAAATGTTTGTTTGTATAAGCACTGGATGAGACTTGGACAAATACGAAAAAAATGTAAGATTATTGTATACACTCTAGAACTGAAAATTGATAGTATTGTACTTGAAACCAGAGAATATAAGAAACTGAGGTATTATATGAAACTGAGGTATGGCCATGCACACCCGATCCTGCTGATCATGCTGAGGCGCTATGTAGTCATAGAACGGCGAGCCCTTAGAATTATATTCGCCCCCCCCCCAACTCGCACCAGCAACAGATTACTATACGTCATGACTACCTTCTTCCCGGACCTCGACTCCTTCCTGGCAAAATGCTAAGAACGCCAGTACCTGTGCCTTCATCCAATCCATAGCAGCCTCCAGAAACCGCCCCACCAGAAACACGAAACAGCCCTCTTTCCTCATTAACCGCCTGCTGGCCCTTGCCAACGCACCCCACAGAGACCATAGATGAACATCCTAGTGTACTACACTAACTCGTAAATCCCGTAACACCTCAAAATCCTAACCGACCTTCAGGCCCCATAAATGAGTCCCCCGCCAAACCCTTGATGCCACCTTTAAACTATGACGCTACCCTCCATCTTTAGCTTCCTGCTGTACTCAGCCTGACCGTTTCACTCACCCACATAGCCTAAATGGCTGTCCTACACTACAGTCACACAAACATCCACACGGACTCCACCATCTCCTACGTGGTGCCTCCATCTTCTGAACGGCGGACCTGCACTGATCAAATTCAAATTCCAAACCGGCTGAAGGGGGCTAGTCCACAAAACAACCAGGTACTTGTCAATTCGGACAAGTCTCAAACAACAGGAAAAAAAAACGGCCATGCACAGAGGAGGTGGCCCATGGGTGCTGAGAGGTAGCCTAAACGATTAATGGAGGGGGAGATTTCCTCACACAGAAAAGAAAGAGGCAGCTCGTGGAAAAAGTGGTCCACAGATCTAAAGATTGCCTTAAAAGGTAAAGTACTGGAGCACAGAGAATGGGTACACCACAAACTATGGACGATAGAGGAGACAGCGAGAGTCGGAGACATAAAACTCGCATATAGGATTATAAAAATTGAAAGTAGAATGTAACTTACTGAATATTGAAAGTGGAAGTGGAACATGAAACACACAACACAATGTAGAGTAAAAAGTATCTAATCGTATTTCGCCTTCTCTACCCTTATGACCGCTAGGTTCCCGGTCACCGAGCCATGCAGCCAGGTTTTTTTATGCTTGATTTTTCCAGTCCAGACGTTATGCTTTAACTACACAGCGCGAACACAGTAAAAAATATGTAACGTATCAGTGTATTACGTTTTGTCTTTAATTTCATGTAATCATAAACACTCATAAAGCGCCGAAAACAACAGTCGATCGAAAATGCTACACTGAGAATAATAGAAATGCCACAGCTTTACAAATCTGTAACTTTATCATTTCTTTCATAATCTGTTATCATTATATATTATTATGAAATATACGTTAAAAATTATTATCTTTCATTTTGGAATTTTTGCGTCTGGTTAGATAACACACAATTATTCCCACTGTTTATAAATATCTTGTGTACTTCATAAACATTGAACAATATAATTATTGAACACGTAAAAGGAACAGAAGATCATTAAATACTGAACTATCTGAAAACAGAAAATGTAATCAGTAGTAATGTAATCGATACAATAGGGAAGAAATACTCTAAAGAAGAAGGACATTGCTTTGTTATGTAGTCTAGACCAGACAGTAAATACAGATCTGAGTTATTTTCATCAAAAACAGATAGTACTGAGGTACTGAGAAATAATAACCGACTCATGAGATCTAAAATTAGCTACAAACGGAGCGTTCTTGACTGTTCTGAAAACAGTTGATTGGTTTCTTTGAGCTGATACAATCGATAATATTATTATAACGTTTGAAAGAACCGTCTCATAAAAAAATGTTTATTATTTATTTGGATTATATACTTATTACTAATAATCTATTTATGTACTTATTTTTATAAATTTATTAAGCCCACGTTTGGTATTTTAAATAACAAATGAAACGAACCCTGGACGATTCAACGATAAATTATAATTGCTTATAGCCTACGTACATTATCGAATTAGACAACGATTTTGTAAGGCAGTCTTAAAGGTTAGTTTTACACTGAACCGTTACTTTTAGGGGGAAACTAAGTAATTTAATTATTTTTTCTTTTAATATTTAATATAACATTTAAAACATTTTAAAATAATTAAATTTAATAGTGATCAATGTTACTGTTAAATCATCAGTGTATTTTTTTGTGAAGATAGAGAAATAACTTCCCTTAAAATTTCATTTGTTGGAACAAGAAAGAAAACGTGGAGGGGGGATTGACTGTGCATGTTCGGTCCGACATAGTGGCGAGGGTGTTTAATAATGTTGAGGGGACAGGGATGAATCCTTGTCGTAGATGAAATATGGTCTAGTTTCTGCTCCCTATTGAAAGAATTTTAAGGAAAATGTTCAACAATTTTCAGAGTGTGGGTTGATTGAATTGATAAATATTGCGTATTGACCGGAATTAACAAGACACGAAGTAGTCCGAGTTTCGCCCCGACAAAACAAAAATCTCTACGAATGCGCGTTAGCAATATTTAAATTTGTTTAACCGGAAGCTTTGATTGTATTCTTAAATTCTGATAACACGTGACGTTCAACAATAATGTAAACAATAACATTTTGTTCAGTTTAGCACATGTATTTATTTTTTTTACTTCCATGTTCCATAAGGAAATGGAAGTATGGTCATGGTGAAAAAATCGCGTTCGAGATAACGGCAGATTCTGATTGTACTACCCTAAAAACATGAAAAAAAGCCATTTTTCGAAAAGTGTCTGTGTGTAGAATTTTTTCTATGGAAAACGATAACAGCCTCAAATTCAAATAAAATCAAATAGTTTTTTGCATACAGCCATGAATTGTAGAGGACTCAAGGACTACTGTTTTTGGCTAAGATCGGTTAAGGGAAAGGGTAACGTTTTACGTGCAACGTTTTACGTTTTAACAAGAGTAAAGTGCTTAATTTTGATAAATAAAGTACCCTTAAAAGAAGGTCATAATAATCCACTGTAGAAAGGTAGATGAAATATCTATAAATGAAAAAGGTAGTTGAAGGGAGGAGGGGGTAATAATTTTTTTTATAAATTAAAATGGTAGTTGATGAGGGAGGAGGTAAATTTTTATAAGTTTTATGTGTACTACGTTATTGACAACAAAGAACTATCAGAATGATCACTGTTGCTTCTTCTTCATTAAACAAAGAACTAGTTTCTATGGAAACATTTCATTTCACTTTAACAAAATTCTATATTTTTCATTTTAATTTAAATCATGTATGATTGAAAATATATCGTTCCTGGCAGACAAGCATATCTCAATTATGTAATGTTTAGGTTTCCAAATTTTATTTTATGATTACCGCAATAAAAAGGCAGGCAAGACACACACACACACACACACACACACACACACACACACACACACACACACACACACACACACACACACACACACACACACACACACACACACACACACACACACACACACACACACACACACACACACACACACACACACACACACACACACACACACACACACACACACACACACACACACACACACACACAAAATTCACGTTATTACTGGCCTCACTCATGTTTATTTTCTTACGTTTGCAAGCTTTTTAAATGGAAAGTGCCGAAACCCACACCGACACACGCGTGCAAGCCGAAAAGGTGTCCAGCGTGGACAGCGATTTGCTTCCTGTGGATCGCTGGCCAGTGTTAACTGCACGTGTTTACAGAGGAACGGTTCATAGATAGACTTTTCGTTTTTAGGGAATGAACCCTCTGCAAGATGCTCAGGGTCCTTGAGAGACTTCGGAGCCCTCCTTCTTTCCCGCGTGTTTGTTTTGTGAAACGTAAAATGTACGGTAGATTCGCAGCTTTACTCTGTGCAACGCTCCATAGGAAATGTTAAAAATTTTTGTCCACGGTGTACCCTCATACATACTAAAACCTGCTCTGATGTTTTGATTAAGGACATCATAATATTAAAACTTTGGAAACTTGAGCACTACTTAATGGAGGTCAAACATTAACTTTACCAAGCCATTAATTTTATGCATATTTTTATATACTACATTATTGGCAACAAAGAAGTAGGATGTTGTTACAATTCCTTCGCAGGCTTTGACCAAGGTCCAATGTTTTATGAAAAACCAGACGTTTCGACAGTCCCATCGCCTGCCATCATCAGTGAAAATCGAATGCGCTAACTGGAGGTGATATACGTTAGTGACCACAGTACTGTGGTTAAGGCTGAAGAAAGAAGTCATTTCTGTGGAAATATTTTATTTCGAAAATGATTTTAAATATAAATCTTAGAACATGGAAGTCATGTATGGTTCTCCATACCGATATTTTTTGTAAACAAACGTTTCGCCCGTACTACGATGACGTATTCTCAACGGCTTGACTGAGACGAGCACAAAGTCTTGACCCACCCTTATTTATAAGAGTATATTTATTCAAGCCCGTAATTTAGGCATACAACAAAGCATTCCCCGCCCAACATGCCAAAAATTAAAATAAGCAGAGAAACGGCGTAGTTTGTAACATTTGAGGGCAGGGCTTATTTACAAATTGGGGCGGGTCGAAACTGTGTGCTCAAATGTCCCATCGTAATACGAGCAAAATGTTTGGTTTAAAGAAGAATATATTGGCGGGGTTAAACTGAAAAACGTATTGTCAATAATAAAAGCCACGCAAGCTTACGAGCTACAACCGCGTAAACAGATGTTATGTTGAAAAGGGGCAATAATGTAAACTATCATTAAAAGACAAAATAAAAAATAATAATTTCGGTTCAAAATCATATTTTAAGAAATCAGATTAAGATTTCCGACTGAAAGGTCAATACTGAAAAATCAGTTTCGTTTTATAACAGTCGGGAAAAGGAATGTATGATGTGGACGTTTTTTGAAACCATACAGATCTTTTGTTTATCCTAGGTGCTTAACGATTCTATAGTGGGGAGAAACGAGCGTCTTCGCCAATAAACTTTTATGAACTCCACCTGACGGAAGAAGAAGTGCTGTGCTCTAAAGTTCTTTCATATTCCGGTCTTACTCCGTCAACTCCAGAATTAAGTTATTGTATAAAGCGTTTTACAAAGGAGGAAGGTACTGAGGAGAATCTATGGCCCTGTGAAGGAAAACGAGATTTGGGGGCGACTGCATAATCGAGAGTTGTACGAAAGGTTTAAAGATTTTTCGATCGTGCAATTCATACAAATTAACAGATTGCGTTGGGCCGGACATGTGCAGAGAATGGCGGAGGATAGAATAAAAAAAATCATGAATTATTTGCCGATGGGAAGGAGAAGGAGGGGAAGACCGCGTACAAGATGGCTGGACCAGGTTGGTAAGGAGGCAGTGAGGCTGGGTGCAGCAAACTGGTGGACATTGGCCGGGAGTAGAGACCAGTGGGGCCGATTTATTTTGGAGGCCAGGGCCCGGACTGGGCTGTAGCGCCGAGGATGTATGTATGTAAAAACCATTTCCTGATTATACTTGAATGTGGACGGTAATGTTTAACCTTCAGACCTCGACGAATGCAGCCAGCCATTCGAGCAAACAAGGTTAAAGGCTACTGCTTTGAAGACGTCGTTGTCGTTGTCATGTCGAGGTGACATTCGTCATAATTAACGATCACGATTTTTATGACTCTTCATATTTTAAACTTTTTGTAATTTTACGCCACTTTTGCTTTTCAACTTGTTTTCCAATTTTTCCATTTTCTTGCATTTATTTTCTCAGCGTTCATTTATAGGTATTTTTTCTACTCTGAGTCATTACTTAGTAGGGTACTTTCTATTCGTAAGTGAATATTAACAGAAATTTCGAGAAAGTAAGAATAGTCCTATTTGGACTTCAGAAATTTCACTGCTCAGTTTTCCCCATCCCAAAAATAAAATGACTTTATGTAAACTTATTTATATCTTCGTGGAAAATCCAAATTCGTGGCAAGGCAGGCATAGCATTTAAAACAAACACGTTTCCAAGTCTGTTGCTGAAGTGAGTCAATTCGTGTTCTGAGTATGTTTTATATCATATTTTAGATAAAAACTTATTTAGATAATCATACTCATAAGATATAAACTTGTAAATTCACTGAGATATAATTTGTGAAAAATGTCCGAAGGTATACACTAAATGCACAGACTACGCAATTACGTCATTAGAATAGAACCGATATTGAAGATTTAGGCTAATAGCGACAGCAAGGAGTTACACAGTCAAGCGGATGAAACATGTGGAATGAATGCCACCAAATAGAATTTAAGGCAAATTATCAATTACCAATCATTAAGAAGATTCGTAGCAGGGCTAAATGCGCTGGATGGCGCCTTGCAGGGCGGAACGGGTTGCATTGATAGTAAAGAGGAAGAGAAAAATAATTTTACCAGTGTATTCGAATCATTTTTTAAATTTATACGTCAGGTCTACTAAGGGTTTCAACCACTTTACAAATTATTTACAAAAAAAAAATAACATTATTACATTATTATTTATAAAATAACTTTTTTTTTCGTCAAGATCATCGTGGGAGCTACAAAGATATCATGCAGGCTACAGTGACAGCATGTGTGACAACATTGTAAGTTTTCCACGACATCTACAAAGAGCTCAGAAGCAAAAGCATTAAATATAATTTTTCTTTTAAAGTCGCAAGCTTTGATAGGAGAGAGTTCCATTGTCAGTTGCTACAGACAACGATGCCATTGATTGGCGCAACCCACTAAATTAATGGTAATTTGTGTGAGTAATTAATTACTAAAATGACGAGTCTCTCTCACTTTTATTCGTTTGAGCACTTATACAACGTTACTTTTATGGCAGCGAAGCGAATATACTCAGTGCGTAGTGAAGGCTAGTTATCATCATTTCTTACAGTACGAATAAAAAGTTAGATATCAGAGGCTTATAAAATCATCAGTCGTCTGACATAATTGATTTAATTTGGCTTAAATTTCATGAAGATGTGTAGAACATCAACAGGTTTTCATATTCAGTCTTATGAAAAAAGTTAAGATAAAGTTGTGACACAGGTCCTCTGACACGAGTCAACTTCCTATTATCCGTCGCGAAGTTTTCCGTTTGCGGATTATCCGTTTGTAGTAATAATATAATTGCAAAACGGCGTGAAGAAAAATGTACAAGAAAATTAATTACATGAATTTTACTATGAAATGAATACACAGAGTTTAATTAAACATCGATTTTTAACATTAAACGATAAAAACATTTAAAAAATCATTAAATACAGATTTGTTAATCATGTCGTATTTGTAACGAAATACGGTTGCCTATATTTTTTCGATATCTCACAATTACAGGAAACAATAATTATTATCAGCAAAGTGTAGATGATCTAACACAATCGATGGTAAATGTGTAGTGATTGAGCGCACTCAGCTGATAAAATGCCGTAAAATGTAACGCAGCTTAGACAATGAGAAAATTACGTGCTTCAATTTAGGAAACGAAATATTAAGGAAAGAAATAAAGGTTTGGGTAGTCTGACTTAAGAAAATTTAAATTACTATCTTAATCATAATTATAAAACAAATATAAGTTAATCTTATTTATCAAAGTTAATCATTAATTAAATTTTTTGATAATTATAATTTAACTAATTTAATAGTAATCAATAATGAGTGTCTCTTATAATAAAATGAATAATTTATTTTTATTAATTTATTATAATAGATTTATTTTAAATCATCTTATGTTTTTATATTTTTGAATTAATTAATTAAAAAATGTGTGATGTGAGCGTATTATTACACTAGAGTTTAAAGTTGTTCATATGCAAAAGTAACTACTCTGTAGTGGTAAATAATTTTACCGCGTTTGTATGTGTATTGTAACACATAATTAATTAAATATTGGTTGTTCTTACAAAGAAAAATTTTGAAGATTATGTATAGTTTTTATTACGTACATTGGTCGTTCAGACAATTGGGAGTTGATTGTTCAGCAAATTCAGGAGAATTTTAACTGCCATTGTTTACTTTTGGCGGTTGTAAAATAAATGTTCACTGTTGTATATACACTGGTACGTAGACGAGTGTACTGGCTTGTATGAAACTCTTCACAGGCAAGAAATTCCGAAAAAGAACCCAGAAGCAAACAGAAATTACTGGATAGATCTAATCCAATAATATCTCTTCATAATATTCTTACGTTTACGTATTCAAGTCTGGCAGCGATGTTTAAAATATCGGTTAACATCACAATTCCGAAGGCACTAGATTTTTCTACGCCTTCCAGGGGCTAGTCGGAAAAATTATAAAAATAGAAAAATTAAAAAAAAAAAAACAGAAAAATTCTCTACGCTTCGGAAAGATAGCCGGGGAACAACTCGCAATGGTGCTAGTTGTAAACAGAGGTGTTTTGTAAGCGTAAACGGAAGTTTGAGACTGTGATTCGGTGCGTGTGTTTACAGCGGTTTAGTCAGTTATTGTGAGTTATCATGTGCGAACTTCTTTATTTGGTGACTTATATTATTTATTGCGAAAAGGGGTGAACTTATGGGGAGTGGTAAAAGTCAATGGTGGTATTTATTTATTAATGTGTGTTGGACAGTTGTAAACTTGAAAGAATTGTTTACTGAAACTGTAATTAAACGTGTGAGTATCAAAGCCCTGGTGTTTAATTATTTTAATTCCACTGTTTGCAACATGGCGATCCGTGCAATCGTCGTAACAGTATAGGCCTAATCTGAACATTCACAATAAGAATTTATATATTGGAGAGCATTCATTGAATAAATGACGAAAGTAGTTTAACGAGGATCCATTCACGAGACAAAATATAAAATTTAAGTTAATCTAAAGTCTACAGAGTTTACTTTCATCATCAAGGCATGTACAAAAACAGTAGGTATATAGAACGAATTAACATACTTGTAGTGTGTGTTATCACGTGTACATATGTGTGTATGTTACTGAACTTTTGAACGTTAGTGTAGTAATTACTATTAAATTACAGTCATTTATTACACTACTAAGAGAATATAATTGAATTTCTCGATAACACTTCAAATCACGTAGCCTAATACTTACAATTATGATTTTGGTTCTATTAAATTATAAGTTATTATGGTTCACAAATCATAAAGACAAGTCTATATAAACTAATATAAACTATATCTACGAGTTTATCTCGTATTTTATATAGGCTTAGTAAAAATTAAAATTATTAAAAATTTGTTAATAATAAAATTAATTCGGATAAACGTCTTTCAGAATCTTATATTCTCTTTGATATTCGTCGCAGCATATTGTAAAAACATTTTGTTACCTGTAGCATAGGGAAAGAGAAAGAATTTTTGTATTTCTGTTGTAACTTTTTTAAGATTCTGTTTCACCGTGACGTACATAACGTTTCCCAATAAAGTGACTTTCGAGTAGGCCTAATTTTTTATGAACGTAAAAACAATTACTCAGGTAAATATCGGTATGGAGAACCATACATGACTTCCATGTTCTAAGATTTATATTTAAAATCATATTCGAAATGAAATATTTCCATAGAAACTACGTCTTTCTACTTATTGCTTCTGCATTAACCACAGTACTGTGGTCACTAACGTATACCACCTCACGTTTTCGCACTCGATTTTCACTGATGATGGCAGTCGATGGCACTGCAGAAAAGTCTGGTTTTACAGAAAACATTGGACTACGGCTAAACAGTCCGGGAAGCAATTTTAACAAAAAAACTACTTCTTTATTGCCGATAACGTAGTACACATAAAAAATTCTCCCCTCCACCTTCAACTATAACTTTTAATAATACAAAAAATTACCCCCACCCCGTTCACCTAACCTCTTCATTTATAGATATTTCATCTACGTTTCTACAGTGGATTATTATGAGCTTCTTATCAGGATACTTTATTTATAAAAATTAAGTACTTTACTCTCGTTAAATCATAGAATATTTCAGGTAAACTACCCCTTTCTCTTAACCGATCTTCTCCAAAATCAATAGAACTTCAGTCCTCTACAATTCAGGGATGCATGCAAAAAAATATTTGATTCTATTTGAATGTGCGGCAGTTATCGTTCGTCATGGAAACATTTCTCTTGTTACAACTTAAAATGTTTCAGGTAAACTACCCGTTTCCCTTAACCGATCTTCAACAAAATCAACAGACCTTGAGTTCTCTAAAACTCAGGAAAGTGTGCAAACAATTATTTGATTCTCTTTGAATTTTCGGCAGTCATCGTTCGTCATAAAAAATTACCCTTTTTAAAACATAAAACGTTGCTGATAAACTACCCCTTTCCCTTAACCGATCTTCACCAAAAACAATAGGTCTTGAGTACTCTACAAATCAGGGCTGCATGCAAACATTTATTTGATTATGTTTGAGTTTGCGGCTGATATCGTTTGCCATAGAAAATACCCTTGTTAAAACATAAAACGTTGCTGGTAAACTACCCTTTTCTCTTAACCGATCTTCAACAAAATCAACAGACCTTCAGTTCTGTATAATTAAAAAAGGTATGCAGAAGAGTAGTTGATTCTGTTTTAATGTACGGCAGTTATCGTTCGTCATAAAAAAAATTACCCTTGTTAAAACATAAAATGTCCCTGGTAAACTACCCTATTTCCTTAACCGATCTTCAGCAAAACCAACATGTCTTGAGAACCCTACAATTTTGGGCAGTGTGCAAAAGGGTAGTTGATTCTGTTTGAATTTGCGGCTGTTATCGTTTGGCATAGAAAAAAATTACCCTTGATTAAAAAAAAATCGTTGCTAGTAAACTACCCCTTTCCCCTAACCGATCTTCACCAAAAACAATAGGTCTTTAGAAATCTACAATTTAGGGCTGTATGCAAATAATCATTTGATTCTGTTGAATTTGCGGCTGTTATCGTTTGCCATAGAAAATACCCTTGTTAAAACATAAAACGTTGCAGGTAAACTACCCTTTTCCCTTAACCGATCTTCAACAAAATCAACAGACCTTGCGTTCTGTATAATTCAGAAAGGTATGCAGAAAAGTAGTTGATTCTGTTTTAATGTACGGCAGTTATCGTTCGTCATAAAAAAAATTACCCTTGTTAAAACATAAAATGTTGCCGGTAAACCACCCTATTCCATTAACCGATCTTCACCAAAAACAATAGGTGGTGAGAACTCTACAATTCAGGGCTGTATGCAAAACATTAGTTGATTCTCTTTGAATTTACGGCAGTTATCGTTCGTCATAGAAAAATATCGGTATGGAGAACCATACATGACTTCCATATTCTAAGATTTATATTTAAATCTTAATATCGCCTGCCAAGCGCGATATATTTTCTCTTATACATGATGTACATTAAAATGAAAAAATTTTAAGTTTATTGCTTGGCAACAAAATTATTTTATTTTTAACAATTACCATTGTTTGAAAAAGTTTAAATAAATTTTCAAGTACTTTACTCTTGTCAAAACGTAAAAGGTTGCAGGTAAACTACCCCTTTCCCTTAACCGATCTTCACCAAAATCGAAAGTCCTTGAGACCTCTACAATTCAGGGACGTATGCAAAAAATGATTTGATTCAGTTTGAATTTGCGGCTGTTATCGTTTGCCATAGAAAAAAAATCTACAGACAGACAGACACACAGACAGACAGACACACAGACAAACACACACAGACAATTACCCTTGATAAAAAACCGTTGCAGGTAAACTACCCCTTTCCCTTAACCGATCTTCACCAAAAACGACAGGTCTTGGGTACTCTACAATTCAGGCCTGTATGCAAACAATTATTTGATTCTGTTTGAATTTGCGGATATTATCGTTTGCTATATAAAACACCCTTGATAAAACATAAAACGTTACTGGTAAACTACCCTATTCCATTAACCGATCTTCACCAAAAACAATAGGTGGTGAGAACTCTACAATTCAGGGCTGTATGCAAAACATTAGTTGATTCTCTTTGAATTTACGGCAGTTATCGTTCGTCATAGAAAAATATCGGTATGGAGAACCATACATGACTTCCATATTCTAAGATTTATATTTAAATCTTAATATCGCCTGCCAAGCGCGATATATTTTCTCTTATACATGATGTACATTAAAATGAAAAAATTTTAATTTTATTGCTTGGCAACAAAATTATTTTATTTTTAACAATTACCATTGTTTGAAAAAGTTTAAATAAATTTTCAAGTACTTTACTCTTGTTAAAACGTAAAAGGTTGCAGGTAAACTACCCCTTTCCCTTAAACGATCTTCACCAAAATCGAAAGCCCTTGAGACCTCTACAATTCAGGGACGTATGCAAAAAATTATTTGATTCTGTTTGAATTTGCGGCAGTTATCGTTTGCCATAGAAAATACGCTTGAAAAAAAAACGTTGCAGGTAAACTACCCCTTCCCCTTAACCGATCTTCACCAAAAACAAAAGGTCTTGAGTACTCTACAAATCAGGGCTGTATGCAAAACATTATTTGATTCTGTTTGAATTTGCGGCTGTTATCGTTTGCCATAGAAAATACCCTTGTTAAAAAAACGTTGCCGGTAAACTACCCCTTTCCCTCAACCGATCTTCACCAAAAACAATAGATCTTGAGAACTCTACAATTTAGGGCTGCATGCAAATAATCTTTTGATTCTGTTTGAATTTGCGGCTGTTATCGTTTGCCAAATAAAGAAAAAATTCCCTTGATAAAAAAAAACGTTGTAGGTAAACTACCCCTTGCCCTCAACCGATCTTCACCAAAAACAATAGGTCACGAGTACTCTACAAATCAGGGCTGTATGCAAAAAATTATTTGATTCTGTTTGAATATGCGGCAGTTATCGTTTGCCATAGAAAAAAATAAGCTTGATAAAAAATGTTGCAGGTAAACTACCCCTTCCCCTCAACCGATGTCCACCAAAAACAATAGGTCTTGAGTACTCTACAAATCAGGGCTGTATGCAGAAAATTATTTGATTCTGTTTGAATTTGCGGCTGTTATCGTTTGCCATAGAAAATACCCTTGTTAAAAAAACGTTGTTGGTAAACTACCCCTTTCCCTTAACCGATCTTCACCAAAAACAATAGGTCTTGAGAACTCTACAACTCAGAGCTGTATGCGAAACATTATTTGATTCTGTTTGAATTTGCGGCTGTTATCGTTTGCCAAAAAAAAAAAAATTCCCTTGATAAAAAAACCCGTTGCCCGTAAACTACCCCTTCCCCTCAACCGATCTTCACCAAAAACAATAGCTCTTGAGTACTCTACAAATCAGGGCTGTATGCAGAAAATTATTTGATTCTGTTTGAATTTGCGGCTGTTATTGTTTGCCATAGAAAATACCCTTGTTAAAAAAACGTTGTAGGTAAACTACCCTAACCGATCTTCACCAAAAACAAAAGGTCTTGAGAACTCTACAATTTAGGGCAGTATGCAAAACATTATTTGATTATGTTTGAATTTGCGGCTGTTATCGTTTGCCATAGTAAATACCATTGTTGAAACATGAAACGGTACAGGTAAACTACCCCTTTCCCTTAACCGATCTTTACCAAAATCAACAAATCGTGAGAACTCTACAATTCAGGGCTGTATGCGAAACATTATTTGATTCTGTTTGAATTTGCGGCTGTTATCGTTTGCCAAACAAACAAAATTACCCTTGATAAAAAAAAACCGTTGCCGGTAAACTACCCCTTTCCCTCAACCGATCTTCACCAAAAACAATAGGTCGCGAGTACTCTACAAATCAGGGCTGTATGCTAAAAATTATTTGATTCTGTTTGAATTTGCGACTGTTATCGTTTGCCATAGAAAAAAAATCTACAGACACACAGATAGACAGACAGACAGACAGACAGACACACAGACAGACAGACACACACACAGACACTTTTCGGAAAACGACTTTTTTTCATGTTTTGAGTGTAGTAGAATCAGAATCTGCAATAATCTCGAACACGATTTTTTTTGCCATCACCATACTTCCATTCATTAAGGAATATGGAAGTAAAATACCCTTGTTAAAACATAAAACGTTGCAGGTAAACTACCCCTTTCCCTTAACCGATCTTCAACAAAATCAACAGACCTTGAGTTCTGTATAATTCAAAAGGTATGCAGAAGAGTAGTTGATTCTGTTTTAATGTACGGCAGTTATCGTTCGTCATAAAAAATATCGGTATGGAGAACCATACATGACTTCCATATTCTAAGATTTATATTTAAAATCATTTTCAGCCAAACAGCCAGGGAAGGAATTTTAACAAAAAAATACTTCTTTCTTGCCAATAACGTAGTACACATATAAAAAATATTATCCCCTCCCCCTTCAACTATAATTTTGATTTATAGAAAATTACCCCCAGCCCGTTCAACTAGCCTCTTCATTTATAGATATTTCATCTACGTTTCTACAGTGGATTATTAAGATCTTATCAGGATATTTTATCAAAATTAAGTACTTTACTCATGTTACAACAAAAAATGTTTCAGGTAAACTGCCCTTTCCCCGTAACCGATCTTCACCAAAATCAACAGACATTGAGTTCTCTATAGCTCAGGCACATATGTAAAAAGTAAAAATTATTTGATTCTGTTTGAATTTACGGCAGTTATGGTTCGTCATATAAAAAATTACCCATGTTAAAACATAAAACATGACATTTATAAAACATATCTAAAATTTATATTTAAAATCATTTTTGAAATAAAATATTTTCATAGAACCTACTAACGCTGGGGAAATCTGAGGAGCCAATCAGAGTTGTGCCTACCTGTCACTCTGCTGAATTTGGTGGAAAGCCCTGTCACTGTCGTCAAAGTATCAGCCTTGACAGGGTCCTCTTTTTCTGCAAAATGGGAGAGGAGGCTTGAGATGGAGTGAGTGACATGGTCCCCACCGCAATGAAGAACCCATTGTTTTATAAAAATATATTTAAATTTTGAAAACTGAAAATTCTTTTCTTGTTGTAAATATTTATATTTTATAATCAAAATGACTTAATCAAAAAACAAACATTATTTTTTTATAATAAGTACTTACATATGTTTCTTAATATGCTTACTTTTTCTTCAATGTTGATGATCATTTCCAAACATTCTGACAAAATTGTATCTACAGAACAGTTAACATTCCCCAGGTTTCCATTTCTGCTAATTTCTCATTACACCTTCCACTGACGTATTATTAACCATTTCATAAAATATCGTATAATCTTTTCAGATTTTGTGGTACAAAATCTGAAATTTTCAGATTGCCTGGCAACAAAATTATTTTATTTTCAACAATTACCATTGTTTGAAAAAGTTTAAATGAATTTTCAAGTACTTTACTCTTGTTAAAACGTAAAAGTTTGCTGGTAAACTACCCCTTCCCCTTAACTGATCTTCACCAAAATCTAAAGGCCTTGAGTCCTCTACAATTCACTGATGTATGAAAAAAATTATTTGATTCTGTTTGAATTTGCGGCAGTTATCATTTGCCATAGAAAATACGCTTGATAAAAAACGTTGCTGGTAAACTACCCCTTCCCCTCAACCGATCTTCACCAAAAACAACAGGTCTTGAGTACTCTACAAATCAGGGCTGTATGGAGAAAATTATTTGATTCTGTTTGAATTTGCGGCTGTTATCGTTTGCCATAGAAAATACCCTTGTTAAAAAAACGTTGTAGGTAAACTACCCCTTTCCCTTAACCGACCTTCACCAAAAACAATAGATCTTGGGTACTCTACAAACCAGGACTGTATGCAAAACATTGTTTGATTCTGTTTACATTTGCGGCTGTTATCGTTTGCCATAGGAAATACCCTTGTTAAAACATAAAACGTTACCGGTAAACTACCCCTTTCCCTTACCCGATCTTCACCAAAAACAACAGGTCTTGAGAACTCTGTAATTTAGGGCTGTATGCAAATAATCTTTTGATTCTGTTTGAATTTGCGGCTGTTATCGTTTGCCATAGGAAATACCCTTGTTAAAACATAAAACGTTACAGGTAAACTACCCCTTTCCCTTAACCGATCTTCACCAAAAACAATAGGTCTTGAGTACTCTACAAATCAGGGCTGTATGCAAAACATTATTTGATTCTGTTTGAATTTGCGGCTGTTATCGTTTGCCATAGAAAATACCCTTGTTAAAAAAACGTTGCCGGTAAACTACCCCTTTCTCTCAACCGAACTTCACCAAAAACAATAGGTCTTGAGAACTCTACAATTTAGGGCTGTATGCAAATAATCTTTTGATTCTGTTTGAATTTGCGGCTGTTATCGTTTGCCATAGGAAATACCCTTGTTAAAACATAAAACGTTACAGGTAAACTACCCCTTTCCCTTAACCGATCTTCACCAAAATCAACAGATCATGAGAACTCTACAATTCAGGGCTGTATGCGAAACATTATTTGATTCTGTTTGAATTTGCGGCTGTTATCGTTTGCTAAACAAACAAAATTACCCTTGCTAAAAAAAAACCGTTGCAGGTAAACTACCCCTTTCCCTCAACCGATCTTCACCAAAAACAATAGGTCTTGAGTACTCTACAAATCAGGACTGCATGCAAAAAATTATTTGATTCTGTTTGAATTTGCGGCAGTTATCGTTTGCCATAGAAAAAAAATCTACAGACAGACAGACAGACAGACAGACAGACAGACAGACAGACAGACACACACACAGACACTTTTCGGAAAACGACTTTTTTTCATGTTTTGAGTGTAGTAGAATCAGAATCTGCAATAATCTCGAACACGATTTTTTTTGCCATCACCATACTTCCATTCCTTAAGGAATATGGAAGTAAAAATTACGCTTGATAAAACATAAAATGTTGCTGGTAAACAACCCTATTCCCTTAACCGATCTTCACCAAAACCAACAGGTCTTGGCAACTCTACATTTCAGGGCTGTATGCAAAATATTATATGATTCTGTTTGAATTTGCGGCTGTTATCGTTTGCCATATAAAATACCCTTGATAAAACAAAAAACGTGTCTGGTAAACTACCCCTTTCCCTTAACCGATCTTCACCAAAAACAATAGCTCTTTAGTACTCAACAAAACAGGGCTGTATGCAAAAACGTATTTGATTCTGTTTGAATTTGCGGCTCTTATCGTTTGCCATAGGAAAAACCCTTTTAAAACATAAAACGTTGCAGGTAAAATACCCCTTTCCCTTAACCGAGCTTCACCAACACCAACAGGTATTGAGAACTCTACAATACAGGGCTGTATGCGAAACATTATTTGATTCTGTTTGAATTTGCGGCTGTTATCGTTTGCCAAACAAACAAAATTACCCTTGCTAAAAAAAAACCGTTGCTGGTAAACTACCCCTTGCCCTCAACCGATCTTCACCAAAAACAATAGGTCACGAGTACTCTACAAATCAGGGCTGTATGCAAAAAATTATTTGATTCTGTTTGAATATGCGGCAGTTATCGTTTGCCATAAAAAAAAATAAGCTTGATAAAAAATGTTGCAGGTAAACTACCCCTTTCCCTCAACCGATGTCCACCAAAAACAATAGGTCTTGAGTACTCTACAAATCAGGGCTGTATGCAGAAAATTATTTGATTCTGTTTGAATTTGCGGCTGTTATCGTTTGCCATAGAAAATACCCTTGTTAAAAAAACGTTGCTGGTAAACTACCCCTTTCCCTCAACCGATCTTCACCAAAAACAATAGGTCTTGAGAACTCTACAACTTAGGGCTGTATGCAAATAATCTTTTGATTCTGTTTGAATTTGCGGCTGTTATCGTTTGCCATAGAAAATACCCTTGTTAAAACATAAAACGTTACAGGTAAACTACCCCTTTCCCTTAACTGATCTTCACCAAAAACAATAGGTCTTGAGTACTCTACCAATCAGGGCTGTATGCAAAACATTATTTGATTCTGTTTGAATTTGCGGCTGTTATCGTTTGCCATAGAAAATACCCTTGTTAAAAAAACGTTGCAGGTAAACTACCCCTTTCCCTCAACCGAACTTCACCAAAAACAATAGGTCTTGAGAACTCTACAATTTAGGGCTGTATGCAAATAATCTTTTGATTCTGTTTGAATTTGCGGCTGTTATCGTTTGCCATAGGAAATACCCTTGTTAAAACATAAAACGTTACAGGTAAACTACCCCTTTCCCTTAACTGATCTTCACCAAAAACAATAGGTCGCGAGTACACTGCAAATCAGGGCGGCATGCAAAAAATTATTTGATTCTGTTTGAATTTGCGGCAGTTATCGTTTGCCATAGAAAAAAAATCTACAGACAGACAGACACATAGACAGACAGACAGACGGACAGACAGACAGACACACAGACACACAGACAGACACACAAACAGACACTTTTCGGAAAACGACTTTTTTTCATGTTTTGAGTGTAGTAGAATCAGAATCTGCAATAATCTCGAACACGATTTTTTTTTGCCATCACCATACTTCCATTCCTTAAGGAATATGGAAGTAAAATTACCCTTGATAAAAAACCGTTGCAGGTAAACTACCCCTTTCCCTTAACCGATCTTCACAAAAAACGATAGGTCTTGAGAACTCTACAATTCAGGGTTGTATGTAAAATATTACGTGACTTTGTTTGAATTTGCGGCTGTTATCGTTTGCAATACAAAATACCCTTGATAAAACAAAAAACGTGGCTGGTAAACTACCCCTTTCCCTCAAACGATCTTCACCAACAACAATAGGTTTTTAGTACTCAATAAATTAGGGCTGTATGCAAAAACCTTTTTTGATTCTGTTTGAATTTTCGACTCTTATCGTTTGCCATAGGAAATACCCATTTAAAACATAAAACGTAGCTGGTAAACTACCCATTTCCCTTATCCGGTCTTCACCAAAATCAATAGGTCTTGAGAACTCTACAATTTAGGGCTGTATGCAAATAATAATTTGCTTGTGTTTGAATTTGCGGCTGCTATCGTTTGCCATATAAAATACCCTTGTTAAAACATAAAACGTTGCAGGTAAACTACCCCTTTCCCTTAACCGATCTTTACCAAAATCAACAGATCGTGAGAACTCTACAATTCAGGGCAGTATGCGAAACATTATTTGATTCTGTTTGAATTTGCGGCTGTTATCGTTTGCCAAACAAACAAAATTACCCTTGATAAAAAAAAACCGTTGCAGTTAAACTACCCCTTTCCATCAACCGATCTTCTCCAAAAACAATAAGTCGCGAGTATTCTATAAATCAGGGCTGTATGCAAAAAATTATTTGATTCTGTTCGAATTTGCGGCTGTTATCGTTTGCCATAGAAAAAAAATCTACAGTTAGACACACAGACAGACACACAGACACACACACAGACACTTTTCGGAAAACGACTTTTTTTCATGTTTTGAGTGTAGTAGAATCAGAATCTGCAATAATCTCGAACACGATTTTTTTTGCCATTACCATACTTCCATTCTTTAAGGAATATGGAAGTAAAAATAACCCTTATTAAAACATAAAATGTTGCTGGTAAACTACTCCTTTCCCTTAACCGATCTTCACAAACACCAATAGGTATTGAGAACTCTACAATACAAAGCTGTATGCAAAACATCATTTGATTCTGTTTGAATTTGCGGCTGTTATCGTTTACTATGGAAAAAAATTACCCTTGAAAAAAACCGTTGCTGGTAAACTACCCCTTTCCCTTAACCGATCTTCACCAAAAACGACAGGTCTTGGGTACTCTACAATTCAGGCTTGTATGCAAACAATTATTTGATTCTGTTTGAATTTGCGGCTGTTATCGTTTGCCATAGAAAAAACCCTTGATAAAACATAAAACGTTGCTGGTAAACTACCCTATTCCATTAACCGATCTTCACCAATAACAATAGGTCTTGAGAACTCTACAATTCAGGGCTGTATGCAAAACATCATTTGATTCTGTTTGAATTTGCGGCTGTTATCGTTTACCATAGAAAAAGTAAAAAATTACCCTTGATAAAAAACCGTTGCTGGTAAACTACCCCTTTCCCTTAACCGATCTTCACCAAAAACGATAGGTCTTGAGAAAACTGCAATTCAGGGCTGTATGCAAAATATTATATGATTTTGTTTGAATTTGCGGCTGTTATCGTTTGCCATACAAAATACCCTTGATAAAACAAAAAACGTGGCTGGTAAACAACCCCTTTCCCTTAAACGATCTTCACCAAAAACGATAGGTCTTTAGTACTCAAGAAATCAGGGCTGTATGCAAAAACGTATTTGATTATGTTTGAATTTGCGGCTGTTATCGTTTGCCATAGAAAATACCCTTGTTAAAACATAAAACGTAGCTGGTAAACTACCCCTTTCCCTTTACCGATCTTTACCAAAATTAACAGATCTTGAGAACCCTACTATTCAGGGCTGTATGCGAAACATTATTTGATTCTGTTTGAATTTGCGGCTGTTATCGTTTGCCAAACAAACAAATTACCCTTGATAAAAAAAAACCGTTGCTGGTAAACTACCCCTTCCCTCAACCGATCTTCACCAAAAACAATACGTCGCGAGTACTCTACAAATCAGGGCTGCATGCAAAAAATTATTTGATTCTGTTTGAATTTGCGGCTGTTATCGTTTGCCATAGAAAAAAATCTACCGACACACAGACACACACACACACACAGACACACACACAGACACTTTTCGAAAAACGACTTTTTTTCATGTTTTGAGTGTAGTACAATCAGAATCTGCAATAATCTCGAACACGATTTTTTTTGCCATCACCATACTTCCATTTCCTTAAGGAACATGGAAGTAAAATATCGGTATGGAGAACCATACATGACTTCCATATTCTAAGACTTATAATCTGAAATATGCTTGCCTGCCAAGCACGATATATTTTCTAATATATACATAATTTACATTAAAATGAAAAAATTATAATTTTATTGCCTGGCAACAAAATTATTTTATTTTTAACAATTACCATTGTTTGAAAAAGTTTAAATGAATTTTCAAGTACTTTACTCTTGTTAAAACGTAAAAGGTTGCAGGTAAACTACCCCTTCCCCTTAACCGATCTTCACCAAAATCTAATGGCCTTGAGTGCTCTACAATTCACTTATGTATGCAAAAAATTATTTGATTCTGTTTGAATTTGCGGCAGTTATCGTTTGCCATAGAAAATACGCTTTATAACAAATGTTGCAGGTAAACTACCCCTTCCCCTCAACCGATCTTGACCAAAAACAAAAGGTCTTGAGTACTCTACAAACCAGGGCTGTATGCAGAAAATTATTTGATTATGTTTGAATTTGCGGCTGTTATCGTTTGCCATAGAAAATAGCCTTGCTAAAAAAACGTTGTTGGTAAACTACCCCTTTCCCTTAACCGATCTTCACCAAAAACAACAGGTCTTGAGAACTCTACAATTTAGGGCTGTATGCAAATAATCTTTTGATTCTGTTTGAATTTGCGGCTGTTATCGTTTGCCATAGGAAATACCATTGTTAAAACATAAAACGTTACTGGTAAACTACCCCTTTCCCTTAACCGATCTTCACCAAAAACAATAGGTCTTGAGTACTCTACAAATCAGGGCTGTATGCAAAACATTATTTGATTCTGTTTGAATTTGCGGCTGTTATCGTTTGCCATAGAAAATACCCTTGTTAAAACATAAAACGTTACAGGTAAACTACCCCTTTCCCTTAACTGATCTTCACCAACATCAACAGATCTTGAGGACTCTACAATTCAGGGCTGTATGCGAAACATTATTTGATTCTGTTTGAATTTGCGGCTGTTATCGTTTGCCAAACAAACAAAATTACCCTTGCTAAAAAAAAAACGTTGCTGGTAAACTACCCCTTTCCCTCAACCGATCTTCACCAAAAACAATAGGTCACCAGTACTCTGCAAATCAGGGCTGTATGCAAAAAATTATTTGATTCTGTTTGAATTTGCGGCAGTTATCCTTTGTCGTAGAAAAAAAATCTCTACAGACAGACATACAGACAGACACACAGACAGACAGACAGACAGAGAGACAGACACATACACAGACACTTTTCCGAAAACGACTTTTTTCCATGTTTTGAGTGTAGTAGAATCAGAATCTGCAATAATCTCGAACACGATTTTTTTTGCCATTACCATACTTCCATTCTTTAAGGAATATGGAAGTAAAAATAACCCTTGTTAAAACATAAAATGTTGCTGGTAAACTACTCCTTTCCCTTAACCGATCTTCACAAACACCAATAGGTATTGAGAACTCTACAATACAAAGCTGTATGCAAAACATCATTTGATTCTGTTTGAATTTGCGGCTGTTATCGTTTACTATGGAAAAAAATTACCCTTGAAAAAAACCGTTGCTGGTAAAATACCCCTTTCCCTTAACCGATCTTCACCAAAAACGACAGGTCTTGGGTACTCTACAATTCAGGCTTGTATGCAAACAATTATTTGATTCTGTTTGAATTTGCGGCTGTTATCGTTTGCCATAGAAAACAGCCTTGATAAAACATAAAACGTTGCTGGTAAACTACCCTATTCCATTAACCGATCTTCACCAATAACAATAGGTCTTGAGAACTCTACAATTCAGGGCTGTATGCAAAACATCATTTGATTCTGTTTGAATTTGCGGCTGTTATCGTTTACCATAGAAAAAGTAAAAAATTACCCTTGATAAAAAACCGTTGCTGGTAAACAACCCCTTTCCCTTAACCGATCTTCACCAAAAACGATAGGTCTTGAGAAAACTGCAATTCAGGGCTGTATGCAAAATATTATATGATTTTGTTTGAATTTGCGGCTGTTATCGTTTGCCAAACAAAATACCCTTGATAAAACAAAAAACGTGGCAGGTAAACAACCCCTTTCCCTTAAACGATCTTCACCAAAAACGACAGGTCTTTAGTACTCAAGAAATCAGGGCTGTATGCAAAAACGTATTTGATTATGTTTGAATTTGCGGCTGTTATCGTTTGCCATAGAAAATACCCTTGTTAAAACATAAAACGTTGCTGGTAAACTACCCCTTTCCCTTTACCGATCTTTACCAAAATTAACAGATCTTGAGAACCCTACTATTCAGGGCTGTATGCGAAACATTATTTGATTCTATTTGAATTTGCGGCTGTTATCGTTTGCCAAACAAACAAATTACCCTTGATAAAAAAAAACCGTTGCAGGTAAACTACCCCTTCCCTCAACCGATCTTCACCAAAAACAATACGTCGCGAGTACTCTACAAATCAGGGCTGCATGCAAAAAATTATTTGATTCTGTTTGAATTTGCGGCTGTTATCGTTTGCCATAGAAAAAAATCTACAGACACACACACACACACAGACACTTTTCGAAAAACGACTTTTTTTCATGTTTTGAGTGTAGTACAATCAGAATCTGCAATAATCTCGAACACGATTTTTTTGCCATCACCATACTTCCATTTCCTTAAGGAACATGGAAGTAAAATATCGGTATGGAGAACCATACATGACTTCCATATTCTAAGACTTATAATCTGAAATATGCTTGCCTGCCAAGCACGATATATTTTCTAATATATACATAATTTACATTAAAATGAAAAAATTATAATTTTATTGCCTGGCAACAAAATTATTTTATTTTTAACAATTACCATTGTTTGAAAAAGTTTAAATGAATTTTCAAGTACTTTACTCGAGTTAAAACGTAAAAGGTTGCAGGTAAACTACCCCTTCCCCTTAACCGATCTTCACCAAAAACAAAAGGTCTTGAGCACTCTACAAACCAGGGCTGTATGCAGAAAATTATTTGATTATGTTTGAATTTGCGGCTGTTATCGTTTGCCATAGAAAATAGCCTTGTTAAAAAAACGTTGTAGGTAAACTACCCATTTCCCTTAACCGATCTTCACCAAAAACAATAGATCTTGAGAACTCTACAATTTAGGGCTGTATGCAAATAATCTTTTGATTCTGTTTGAATTTGCGGCTGTTATCGTTTGCCATAGGAAATACCCTTGTTAAAACATAAAACGTTACAGGTAAACTACCCCTTTCCCTTAACCGATCTTCACCAAAAACAATAGGTCTTGAGTACTCTACAAATCAGGGCTGTATGCAAAACATTATTTGATTCTGTTTGAATTTGCGGCTGTTATCGTTTGCCATAGAAAACAGCCTTGATAAAACATAAAACGTTGCTGGTAAACTACCCTATTCCATTAACCGATCTTCACCAATAACAATAGGTCTTGAGAACTCTACAATTCAGGGCTGTATGCAAAACATCATTTGATTCTGTTTGAATTTGCGGCTGTTATCGTTTACCATAGAAAAAGTAAAAAATTACCCTTGATAAAAAACCGTTGCTGGTAAACTACCCCTTTCCCTTAACCGATCTTCACCAAAAACGATAGGTCTTGAGAAAACTGCAATTCAGGGCTGTATGCAAAATATTATATGATTTTGTTTGAATTTGCGGCTGTTATCGTTTGCCATACAAAATACCCTTGATAAAACAAAAAACGTGGCTGGTAAACAACCCCTTTCCCTTAAACGATCTTCACCAAAAACGATAGGTCTTTAGTACTCAAGAAATCAGGGCTGTATGCAAAAACGTATTTGATTATGTTTGAATTTGCGGCTGTTATCGTTTGCCATAGAAAATACCCTTGTTAAAACATAAAACGTAGCTGGTAAACTACCCCTTTCCCTTTACCGATCTTTACCAAAATTAACAGATCTTGAGAACCCTACTATTCAGGGCTGTATGCGAAACATTATTTGATTCTGTTTGAATTTGCGGCTGTTATCGTTTGCCAAACAAACAAATTACCCTTGATAAAAAAAAACCGTTGCTGGTAAACTACCCCTTCCCTCAACCGATCTTCACCAAAAACAATACGTCGCGAGTACTCTACAAATCAGGGCTGCATGCAAAAAATTATTTGATTCTGTTTGAATTTGCGGCTGTTATCGTTTGCCATAGAAAAAAATCTACAGACACACAGACACACACACACACACAGACACACACACAGACACTTTTCGAAAAACGACTTTTTTTCATGTTTTGAGTGTAGTACAATCAGAATCTGCAATAATCTCGAACACGATTTTTTTTGCCATCACCATACTTCCATTTCCTTAAGGAACATGGAAGTAAAATATCGGTATGGAGAACCATACATGACTTCCATATTCTAAGACTTATAATCTGAAATATGCTTGCCTGCCAAGCACGATATATTTTCTAATATATACATAATTTACATTAAAATGAAAAAATTATAATTTTATTGCCTGGCAACAAAATTATTTTATTTTTAACAATTACCATTGTTTGAAAAAGTTTAAATGAATTTTCAAGTACTTTACTCTTGTTAAAACGTAAAAGGTTGCAGGTAAACTACCCCTTCCCCTTAACCGATCTTCACCAAAATCTAATGGCCTTGAGTGCTCTACAATTCACTTATGTATGCAAAAAATTATTTGATTCTGTTTGAATTTGCGGCAGTTATCGTTTGCCATAGAAAATACGCTTTATAACAAACGTTGCAGGTAAACTACCCCTTCCCCTCAACCGATCTTGACCAAAAACAAAAGGTCTTGAGTACTCTACAAACCAGGGCTGTATGCAGAAAATTGTTTGATTATGTTTGAATTTGCGGCTGTTATCGTTTGCCATAGAAAATAGCCTTGCTAAAAAAACGTTGTTGGTAAACTACCCCTTTCCCTTAACCGATCTTCACCAAAAACAATAGGTCTTGAGAACTCTACAATTTAGGGCTGTATGCAAATAATCTTTTGATTCTGTTTGAATTTGCGGCTGTTATCGTTTGCCATAGGAAATACCATTGTTAAAACATAAAACGTTACTGGTAAACTACCCCTTTCCCTTAACTGATCTTCACCAAAAACAATAGGTCTTGAGTACTCTACAAATCAGGGCTGTATGCAAAACATTATTTGATTCTGTTTGAATTTGCGGCTGTTATCGTTTGCCATAGAAAATACCCTTGTTAAAACATAAAACGTTACAGGTAAACTACCCCTTTCCCTTAACTGATCTTCACCAACATCAACAGATCTTGAGGACTCTACAATTCAGGGCTGTATGCGAAACATTATTTGATTCTGTTTGAATTTGCGGCTGTTATCGTTTGCCAAACAAACAAAATTACCCTTGCTAAAAAAAAAACGTTGCTGGTAAACTACCCCTTTCCCTCAACCGATCTTCACCAAAAACAAAAGGTCGCCAGTACTCTGCAAATCAGGGCTGTATGCAAAAAATTATTTGATTCTGTTTGAATTTGCGGCAGTTATCCTTTGTCGTAGAAAAAAAATCTCTACAGACAGACACACAGACAGACACACAGACAGACAGACAGACAGAGAGACAGACACATACACAGACACTTTTCCGAAAACGACTTTTTTCCATGTTTTGAGTGTAGTAGAATCAGAATCTGCAATAATCTCGAACACGATTTTTTTTGCCATTACCATACTTCCATTCTTTAAGGAATATGGAAGTAAAAATAACCCTTGTTAAAACATAAAATGTTGCTGGTAAACTACTCCTTTCCCTTAACCGATCTTCACAAACACCAATAGGTATTGAGAACTCTACAATACAAAGCTGTATGCAAAACATCATTTGATTCTGTTTGAATTTGCGGCTGTTATCGTTTACTATGGAAAAAAATTACCCTTGAAAAAAACCGTTGCTGGTAAAATACCCCTTTCCCTTAACCGATCTTCACCAAAAACGACAGGTCTTGGGTACTCTACAATTCAGGCTTGTATGCAAACAATTATTTGATTCTGTTTGAATTTGCGGCTGTTATCGTTTGCCATAGAAAACAGCCTTGATAAAACATAAAACGTTGCTGGTAAACTACCCTATTCCATTAACCGATCTTCACCAATAACAATAGGTCTTGAGAACTCTACAATTCAGGGCTGTATGCAAAACATCATTTGATTCTGTTTGAATTTGCGGCTGTTATCGTTTACCATAGAAAAAGTAAAAAATTACCCTTGATAAAAAACCGTTGCTGGTAAACAACCCCTTTCCCTTAACCGATCTTCACCAAAAACGATAGGTCTTGAGAAAACTGCAATTCAGGGCTGTATGCAAAATATTATATGATTTTGTTTGAATTTGCGGCTGTTATCGTTTGCCAAACAAAATACCCTTGATAAAACAAAAAACGTGGCAGGTAAACAACCCCTTTCCCTTAAACGATCTTCACCAAAAACGACAGGTCTTTAGTACTCAAGAAATCAGGGCTGTATGCAAAAACGTATTTGATTATGTTTGAATTTGCGGCTGTTATCGTTTGCCATAGAAAATACCCTTGTTAAAACATAAAACGTTGCTGGTAAACTACCCCTTTCCCTTTACCGATCTTTACCAAAATTAACAGATCTTGAGAACCCTACTATTCAGGGCTGTATGCGAAACATTATTTGATTCTATTTGAATTTGCGGCTGTTATCGTTTGCCAAACAAACAAATTACCCTTGATAAAAAAAAACCGTTGCAGGTAAACTACCCCTTCCCTCAACCGATCTTCACCAAAAACAATACGTCGCGAGTACTCTACAAATCAGGGCTGCATGCAAAAAATTATTTGATTCTGTTTGAATTTGCGGCTGTTATCGTTTGCCATAGAAAAAAATCTACAGACACACACACACACACAGACACTTTTCGAAAAACGACTTTTTTTCATGTTTTGAGTGTAGTACAATCAGAATCTGCAATAATCTCGAACACGATTTTTTTGCCATCACCATACTTCCATTTCCTTAAGGAACATGGAAGTAAAATATCGGTATGGAGAACCATACATGACTTCCATATTCTAAGACTTATAATCTGAAATATGCTTGCCTGCCAAGCACGATATATTTTCTAATATATACATAATTTACATTAAAATGAAAAAATTATAATTTTATTGCCTGGCAACAAAATTATTTTATTTTTAACAATTACCATTGTTTGAAAAAGTTTAAATGAATTTTCAAGTACTTTACTCGTGTTAAAACGTAAAAGGTTGCAGGTAAACTACCCCTTCCCCTTAACCGATCTTCACCAAAAACAAAAGGTCTTGAGCACTCTACAAACCAGGGCTGTATGCAGAAAATTATTTGATTATGTTTGAATTTGCGGCTGTTATCGTTTGCCATAGAAAATAGCCTTGTTAAAAAAACGTTGTAGGTAAACTACCCATTTCCCTTAACCGATCTTCACCAAAAACAATAGATCTTGAGAACTCTACAATTTAGGGCTGTATGCAAATAATCTTTTGATTCTGTTTGAATTTGCGGCTGTTATCGTTTGCCATAGGAAATACCCTTGTTAAAACATAAAACGTTACAGGTAAACTACCCCTTTCCCTTAACCGATCTTCACCAAAAACAATAGGTCTTGAGTACTCTACAAATCAGGGCTGTATGCAAAACATTATTTGATTCTGTTTGAATTTGCGGCTGTTATCGTTTGCCATAGAAAACAGCCTTGATAAAACATAAAACGTTGCTGGTAAACTACCCTATTCCATTAACCGATCTTCACCAATAACAATAGGTCTTGAGAACTCTACAATTCAGGGCTTTATGCAAAACATCATTTGATTCTGTTTGAATTTGCGGCTGTTATCGTTTACCATAGAAAAAGTAAAAAATTACCCTTGATAAAAAACCGTTGCTGGTAAACTACCCCTTTCCCTTAACCGATCTTCACCAAAAACGACAGGTCTTGAGAAAACTGCAATTCAGGGCTGTATGCAAAATATTATATGATTTTGTTTGAATTTGCGGCTGTTATCGTTTGCCATACAAAATACCCTTGATAAAACAAAAAACGTGGCTGGTAAACAACCCCTTTCCCTTAAACGATCTTCACCAAAAACGATAGGTCTTTAGTACTCAAGAAATCAGGGCTGTATGCAAAAACGTATTTGATTATGTTTGAATTTGCGGCTGTTATCGTTTGCCATAGAAAATACCCTTGTTAAAACATAAAACGTTGCTGGTAAACTACCCCTTTCCCTTTACCGATCTTTACCAAAATTAACAGATCTTGAGAACCCTACCATTCAGGGCTGTATGCGAAACATTATTTGATTCTGTTTGAATTTGCGGCTGTTATCGTTTGCCAAACAAACAAATTACCCTTGATAAAAAAAAACCATTGCAGGTAAACTACCCCTTCCCTCAACCGATCTTCACCAAAAACAATACGTCGCGAGTACTCTACAAATCAGGGCTGCATGCAAAAAATTATTTGATTCTGTTTGAATTTGCGGCTGTTATCGTTTGCCATAGAAAAAAATCTACAGACACACAGACACACACACACACACACACACACAGACACACACACAGACACTTTTCGAAAAACGACTTTTTTTCATGTTTTGAGTGTAGTACAATCAGAATCTGCAATAATCTCGAACACGATTTTTTTTGCCATCACCATACTTCCATTTCCTTAAGGAACATGGAAGTAAAATATCGGTATGGAGAACCATACATGACTTCCATATTCTAAGACTTATAATCTGAAATATGCTTGCCTGCCAAGCACGATATATTTTCTAATATATATATAATTTACATTAAAATGAAAAAATTATAATTTTATTGCCTGGCAACAAAATTATTTTATTTTTAACAATTACCCTTGTTTGAAAAAGTTTAAATGAATTTTCAAGTACTTTACTCTTGTTAAAACGTAAAAGGTTGCTGGTAAACTACCCCTTCCTCTTATCTTCACCAAAATCTAATGGCCTTGAGTGCTCTACAATTCACTTATGTATGCAAAGAATTATTTGATTCTGTTTGAATTTGCGGCAGTTATCGTTTGCCATAAAAAATACGCTTTATAACAAACGTTGCAGGTAAACTACCCCTTTCCCCTCAACCGATCTTCACCAAAAACAAAAGGTCTTGAGTACTCTACAAGTCAGGGCTGTATGCAGAAAATTATTTGATTATGTTTGAATTTGCGGCTGTTATCGTTTGCCATAGAAAATAGCCTTGTTAAAAAAACGTTGTAGGTAAACTACCCCTTTCCCTTAACCGATATTCACCAAAAACAATAGATCTTGAGAACTCTACAATTTAGGGCTGTATGCAAATAATCTTTTGATTCTGTTTGAATTTGCGGCTGTTATCGTTTGCCATAGGAAATACCATTGTTAAAACATAAAACGTTACAGATAAACTACCCCTTTCCCTCAACCGATCTTCACCAAAAACAATAGGTCTTGAGTACTCTACAAGTCAGGGCTGTATGCAAAACATTATTTGATTCTGTTTGAATTTGCGGCTGTTATCATTTGCCATAAAAAATACCCTTGTTAAAAAAACGTTGCAGGTAAACTACCCCTTTCCCTCAACCGAACTTCACCAAAAACAATAGGTCTTGAGAACTATACAGTTTAGGGCTGTATGCAAATAATCTTTTGATTCTGTTTGAATTTGCGGCTGTTATCGTTTGCCATAAGAAATACCCTTGTTAAAACATAAAACGTTACAGGTAAACTACCCCTTTCCCTTAACCGATCTTCACCAAAATCAACAGATCTTGATGACTCAACAATTCAGGGCTGTATGCGAAACATTATTTGATTCTGTTTGAATTTGCGGCTGTTATCGTTTGCCAAACAAATAAAACTACCCTTGCTAAAAAAAAAACGTTGCAGGTAAACTACCCCTTTCCCTCAACCGATCTTCACCAAAAACAATAGGTCGCCAGTGCTCTGCACACCAGGGCTGTATACAAAAAATTATTTGATTCTGTTTGAATTTGCGGCAGTTATCGTTTGCCATAGAAAAAAAATCTACAGATAGACACACAGACAGACACACAGACAGACAGACAGACAGACACACACACAGACACTTTTCGGAAAACGACTTTTTTTCATGTTTTGAGTGTAGTAGAATCAGAATCTGCAATAATATCGAACACGATTTTTTTTGCCATCACCATACTTCCATTCTTTAAGGAATATGGAAGTAAAAATAATCCTTGTTAAAACATAAAATGTTGCTGGTAAACAACTCCTTTCCCTTAACCGATCTTCACAAACACCAATAGGTATTGAGAACTCTACAATACAAAGCTGTATGCAAAACATCATTTGATTCTGTTTGAATTTGCGGCTGTTATCGTTTACTATGGAAAAAAATTTCCCTTGAAAAAAAACGTTGCTGGTAAACTACCCCTTTCCCTTAACCGATCTTTACCAAAAACGACAGGTCTTGGGTACTCTACAATTCAGGCTTGTATGCAAACAATTATTTGATTCTGTTTGAATTTGCGGCTGTTATCGTTTGCCATAGAAAACAGCCTTGATAAAACATAAAACGTTGCTGGTAAACTACCCTATTCCATTAACTGATCTTCACCAATAACAATAGGTCTTGAGAACTCTACAATTCAGGGCTGTATGCAAAACATCATTTGATTCTGTTTGAATTTGCGGCTGTTATCGTTTACCATAGAAAAAGTAAAAAATTACCCTTGATAAAAAACCGTTGCTGGTAAACTACTCCTTTCCCTTAACCGATCTTCACCAAAAACGATAGGTCTTGAGAAAACTGCAATTCAGGGCTGTATGCAAAATATTATATGATTTTGTTTGAATTTGCGGCTGTTATCGTTTGCCATACAAAATACCCTTGATAAAGCAAAAAACGTGGCAGGTAAACTACCCCTTTCCCTCAAACGATCTTCACCAAAAACGGTGGGTCTTTAGTACTCAAGAAATCAGGGCTGTATGCAAAAAAGTATTTGATTATGTTTGAATTTGCGGCTGTTATCGTTTGCCTTAGAAAATACCCTTGTTAAAACATAAAACGTTGCTGGTAAACTACCCCTTTCCCTTTACCGATCTTTACCAAAATTAACAGATCTTGAGAACCCTACTATTCAGGGCTGTATGCGAAACATTATTTGATTCTGTTTGAATTTGCGGCTGTTATCGTTTGCCAAACAAACAAATTACCCTTGATAAAAAAAAACCGTTGCAGGTAAACTACCCCTTCCCACAACCGATCTTCACCAAAAACAATACGTCGCGCGTACTCTACAAATCAGGGCTGCATGCAAAAAATTATTTGATTCTGTTTGAATTTGCGGCTGTTATCGTTTGCCATAGAAAAAAATCTACACACACACACACACACACACACACACACACACACACACACACACACACACACACACACACACACACACACACACACACACACACACACACACACACACACACACACACACACACACACACACACACACACACACACACACACACACACACACACACACACACACACACACACACACACACACACACACACACACACACACACACACACACACACACACACACACACAGACACTTTTCGAAAAACGACTTTTTTTCATGTTTTGAGTGTAGTACAATCAGAATCTGCAATAATCTCGAACACGATTTTTTTTGCCATCACCATACTTCCATTTCCTTAAGGAACATGGAAGTAAAATATCGGTATGGAGAACCATACATGACTTCCATATTCTAAGACTTATAATCTGAAATATGCTTGCCTGCCAAGCACGATATATTTTCTAATATATACATAATTTACATTAAAATGAAAAAATTATAATTTTATTGCCTGGCAACAAAATTATTTTATTTTTAACAATTACCATTGTTTGAAAAAGTTTAAATGAATTTTCAAGTACTTTACTCTTGTTAAAACGTAAAAGGTTGCAGGTAAACTACCCCTTCCCCTTAACCGATCTTCACCAAAATCTAATGGCCTTGAGTGCTCTACAATTCACTTATGTATGCAAAAATTATTTGATTCTGTTTGAATTTGCGGCAGTTATCGTTTGCCATAGAAAATACGCTTTATAACAAACGTTGCAGGTAAACTACCCCTTCCCCTCAACCGATCTTCACCAAAAACAAAAGGTCTTGAGTACTCTACAAACCAGGGCTGTATGCAGAAAATTATTTGATTAAGTTTGAATTTGCGGCTGTTATCGTTTGCCATAGAAAATAACTTTGTTAAAAAAACGTTGAAGGTAAACTACCCCTTTCCCTTAACCGATCTTCACCAAAAACAATAGGTCTTGAGAACTCTACAATTTAGGGCTGTATGCAAATAATCTTTTGATTCTGTTTGAATTTGCGGCTGTTATCGTTTGCCATAGCAAATACCCTTGTTAAAACATAAAACGTTACAGGTAAACTACCCCTTTCCCTTAACCGATCTTCACCAAAAACAATAGATCTTGAGTACTCTACAAATCAGGGCTGTATGCAAAACATTATTTGATTCTGTTTGAATTTGCGGCTGTTATCGTTTGCCATAGAAAATACCCTTGTTAAAAAAACGTTGCAGGTAAACTACCCCTTTCCCTCAACCGAACTTCACCAAAAACAATAGGTCTTGAGAACTCTACAATTTAGGGCTGTATACAAATAATCTTTTGATTCTGTTTGAATTTGCGGCTGTTATCGTTTGCCATATGAAATACCCTTGTTAAAACATAAAACGTTACAGGTAAACTACCCCTTTCCCTTAACCGATCTTCACCAAAATCAACAGATCTTGAGGACTCTACAATTCAGGCCTGTATGCGAAACATTATTTGATTCTGTTTGAATTTGCGTCTGTTATCGTTTGCCAAACAAACAAAATTACCCTTGCTAAAAAAAAAACGTTGCCGGTAAACTACCCCTTTCCCTCAACCGATCTTCACCAAAAACAATAGGTCGCCAGTACTCTGCACATCAGGGCGGTATGCAAAAAATTATTTGATTCTGTTTGAATTTGCGGCAGTTATCGTTTGCCATAGAAAAAAAATCTACAGACAGACACACAGATAGACAGACAGACAGATAGACAGACAGACACACACACAGACACTTTTCGGAAAACGACTTTTTTTCATGTTTTGAGTGTAGTAGAATCAGAATCTGCAATAATCTCGAACACGATTTTTTTTGCCATCACCATACTTCCATTCTTTAAGGAATATGGAAGTAAAAATAACCCTTGTTATAACATAAAATGTTGCTGGTAAACTACTCCTTTCCCTTAACCGATCTTCACAAACACCAATAGGTATTGAGAACTCTACAATACAAAGCTGTATGCAAAACATCATTTGATTCTGTTTGAATTTGCGGCTGTTATCGTTTACTATGGAAAATATCGGTATGGAGAACCATACATGACTTCCATATTCTAAGATTTATATTTAAAATCATTTTCAGCCAAACAGCCAGGCTGTGTCTTACCTGCCTTTTTATTGCTGTATTAAATGAAAAATATTATATTACATTAAAATGAAAAAATTATAATTTTATTGCCTGGCAACAAAATTATTTTATTTTTAACAATTACCATTGTTTCAAAAAGTTTAAATAAATTTTCAAGTACTTTACTCTTGTTAAAACGTAAAAGTTTGCTGGTAAACTACCCCTTCCCCTTAACCGATCTTCACCAAAATCGAAAGTCATTGAGACCTCTACAATTCAGGGACGTATGCAAAAAATTATTTGATTCTGTTTGAATTTGCGGCTGTTATCGTTTGCCATAGAAAATACGCTTGATAAAAAAACGTTGCAGGTAAACTACCCCTTCCCCTTAACCGATCTTCACCAAAAACAATAGGTCTTGAGTACTCTACAAATCAGGGCTGTATGCAAAACATTATTTGATTCTGTTTGAATTTGCGGCTGTTATCGTTTGCCATAGAAAATAAAAACGTAAAAGGTTGCAGGTAAACTACCCCTTCCCCTTAACCGATCTTCACCAAAAACAATAGGTCTTGAGTACTCTACAAATCAGGGCTGTATGCAAAACATTATTTGATTCTGTTTGAATTTGCGGCTGTTATCGTTTGCCATATAAAATACCCTTGTTAAAAAAACGTTGCAGGTAAACTACCCCTTTCCCTCAACCGATCTTCACCAAAAACAACAGGTCTTGAGAAACCTACAATTCAGGGCTGTATGCGAAACATTATTTGATTCTGTTTCAATTTGCGGCTGTTATCGTTTGCCAAAAAAAAAAAAAAATTTCCCTTGATAAAAAAAACCGTTGCAGGTAAACTACCCCTTCCCCTCAACCGATCTTCACCAAAAACAAAAGGTCGCGAGTACTCTACAAATCAGGGCTGTATGCAAAAAATTGTTTGATTCTGTTTGAATTTGCGGCAGTTGTCGTTTGCCATAGAAAATACGCATGATAAAAAACGTTGCCGGTAAACTACCCCTTCCCCTCAACCGATCTTCACCAAAAACAATAGGTCTTGAGTACTCTACAAATCAGGGCTGTATGCAGAAAAATTATTTGATTCTGTTTGAATTTGCGGCTGTTATCGTTTGCCATAGAAAATACCCTTGTTAAAAAAACGTTGTAGGTAAACTACCCCTTTCCCTTAACCGATCTTCACCAAAAACAAAAGGTATTGAGAACTCTACAATTTAGGGCTGTATGCAAATAATCTTTTCATTCTGTTTGAATTTGCGGCTGTTATCGTTTGCCATAGGAAATACCCTTGTTAAAACATAAAATGTTACCGGTAAACTACCCCTTTCCCTTAACCGATCTTCACCAAAAACAATGGGTCTTGAGTACTCTACAAATCAGGGCTGTATGCAAAACATTATTTGATTCTGTTTGAATTTGCGGCTGTTATCGTTTCCATTGAAAATACCCTTGTTAAAAAAACGTTGCAGGTAAACTACCCCTTTCCATCAAACCGAACTTCACCAAAAACAATAGGTCTTGAGAACTCTACAATTTAGGGATGTATGCAAATAATCTTTTGATTCTGTTTGAATTTGCGGCTGTTATCGTTTGCCATAAGAAATACCCTTGTTAAAACATAAAACGTTACAGGTAAACTACCCCTTTCGCTTAACCGATCTTCACCAAAAACAACAGATCTTGAGGACTCTACAATTCAGGGCTGTATGCGAAACATTATTTGATTCTGTTTGAATTTGCGGCTGTTATCGTTTGCCAAACAAACAAAATATCCCTTGCTAAAAAAAAACCGTTGCTGGTAAACTACCCCTTTCCCTCAACCGATCTTCACCAAAAACAATAGGTCGCGAGAACTCTGCAAAACCGGGCTGTATGCAAAAAATTATTTGATTCTGTTTGAATTTGCGGCAGTTATCGTTTGCCATAGAAAAAAAATCTACAGACAGACAGACACACAGACACACAGACACACAGACACACAGACAGACAGACACACAGACACTTTTCGGAAAACGACTTTTTTTCATGTTTTGAGTGTAGTAGAATCAGAATCTGCAATAATCTCGAACACGATTTTTTTTGCCATCACCATACTTCCATTCCTTAAGGAATATGGAAGTAAAATATAGGTATGGAGAACCATACATGACTTCCATATTCTAAGATTTATATTTAAAATCATTTTCAGCCAAACAGCCAGGCTGTGTATTACCTGCCTTTTTATTGCTGTATTAAATGAAAAATATTATATTACATTAAAATGAAAAAATTATAATTTTATTGCCTGGCAACAAAATTATTTTATTTTTAACAATTACCATTGTTTCAAAAAGTTTAAATAAATTTTCAAGTACTTTACTCTTGTTAAAACGTAAAAGGTTGCAGGTAAACTACCCCTTCCCTAAGATTAAGACCGATCTTCACCAAAATCGAAAGTCATTGAGACCTCTACAATTCAGGGAGGTATGCAAAAAATTATTTGATTCTGTTTGAATTTGCGGCTGTTATCGTTTGCCATAGAAAATACGCTTGATAAAAAAATGTTGCAGGTAAACTACCCCTTCCCCTTAACCGATCTTCACCAAAAACAATAGGTCTTGAGTACTCTACAAATCAGGGCTGTATGCAAAACATTATTTGATTCTGTTTGAATTTGCGGCTGTTATCGTTTGCCATAGAAAATACCCTTGTTAAAAAAACGTTGCTGGTAAACTACCCCTTTCCCTCAACCGATCTTCACCAAAAACAATAGGTCTTGAGAACTCTACAATTTAGGGCTGTATGCAAATAATCTTTTGATTCTGTTTGAATTTGCGGCTGTTATCGTTTGCCATAGGAAATACCCTTGTTAAAACATAAAACGTTACAGGTAAACTACCCCTTTCCCTTAACCGATCTTCACCAAAAACAATATGTCTTGAGTACTCTACAAATCAGGGCTGTATGCAAAACATTATTTGATTCTGTTTGAATTTGCGGCTGTTATCGTTTGCCAAAGAAAAATACCCTTGATAAAACAAAAAACGTGGCAGGTAAACTACCCATTTCCCTCAACCGAACTTCACCAAAAACAATAGGTCTTGAGAACTCTACAATTTAGGGCTGTATGCAAATAATCTTTTGATTCTGTTTGAATTTGCAGCTGTTATCGTTTGCCATAGGAAATACCCTTGTTAAAACATAAAACGTTACAGGTAAACTACCCCTTTCCCTTAACCGATCTTCACCAAAATCAACAGATCTTGAGAACTCTACAATTCAGGGGTGTATGCGAAACATTATTTGATTCTGTTTGAATTTGCGGCTGTTATCGTTTGCCAAACAAACAAAATTACCCTTGCTAAAAAAAAACCGTTGCTGGTAAACTACCCCTTTCCCTCAACCGATCTTCACCAAAAACAATAGGTCGCGAGTACTCTGCAAATCAGGTCTGCATGCAAAAAATTATTTGATTCTGTTTGAATTTGCGGCAGTTATCGTTTGCCATAGAAAAAAAATCTACAGACACACAGATAGACAGACACACAGACAGACAGACAGACAGACAGACAGACAGACAGACACACACACAGACACTTTTCGGAAAACGACTTTTTTTCATGTTTTGAGTGTAGTAGAATCAGAATCTGCAATAATCTCGAACACGATTTTTTTTGCCATCACCATACTTCCATTCCTTAAGGAATATGGAAGTAAAAATTACCCTTGAAAAAAACCGTTGCTGGTAAACTACCCCTTTCCCTTAACCGATCTTCACCAAAAACGACAGGTCTTGGGTACTCTACAATTCAGGCTTGTATGCAAACAATTATTTGATTCTGTTTGAATTTGCGGCTGTTATCGTTTGCCATAGAAAACAGCATCGATAAAACATAAAACGTTGCTGGTAAACTACCCTATTCCATTAACCGATCTTCACCAATAACAATAGGTCTTGAGAACTCTACAATTCAGGGCTGTATGCAAAACATCATTTGATTCTGTTTGAATTTGCGGCTGTTATCGTTTACCATAGAAAAAGTAAAAAATTACCCTTGATAAAAAACCGTTGCTGGTAAACTACCCCTTTCCCTTAACCGATCTTCACCAAAAACGATAGGTCTTGAGAAAACTGCAATTCAGGGCTGTATGCAAAATATTATATGATTTTGTTTGAATTTGCGGCTGTTATCGTTTGCCATACAAAATACCCTTGATAAAACAAAAAATGTGGCAGGTAAACTACCCCTTTCGCTCAAACGATCTTCACCAAAAACGGTAGGTCTTTAGTACTCAAGAAATCAGGGCTGTATGCAAAAAAGTATTTGATTATGTTTGAATTTGCGGCTGTTATCGTTTGCCATAGAAAATACCCTTGTTAAAACATAAAACGTTGCTGGTAAACTACCCCTTTCCCTTAACCGATCTTCACCAAAAACAACAGATCTTGAGGACTCTACAATTCAGGGCTGTATGCGAAACATTATTTGATTCTGTTTGAATTTGCGGCTGTTATCGTTTGCCAAACAATCAAATTACCCTTGATAAAAAAAAACCGTTGCAGGTAAACTACCCCTTCCCTCAACCGATCGTCACCAAAAACAATACGTCGCGAGTACTCTACAAATCAGGGCTGCATGCAAAAAATTATTTGATTCTGTTTGAATTTGCGGCTGTTATCGTTTGCCATAGAAAAAAATCTACACACACACACACACACACACACACACACACACACACACACACACACACACACACACACACACACACACACACACACACACACACACACACACACACACACACACACACACACACACACACACACACACACACACACACACACACACACACACACAGACACACACACAGACACTTTTCGAAAAACGACTTTTTTTCATGTTTTGAGTGTAGTACAATCAGAATCTGCAATAATCTCGAACACGATTTTTTTTGCCATCACCATACTTCCATTTCCTTAAGGAACATGGAAGTAAAATATCGGTATGGAGAACCATACATGACTTCCATATTCTAAGACTTATAATCTGAAATATGCTTGCCTGCCAAGCACGATATATTTTCTAATATATACATAATTTACATTAAAATGAAAAAATTATAATTTTATTGCCTGGCAACAAAATTATTTTATTTTTAACAATTACCATTGTTTGAAAAAGTTTAAATGAATTTTCAAGTACTTTACTCTTGTTAAAACGTAAAAGGTTGCAGGTAAACTACCCCTTCCCCTTAACCGATCTTCACCAAAATCCAATGGCCTTGAGTGCTCTACAATTCACTTACGTATGCAAAAAATTATTTGATTCTGTTTGAATTTGCGGCAGTTATCGTTTGCCATAGAAAATACGCTTTATAACAAACGTTGCAGGTAAACTACCCCTTTCCCTCAACCGAACTTCACCAAAAACAACAGGTCTTGAGAACTCTACAATTTAGGGATGTATGCAAATAATCTTTTGATTCTGTTTGAATTTGCGGCTGTTATCGTTTGCCATAAGAAATACCCTTGTTAAAACATAAAACGTTACAGGTAAACTACCCCTTTCGCTTAACCGATCTTCACCAAAAACAACAGATCTTGAGGACTCTACAATTCAGGGCTGTATGCGAAACATTATTTGATTCTGTTTGAATTTGCGGCTGTTATCGTTTGCCAAACAAACAAAATATCCCTTGCTAAAAAAAAACCGTTGCTGGTAAACTACCCCTTTCCCTCAACCGATCTTCACCAAAAACAATAGGTCGCGAGAACTCTGCAAAACCGGGCTGTATGCAAAAAATTATTTGATTCTGTTTGAATTTGCGGCAGTTATCGTTTGCCATAGAAAAAAAATCTACAGACAGACAGACACACAGACACACAGACACACAGACACACAGACAGACAGACACACAGACACTTTTCGGAAAACGACTTTTTTTCATGTTTTGAGTGTAGTAGAATCAGAATCTGCAATAATCTCGAACACGATTTTTTTTGCCATCACCATACTTCCATTCCTTAAGGAATATGGAAGTAAAATATAGGTATGGAGAACCATACATGACTTCCATATTCTAAGATTTATATTTAAAATCATTTTCAGCCAAACAGCCAGGCTGTGTATTACCTGCCTTTTTATTGCTGTATTAAATGAAAAATATTATATTACATTAAAATGAAAAAATTATAATTTTATTGCCTGGCAACAAAATTATTTTATTTTTAACAATTACCATTGTTTCAAAAAGTTTAAATAAATTTTCAAGTACTTTACTCTTGTTAAAACGTAAAAGGTTGCAGGTAAACTACCCCTTCCCTAAGATTAAGACCGATCTTCACCAAAATCGAAAGTCATTGAGACCTCTACAATTCAGGGAGGTATGCAAAAAATTATTTGATTCTGTTTGAATTTGCGGCTGTTATCGTTTGCCATAGAAAATACGCTTGATAAAAAAATGTTGCAGGTAAACTACCCCTTCCCCTTAACCGATCTTCACCAAAAACAATAGGTCTTGAGTACTCTACAAATCAGGGCTGTATGCAAAACATTATTTGATTCTGTTTGAATTTGCGGCTGTTATCGTTTGCCATAGAAAATACCCTTGTTAAAAAAACGTTGCTGGTAAACTACCCCTTTCCCTCAACCGATCTTCACCAAAAACAATAGGTCTTGAGAACTCTACAATTTAGGGCTGTATGCAAATAATCTTTTGATTCTGTTTGAATTTGCGGCTGTTATCGTTTGCCATAGGAAATACCCTTGTTAAAACATAAAACGTTACAGGTAAACTACCCCTTTCCCTTAACCGATCTTCACCAAAAACAATATGTCTTGAGTACTCTACAAATCAGGGCTGTATGCAAAACATTATTTGATTCTGTTTGAATTTGCGGCTGTTATCGTTTGCCAAAGAAAAATACCCTTGATAAAACAAAAAACGTGGCAGGTAAACTACCCATTTCCCTCAACCGAACTTCACCAAAAACAATAGGTCTTGAGAACTCTACAATTTAGGGCTGTATGCAAATAATCTTTTGATTCTGTTTGAATTTGCAGCTGTTATCGTTTGCCATAGGAAATACCCTTGTTAAAACATAAAACGTTACAGGTAAACTACCCCTTTCCCTTAACCGATCTTCACCAAAATCAACAGATCTTGAGAACTCTACAATTCAGGGGTGTATGCGAAACATTATTTGATTCTGTTTGAATTTGCGGCTGTTATCGTTTGCCAAACAAACAAAATTACCCTTGCTAAAAAAAAACCGTTGCTGGTAAACTACCCCTTTCCCTCAACCGATCTTCACAAAAACAATAGGTCGCGAGTACTCTGCAAATCAGGTCTGCATGCAAAAAATTATTTGATTCTGTTTGAATTTGCGGCAGTTATCGTTTGCCATAGAAAAAAAATCTACAGACACACAGATAGACAGACACACAGACAGACAGACAGACAGACAGACAGACAGACACACACACAGACACTTTTCGGAAAACGACTTTTTTTCATGTTTTGAGTGTAGTAGAATCAGAATCTGCAATAATCTCGAACACGATTTTTCTTGCCATCACCATACTTCCATTCCTTAAGGAATATGGAAGTAAAAATTACCCTTGAAAAAAACCGTTGCTGGTAAACTACCCCTTTCCCTTAACCGATCTTCACCAAAAACGACAGGTCTTGGGTACTCTACAATTCAGGCTTGTATGCAAACAATTATTTGATTCTGTTTGAATTTGCGGCTGTTATCGTTTGCCATAGAAAACAGCATCGATAAAACATAAAACGTTGCTGGTAAACTACCCTATTCCATTAACCGATCTTCACCAATAACAATAGGTCTTGAGAACTCTACAATTCAGGGCTGTATGCAAAACATCATTTGATTCTGTTTGAATTTGCGGCTGTTATCGTTTACCATAGAAAAAGTAAAAATTACCCTTGATAAAAAACCGTTGCTGGTAAACTACCCCTTTCCCTTAACCGATCTTCACCAAAAACGATAGGTCTTGAGAAAACTGCAATTCAGGGCTGTATGCAAAATATTATATGATTTTGTTTGAATTTGCGGCTGTTATCGTTTGCCATACAAAATACCCTTGATAAAACAAAAAATGTGGCAGGTAAACTACCCCTTTCGCTCAAACGATCTTCACCAAAAACGGTAGGTCTTTAGTACTCAAGAAATCAGGGCTGTATGCAAAAAAGTATTTGATTATGTTTGAATTTGCGGCTGTTATCGTTTGCCATAGAAAATACCCTTGTTAAAACATAAAACGTTGCTGGTAAACTACCCCTTTCCCTTAACCGATCTTCACCAAAAACAACAGATCTTGAGGACTCTACAATTCAGGGCTGTATGCGAAACATTATTTGATTCTGTTTGAATTTGCGGCTGTTATCGTTTGCCAAACAATCAAATTACCCTTGATAAAAAAAAACCGTTGCAGGTAAACTACCCCTTCCCTCAACCGATCGTCACCAAAAACAATACGTCGCGAGTACTCTACAAATCAGGGCTGCATGCAAAAAATTATTTGATTCTGTTTGAATTTGCGGCTGTTATCGTTTGCCATAGAAAAAAATCTACACACACACACACACACACACACACACACACACACACACACACACACACACACACACACACACACACACACACACACACACACACACACACACACACACACACACACACACACACACACACACACACACACACACACACACACACACACACACACACACACACACACACACACACACACACACACACACACACACAGACACACACACAGACACTTTTCGAAAAACGACTTTTTTTCATGTTTTGAGTGTAGTACAATCAGAATCTGCAATAATCTCGAACACGATTTTTTTTGCCATCACCATACTTCCATTTCCTTAAGGAACATGGAAGTAAAATATCGGTATGGAGAACCATACATGACTTCCATATTCTAAGACTTATAATCTGAAATATGCTTGCCTGCCAAGCACGATATATTTTCTAATATATACATAATTTACATTAAAATGAAAAAATTATAATTTTATTGCCTGGCAACAAAATTATTTTATTTTTAACAATTACCATTGTTTGAAAAAGTTTAAATGAATTTTCAAGTACTTTACTCTTGTTAAAAACGTAAAAGGTTGCAGGTAAACTACCCCTTCCCCTTAACCGATCTTCACCAAAATCCAATGGCCTTGAGTGCTCTACAATTCACTTACGTATGCAAAAAATTATTTGATTCTGTTTGAATTTGCGGCAGTTATCGTTTGCCATAGAAAATACGCTTTATAACAAACGTTGCAGGTAAACTACCCCTTTCCCTCAACCGAACTTCACCAAAAACAACAGGTCTTGAGAACTCTACAATTTAGGGCTGTATGCAAATAATCTTTTGATTCTGTTTGAATTTGCGGCTGTTATCGTTTGCCATAAGAAATACCCTTGTTAAAAAAACGTTGTAGGTAAACTACCCCTTTCCCTCAACCGAACTTCACCAAAAACAACAGGTCTTGAGAACTCTACAATTTAGGGATGTATGCAAATAATCTTTTGATTCTGTTTGAATTTGCGGCTGTTATCGTTTGCCATATAAAATACCCTTGTTAAAAAAACGTTGCAGGTAAACTACCCCTTTCCCTTAACCGATCTTCACCAAAAACAACAGATCTTGAGGACTCTACAATTCAGGGCTGTATGCGAAACATTATTTGATTCTGTTTGAATTTGCGGCTGTTATCGTTTGCCAAACAAACAAAATTACCCTTGCTAAAAAAAAAACGTTGCCGGTAAACTACCCCTTTCCCTCAACCGATCTTCACCAAAAACAATAGGTAGCCAGTACTCTGCAAATCAGGGCTGTATGCAAAAAATTATTTGATTCTGTTTGAATTTGCGGCAGTTATCGTTTGCCATAGAAAATACGCTTTATAACAAACGTTGCAGGTAAACTACCCCTTCCCCTCATCCGATCTTCACCAAAAACAAAAGGTCTTGAGTACTCTACAAACCAGGGCTGTATGCAGAAAATTATTTGATTACGTTTGAATTTGCGGCTGTTATCGTTTGCCATAGAAAATAACTTTGTTAAAAAAACGTTGTAGGTAAACTACCCCTTTCCCTTAACCGATCTTCACCAAAAACAATAGGTCTTGAGAACTCTACAATTTAGGGCTGTATGCAAATAATCTTTTGATTCTGTTTGAATTTGCGGCTGTTATCGTTTGCCATAGGAAATACCCTTGTTAAAACATAAAACGTTACAGGTAAACTACCCCTTTCCCTTAACCGATCTTCACCAAAAACAATAAGTCTTGAGTACTCTACAAATCAGGGCTGTATGCAAAACATTATTTGATTCTGTTTGAATTTGCGGCAGTTATCGTTTGCCATAGAAAAAAATCTACGGACAGACACACAGACAGACACACAGACAGACAGACAGACAGACAGACAGACACACACACAGACACTTTTCGGAAAACGACTTTTTTTCATGTTTTGAGTGTAGTAGAATCAGAATCTGCAATAATCTCGAACACGATTTTTTTTGCCATCACCATACTTCCATTCTTTAAGGAATATGGAAGTAAATATCGGTATGGAGAACCATACATGACTTCCATATTCTAAGATTTATATTTAAAATCATTTTCAGCCAAACAGCCAGGCTGTGTCTTACCTGCCTTTTTATTGCTGTATTAAATGAAAAATATTATATTACATTAAAATGAAAAAATTATAATTTTATTGCCTGGCAACAAAATTATTTTATTTTTAACAATTACCATCGTTTCAAAAAGTTTAAATAAATTTTCAAGTACTTTACTCTTGTTAAAACGTATAAGGTTGCAGGTAAACTACCCCTTCCCCTTAATCGATCTTCACCAAAATCGAAAGTCATTGAGACCTCTACAATTCAGGGACGTATGCAAAAAAGTATTTGATTCTGTTTGAATTTGCGGCTGTTATCGTTTGCCATAGAAAATACGCTTGATAAAAAAACGTTGCTGGTAAACTACCCCTTCCCCTTAACCGATCTTCACCAAAAACAATAAGTCTTGAGTACTCTACAAATCAGGACTGTATGCAAAACATTATTTGATTCTGTTTGAATTTGCTGCTGTTATCGTTTGCCATAGAAAATACCCTTGTTAAAAAAACGTTGCTGGTAAACTACCCCTTTCCCTCAACCGATCTTCACCAAAAACAATAGGTCTTGAGAAATCTACAATTCAGGGCTGTATGCGAAACATTATTTGATTCTGTTTGAATTTGCGGCTGTTATCGTTTGCCAAAAAAAAAAATTTCCCTTGATAAAAAAAACCGTTGCAGGTAAACTACCCCTTCCCCTCAACCGATCTTCACCAAAAACAATAGGTCGCGAGTACTCTACAAATCAGGGCTGTATGCAAAAAAGTATTTGATTCTGTTTGAATCTGCGGCAGTTGTCGTTTGCCATAGAAAATACGCATGATAAAAAACGTTGATGGTAAACTACCCCTTCCCCTCAACCGATCTTCACCAAAAACAATAGGTCTTGAGTACTCTACAAATCAGGGCTGTATGCAGAAAATTATTTGATTCTGTTTGAATTTGCGGCTGTTATCGTTTGCCATATAAAATACCCTTGTTAAAAAAACGTTGTAGGTAAACTACCCCTTTCCCTTAACCGATCTTCACCAAAAACAAAAGGTCTTGAGAACTCTACAATTTAGGGCTGTATGCAAATAATCTTTTCATTCTGTTTGAATTTGCGGCTGTTATCGTTTGCCATAGGAAATACCCTTGTTAAAACATAAAACGTTACAGGTAAACTACCCCTTTCCCTTAACCGATCTTCTCCAAAAAAAAACAGGTCTTGAGAACTCTACAATTCAGGGCTGTATGCGAAACATTATTTGATTCTGTTTGAATTTTCGGCTGTTATCGTTTGCCAAACAAACAAATTTACCCTTGCTAAAAAAAAACCGTTGCTGGTAAACTACCCCTTTCCCTCAACCGATCTTCACCAAAAACAATACGTCGCGAGAACTCTGCAAAACCGGACTGTATGCAAAAAATTATTTGATTCTGTTTGAATTTGCGGCAGTTATCGTTTGCCATAGAAAAAAAATCTACAGATAGACACACAGACAGACAGACAGACACACACACAGACACTTTTCGGAAAACGACTTTTTTTCATGTTTTGAGTGTAGTAGAATCAGAATCTGCAATAATCTCGAACACGATTTTTTTTGCCATCACCATACTTCCATTCTTTAAGGAATATGGAAGTAAATATCGGTATGGAGAACCATACATGACTTCCATATTCTAAGATTTATATTTGAAATCATTTTCAGCCAAACAGCCAGGCTGTGTCTTACCTGCCTTTTTATTGCTGTATTAAATGAAAAATATTATATTACATTAAAATGAAAAAATTATAATTTTATTGCCTGGCAACAAAATTATTTTATTTTTAACAATTACCATCGTTTCAAAAAGTTTAAATAAATTTTCAAGTACTTTACTCTTGTTAAAACGTATAAGGTTGCTGGTAAACTACCCCTTCCCCTTAACCGATCTTCACCAAAATCGAAAGTCATTGAGACCTCTACAATTCAGGGACGTATGCAAAAAATTATTTGATTCTGTTTGAATTTGCGGCTGTTATCGTTTGCCATAAAAAATACGCTTGATAAAAAAACGTTGCAGGTAAACTACCCCTTCCCCTTAACCGATCTTCACCAAAAACAATAGGTCTTGAGTACTCTACAAATCAGGACTGTATGCAAAACATTATTTGATTCTGTTTGAATTTGCGGCTGTTATCGTTTGCCATAGAAAATACCCTTGTTAAAAAAACGTTGCAGGTAAACTACCCCTTTCCCTTAACCGATCTTCAACAAAAACAATAGGTCTTGTGAAATCTACAATTCAGGGCTGTATGCGAAACATTATTTGATTCTGTTTGAATTTGCGGCTGTTATCGTTTGCAAAAAAAAAAAATTTCCCTTGATAAAAAAACCGTTGCAGGTAAACTACCCCTTCCCCTCAACCGATCTTCACCAAAAACAATAGGTCGCGAGTACTCTACAAATCAGGCCTGTATGCAAAAAAGTATTTGATTCTGTTTGAATTTGCGGCAGTTGTCGTTTGCCATAGAAAATACGCATGATAAAAAACGTTGCTGGTAAACTACCCCTTCCCCTCAACCGATCTTCACCAAAAACAATAGGTCTTGAGTACTCTACAAATCAGGGCTGTATGCAGAAAATTATTTGATTCTGTTTGAATTTGCGGCTGTTATAGTTTGCCATAAAAAATACCCTTGTTAAAAAAACGTTGTAGGTAAACTACCCCTTTCCCTTAACCGATCTTCTCCAAAAACAACAGGTCTTGAGAACTCTACAATTCAGGGCTGTATGCGAAACATTATTTGATTCTGTTTGAATTTGCGGCTGTTATCGTTTGCCAAACAAACAAAATTACCCTTGCTAAAAAAAAACCGTTGCAGGTAATCTACCCCTTTCCCTCAACCGATCTTCACCAAAAACAATAGGTCGCGAGAACTCTGCAAAACCGGGCTGTATGCTAAAAATTATTTGATTCTGTTTGAATTTGCGGCAGTTATCGTTTGCCATAAAAAAAAATCTACAGACAGAAACACAGACAGACACATAGACAGACAGACAGACAGACAGACAGACAGACACACACACAGACACTTTTCGGAAAACGACTTTTTCATGTTTTGAGTGTAGTAGAATCAGAATCTGCAATAATCTCGAACACGATTTTTTTTGCCATCACCATACTTCCATTCTTTAAGGAATATGGAAGTAAATATCGGTATGGAGAACCATACATGACTTCCATATTCTAAGATTTATATTTAAAATCATTTTCAGCCAAACAGCCAGGCTGTGTCTTACCTGCCTTTTTATTGCTGTATTAAATGAAAAATATTATATTACATTAAAATGAAAAAATTATAATTTTATTGCCTGGCAACAAAATTATTTTATTTGTAACAATTACCATCGTTTCAAAAAGTTTAAATAAATTTTCAAGTACTTTACTCTTGTTAAAACGTATAAGGTTGCAGGTAAACTACCCCTTCCCCTTAACCGATCTTCAGCAAAATCGAAAGTCATTGAGACCTCTACAATTCAGGGAGGTATGCAAAGAATTATTTGATTCTGTTTGAATTTGCGGCTGTTATCGTTTGCCATAAAAAATACGCTTGATAAAAAAACGTTGCAGGTAAACTACCCCTTCCCCTTAACCGATCTTCACCAAAAACAATAGGTATTGAGTACTCTACAAATCAGGACTGTATGCAAAACATTATTTGATTCTGTTTGAATTTGCGGCTGTTATCGTTTGCCATAGAAAATAAAAACGTAAAAGGTTGCAGGTAAACTACCCCTTCCCCTTAACCGATCTTCATCAAAAACAATAGGTCTTGAGTACTCTACAAATCAGGGCTGTATGCAAAACATTATTTGATTCTGTTTGAATTTGCGGCTGTTATCGTTTGCCATATAAAATACCCTTGTTAAAAAAACGTTGCAGGTAAACTACCCCTTTCCCTCAACCGATCTTCACCAAAAACAACAGGTCTTGAGAAACCTACAATTCAGGGCTGTATGCGAAACATTATTTGATTCTGTTTCAATTTGCGGCTGTTATCGTTTGCCAAAAAAAAAAAAAAAAATTTCCCTTGATAAAAAAAACCGTTGCAGGTAAACTACCCCTTCCCCTCAACCGATCTTCACCAAAAACAAAAGGTCGCGAGTACTCTACAAATCAGGGCTGTATGCAAAAAATTGTTTGATTCTGTTTGAATTTGCGGCAGTTGTCGTTTGCCATAGAAAATACGCATGATAAAAAACGTTGCCGGTAAACTACCCCTTCCCCTCAACCGATCTTCACCAAAAACAATAGGTCTTGAGTACTCTACAAATCAGGGCTGTATGCAGAAAAATTATTTGATTCTGTTTGAATTTGCGGCTGTTATCGTTTGCCATAGAAAATACCCTTGTTAAAAAAACGTTGTAGGTAAACTACCCCTTTCCCTTAACCGATCTTCACCAAAAACAAAAGGTATTGAGAACTCTACAATTTAGGGCTGTATGCAAATAATCTTTTCATTCTGTTTGAATTTGCGGCTGTTATCGTTTGCCATAGGAAATACCCTTGTTAAAACATAAAATGTTACCGGTAAACTACCCCTTTCCCTTAACCGATCTTCACCAAAAACAATGGGTCTTGAGTACTCTACAAATCAGGGCTGTATGCAAAACATTATTTGATTCTGTTTGAATTTGCGGCTGTTATCGTTTCCATTGAAAATACCCTTGTTAAAAAAACGTTGCAGGTAAACTACCCCTTTCCATCAAACCGAACTTCACCAAAAACAATAGGTCTTGAGAACTCTACAATTTAGGGATGTATGCAAATAATCTTTTGATTCTGTTTGAATTTGCGGCTGTTATCGTTTGCCATAAGAAATACCCTTGTTAAAACATAAAACGTTACAGGTAAACTACCCCTTTCGCTTAACCGATCTTCACCAAAAACAACAGATCTTGAGGACTCTACAATTCAGGGCTGTATGCGAAACATTATTTGATTCTGTTTGAATTTGCGGCTGTTATCGTTTGCCAAACAAACAAAATATCCCTTGCTAAAAAAAAACCGTTGCTGGTAAACTACCCCTTTCCCTCAACCGATCTTCACCAAAAACAATAGGTCGCGAGAACTCTGCAAAACCGGGCTGTATGCAAAAAATTATTTGATTCTGTTTGAATTTGCGGCACTTATCGTTTGCCATAGAAAAAAAATCTACAGACAGACACACAGACACACAGACACACAGACACACAGACAGACAGACACACAGACACTTTTCGGAAAACGACTTTTTTTCATGTTTTGAGTGTAGTAGAATCAGAATCTGCAATAATCTCGAACACGATTTTTTTTGCCATCACCATACTTCCATTCCTTAAGGAATATGGAAGTAAAATATAGGTATGGAGAACCATACATGACTTCCATATTCTAAGATTTATATTTAAAATCATTTTCAGCCAAACAGCCAGGCTGTGTATTACCTGCCTTTTTATTGCTGTATTAAATGAAAAATATTATATTACATTAAAATAAAAAAAATTATAATTTTATTGCCTGGCAACAAAATTATTTTATTTTTAACAATTACCATTGTTTCAAAAAGTTTAAATAAATTTTCAAGTACTTTACTCTTGTTAAAACGTAAAAGGTTGCAGGTAAACTACCCCTTCCCTAAGATTAAGACCGATCTTCACCAATATCGAAAGTCATTGAGACCTCTACAATTCAGGGAGGTATGCAAAAAATTATTTGATTCTGTTTGAATTTGCGGCTGTTATCGTTTGCCATAGAAAATACGCTTGATAAAAAAATGTTGCAGGTAAACTACCCCTTCCCCTTAACCGATCTTCACCAAAAACAACAGGTCTTGAGTACTCTACAAATCAGGGCTGTATGCAAAACATTATTTGATTCTGTTTGAATTTGCGGCTGTTATCGTTTGCCATAGAAAATACCCTTGTTAAAAAAACGTTGCTGGTAAACTACCCCTTTCCCTCAACCGATCTTCACCAAAAACAATAGGTCTTGAGAACTCTACAATTTAGGGCTGTATGCAAATAATCTTTTGATTCTGTTTGAATTTGCGGCTGTTATCGTTTGCCATAGGAAATACCCTTGTTAAAACATAAAACGTTACAGGTAAACTACCCCTTTCCCTTAACCGATCTTCACCAAAAACAATAGGTCTTGAGTACTCTACAAATCAGGGCTGTATGCAAAACATTATTTGATTCTGTTTGAATTTGCGGCTGTTATCGTTTGCCAAAGAAAAATACCCTTGATAAAACAAAAAACGTGGCAGGTAAACTACCCATTTCCCTCAACCGAACTTCACCAAAAACAATAGGTCTTGAGAACTCTACAATTTAGGGCTGTATGCAAATAATCTTTTGATTCTGTTTGAATTTGCAGCTGTTATCGTTTGCCATAGGAAATACCCTTGTTAAAACATAAAACGTTACAGGTAAACTACCCCTTTCCCTTAACCGATCTTCACCAAAATCAACAGATCTTGAGAACTCTACAATTCAGGGGTGTATGCGAAACATTATTTGATTCTGTTTGAATTTGCGGCTGTTATCGTTTGCCAAACAAACAAAATTACCCTTGCTAAAAAAAAACCGTTGCTGGTAAACTACCCCTTTCCCTCAACCGATCTTCACCAAAAACAATAGGTCGCGAGTACTCTGCAAATCAGGTCTGCATGCAAAAAATTATTTGATTCTGTTTGAATTTGCGGCAGTTATCGTTTGCCATAGAAAAAAAATCTACAGACACACAGATAGACAGACACACAGACAGACAGACAGACAGACAGACAGACAGACAGACACACACACAGACACTTTTCGGAAAACGACTTTTTTTCATGTTTTGAGTGTAGTAGAATCAGAATCTGCAATAATCTCGAACACGATTTTTTTTGCCATCACCATACTTCCATTCCTTAAGGAATATGGAAGTAAAAATTACCCTTGAAAAAAACCGTTGCTGGTAAACTACCCCTTTCCCTTAACCGATCTTCACCAAAAACGACAGGTCTTGGGTACTCTACAATTCAGGCTTGTATGCAAACAATTATTTGATTCTGTTTGAATTTGCGGCTGTTATCGTTTGCCATAGAAAACAGCATCGATAAAACATAAAACGTTGCTGGTAAACTACCCTATTCCATTAACCGATCTTCACCAATAACAATAGGTCTTGAGAACTCTACAATTCAGGGCTGTATGCAAAACATCATTTGATTCTGTTTGAATTTGCGGCTGTTATCGTTTACCATAGAAAAAGTAAAAAATTACCCTTGATAAAAAACCGTTGCTGGTAAACTACCCCTTTCCCTTAACCGATCTTCACCAAAAACGATAGGTCTTGAGAAAACTGCAATTCAGGGCTGTATGCAAAATATTATATGATTTTGTTTGAATTTGCGGCTGTTATCGTTTGCCATACAAAATACCCTTGATAAAACAAAAAATGTGGCAGGTAAACTACCCCTTTCGCTCAAACGATCTTCACCAAAAACGGTAGGTCTTTAGTACTCAAGAAATCAGGGCTGTATGCAAAAAAGTATTTGATTATGTTTGAATTTGCGGCTGTTATCGTTTGCCATAGAAAATACCCTTGTTAAAACATAAAACGTTGCTGGTAAACTACCCCTTTCCCTTAACCGATCTTCACCAAAAACAACAGATCTTGAGGACTCTACAATTCAGGGCTGTATGCGAAACATTATTTGATTCTGTTTGAATTTGCGGCTGTTATCGTTTGCCAAACAATCAAATTACCCTTGATAAAAAAAAACCGTTGCAGGTAAACTACCCCTTCCCTCAACCGATCGTCACCAAAAACAATACGTCGCGAGTACTCTACAAATCAGGGCTGCATGCAAAAAATTATTTGATTCTGTTTGAATTTGCGGCTGTTATCGTTTGCCATAGAAAAAAATCTACACACACACACACACACACACACACACACACACACACACACACACACACACACACACACACACACACACACACACACACACACACACACACACACACACACACACACACACACACACACACACACACACACACACACACACACACACACACACAGACACTTTTCGAAAAACGACTTTTTTTCATGTTTTGAGTGTAGTAGAATCAGAATCTGCAATAATCTCGAACACGATTTTTTTTGCCATCACCATACTTCCATTCTTTAAGGAATATGGAAGTAAATATCGGTATGGAGAACCATACATGACTTCCATATTCTAAGATTTATATTTAAAATCATTTTCAGCCAAACAGCCAGGCTGTGTCTTACCTGCCTTTTTATTGCTGTATTAAATGAAAAATATTATATTACATTAAAATGAAAAAATTATAATTTTATTGCCTGGCAACAAAATTATTTTATTTTTAACAATTACCATCGTTTCAAAAAGTTTAAATAAATTTTCAAGTACTTTACTCTTGTTAAAACGTATAAGGTTGCAGGTAAACTACCCCTTCCCCTTAATCGATCTTCACCAAAATCGAAAGTCATTGAGACCTCTACAATTCAGGGACGTATGCAAAAAATTATTTGATTCTGTTTGAATTTGCGGCTGTTATCGTTTGCCATAGAAAATACGCTTGATAAAAAAACGTTGCAGGTAAACTACCCCTTCCCCTTAACCGATCTTCACCAAAAACAATAAGTCTTGAGTACTCTACAAATCAGGACTGTATGCAAAACATTATTTGATTCTGTTTGAATTTGCGGCTGTTATCGTTTGCCATAGAAAATACCCTTGTTAAAAAAACGTTGCAGGTAAACTACCCCTTTCCCTCAACCGATCTTCACCAAAAACAATAGGTCTTGAGAAATCTACAATTCAGGGCTGTATGCGAAACATTATTTGATTCTGTTTGAATTTGCGGCTGTTATCGTTTGCCAAAAAAAAAAATTTCCCTTGATAAAAAAAACCGTTGCAGGTAAACTACCCCTTCCCCTCAACCGATCTTCACCAAAAACAATAGGTCGCGAGTACTCTACAAATCAGGGCTGTATGCAAAAAAGTATTTGATTCTGTTTGAATCTGCGGCAGTTGTCGTTTGCCATAGAAAATACGCATGATAAAAAACGTTGCTGGTAAACTACCCCTTCCCCTCAACCGATCTTCACCAAAAACAATAGGTCTTGAGTACTCTACAAATCAGGGCTGTATGCAGAAAATTGTTTGATCTGTTTGAATTTGCGGCTGTTATCGTTTGCCATAAAAAATACCCTTGTTAAAAAAACGTTGTTGGTAAACTACCCCTTTCCCTTAACCGATCTTCACCAAAAACAAAAGATCTTGAGAACTCTACAATTTAGGGCTGTATGCAAATAATCTTTTCATTCTGTTTGAATTTGCGGCTGTTATCGTTTGCCATAGGAAATACCCTTGTTAAAACATAAAACGTTACAGGTAAACTACCCCTTTCCCTTAACCCATCTTCTCCAAAAGCAACAGGTCTTGAGAACTCTACAATTCAGTGCTGTATGCGAAAAATTATTTGATTCTGTTTGAATTTGCGGCTGTTATCGTTTGCCAAACAAACAAAATTACCCTTGCTAAAAAAAAACCGTTGCAGGTAAACTACCCCTTTCCCTCAACCGATCTTCACCAAAAACAATAGGTCGCGAGAACTCTGCAAAACCGGACAGTATGCAAAAAATTATTTGATTCTGTTTGAATTTGCGGCAGTTATCGTTTGCCATAGAAAAAAAATCTACAGATAGACACACAGATAGACACACAGACAGACAGACAGACAGACAGACAGACACACACACAGACACTTTTCGGAAAACGACTTTTTTTCATGTTTTGAGTGTAGTAGAATCAGAATCTGCAATAATCTCGAACACGATTTTTTTTGCCATCACCATACTTCCATTCTTTAAGGAATATGGAAGTAAATATCGGTATGGAGAACCATACATGACTTCCATATTCTAAGATTTATATTTAAAATCATTTTCAGCCAAACAGCCAGGCTGTGTCTTACCTGCCTTTTTATTGCTGTATTAAATGAAAAATATTATATTACATTAAAATGAAAAAATTATAATTTTATTGCCTGGCAACAAAATTATTTTATTTTTAACAATTACCATTGTTTCAAAAAGTTTAAATAAATTTTCTAGTACTTTACTCTTGTTAAAACGTGAAAGGTTGCTGGTAAACTACCCCTTTCCCTTAACCGATCTTCACCAAAATCGAAAGTCATTGAGACCTCTACAATTCAGGGACGTATGCAAAAAATTATTTGATTCTGTTTGAATTTGCGGCTGTTATCGTTTGCCATAGAAAATACGCTTGATAAAAAAACGTTGCTGGTAAACTACCCCTTCCCCATAACCGATCTTCACCAAAAACAAAAGGTCTTGAGTACTCTACAAATCAGGGCTGTATGCAAAACATTATTTGATTCTGTTTGAATTTGCGGCTGTTATCGTTTGCCATAGAAAATACCCTTGTTAAAAAAAGGTTGCAGGTAAACTACCCCATTCCCTCAACCGATCTTCACCAAAAACAACAGGTCTTGAGAACTCTACATTTTAGGGCTGTATGCAAATAATCTTTTGATTCTGTTTGAATTCGCGGCTGTTATCGTTTGCCATAGGAAATACCCTTGTTAAAACATAAACCGTTACAGGTAAACTACCCCTTTCCCTTAACCGATCTTCACCAAAAACAATAGGTCTTGAGTACTCTACAACTCAGGGCTGTATGCAAAACATTATTTGATTCTGTTTGAATTTGCGGCTGTTATCGTTTGCCATAAAAAATACCCTTGTTAAAAAAACGTTGCCGGTAAACTACCCCTTTCCCTCAACCGAACTTCACCAAAAACAATAGGTCTTGAGAACTCTACAATTTAGGGCTGTATGCAAATAATCTTTTGATTCTGTTTGAATTTGCGGCTGTTATCGTTTGCCATAGGAAATACCCTTGTTAAAACATAAAACGTTACAGGTAAACTACCCCTTCCCCTTAACCGATCTTCACCAAAATCAGCAGACCTTGAGAACTCTACAATTCAGGGCTGTATGCGAAACATTATTTGATTCTGTTTGAATTTGCGGCTGTTATCGTTTGCCAAACAAACAAAATTACCCTTGCTAAAAAAAAACCGTTGCAGGTAAACTACCCCTTTCCCTCAACCGATCTTCACCAAAAACAATAGGTCACGAGTACTCTGCAAATCAGGGCTGCATGCAAAAAATTATTTGATTCTGTTTGAATTTGCGGCAGTTATCGTTTGCCATAGAAAAAAAATCTAAGACAGACAGACACACAGACACACAGACAGACAGACAGACACACAGACACTTTTCGGAAAACGACTTTTTTTCATGTTTTGAGTGTAGTAGAATCAGAATCTGCAATAATCTCGAACACGATTTTTTTTGCCATCACCATACTTCCATTCCTTAAGGAATATGGAAGTAAAATATCGGTATGGAGAACCATACATGACTTCCATATTCTAAGATTTATATTTAAAATCATTTTCAGCCAAACAGCCAGGCTGTGTCTTACCTGCCTTTTTATTGCTGTATTAAATGAAAAATATTATATTACATTAAAATGAAAAAATTATAATTTTATTGCCTAGCAACAAAATTATTTTATTTTTAACAATTACCATTGTTTCAAAAAGTTTAAATAAATTTTCAAGTACTTTACTCTTGTTAAAACGTAAAAGGTTGCAGGTAAACTACCCCTTCCCCTTAACCGATCTTCACCAAAATCGAAAGTCATTGAGACCTCTACAATTCAGGGACGTATGCAAAAAATTATTTCATTCTGTTTGAATTTGCGGCTGTTATCGTTTGCCATAGAAAATACGCTTGATAAAAAAACGTTGCAGGTAAACTACCCCTTCCCCTTAACCGATATTCACCAAAAACAATAGGTCTTGAGTACTCTACAAATCAGGGCTGTATGCAAAACATTATTTGATTCTGTTTGAATTTGCGGCTGTTATCGTTTGCCATAGAAAATACCCTTGTTAAAAAAACGTTGCAGGTAAACTACCCCTTTCCCTCAACCGATCTTCACCAAAAACAACAGGTCTTGAGAAATCTACAATTCAGGGCTGTATGCGAAACATTATTTGATTCTGTTTGAATTTGCGGCTGTTATCGTTTGCCAAAAAAAAAAATTTCTCTTGATAAAAAAACCGTTGCAGGTAAACTACCCCTTCCCCTCAACCGATCTTCACCAAAAACAATAGGTCGCGAGTACTCTACAAATCAGGGCTGTATGCAAACAATTATTTGATTCTGTTTGAATTTGCGGCAGTTGTCGTTTGCCATAGAAAATACGCATGATAAAAAACGTTGCTGGTGAACTACCCCTTCCCCTCAACCGATCTTCACCAAAAACA